>JBBBDQ010001033.1:6385000-6840268 GCA_037127315.1 Ascarosepion bandense | reverse complement strand
ATCTCTGTTTTAAAAAACAATTTTCAACAAATAAGAGAATCTACATATGATGAAATATTTTCAAACGTAACACTAATGGAGCCTTGGCCGATAAACCATCTCTGTTTTAAAAACCCCTTCAAAAATAAGAGAATCTACATATGATGAAATAGTTTCAAACGTATCACTAATGGTGCCATGGCGGATAACAGATCTCTGTTTTAAAAAACCCCTTCAACAAAGAAGAGAGTCTGCATTTGATGAAATACTTTCAAACGTATCGCTAATGAAGCCATGTCCGATAACCCATCTCTGTATTAAAAACCCCTTCAACAAAGAAGCAAGTCTACATATATGATGAAATAGTTTCAAAAAAGCCATGGCCGATAAACCATCTCTCTTTTAAAAAACTGCTGTAAGAAATAAGAGAGTCTACATATGATGAAATATTTTCAAACGTATCACTAATTGACCCATGGCCGATGACCCATCTCTGTTTTAAAAACCACCTTCAACAAATAAGAGAATCTACATATGATGAAATAGTTTCAAAATTATCACTAATAGAGCCATGGCCGATAACCAATCATTGTCTTAAAAACCCCCTAAAAAAATAAGAGAGTCTACATATGATGAAATAGTTTCAAACGTATCACTAATGGAGACATGGCCAAGAACCGATCTCTGTTTTTAAAAAACGCCTTCAGCAAAGAAGAGTGTCTATATATGATTAAATAATTTCAAAAGTATCACTAATGGAGCCATGTCCGACAATCCATCTCTGTTTTAATAAACCCCTTCAACAAATAAGAGAGTCTACATATGATGAAATAGTTTCAAACGTATCACTAATGGAGCCATGGCCGATGACAGATCTATGTTTCATAAAACCCTTCAAGAAATAAGAGAGTCTACATATATGATGAAATAGTTTCAAACGTATCACTAATGGAGCCATGGCCGATAACCCATCTCTGTTTTAAAAACCCCCTTCAACAAATAAGTGAGTCAACATAAGATGAAATAGTTTCAAACGTATCAATAATGGAGCCATGGCCGATAAGCGATGTCTGTTTTAAAAAAACCCTTCAACAAAGAAGAGTTTCTACATATGATGAAATAGTCTCAAACGTATCACGAATGTAGCCAGGGCCGATGACAGATCTATGTTTCAAAAAACCCTTCAACAAATAAGAGAGTCTACATATATGATGAAATAGTTTCAAACGTATCACTAATGGAGCCATGGCCGATAACCCATCTCTGTTTTAAAAAACCCCTTCAAAAATAAGAGAATCTACATATTATGAAATAGTTTCAAACGTATCTCTAATGGAGCTATTGCCGATAACCGATCTCTGTTTTAAAAAACCATTTTCAACAAATAAGAGAGTCTACATATGATAAAATATTTTCAAACGTATCACTAATGGAGCCAGGGCCGATAACCCATCTCTGTATTAAAAACCCCTTCAACAAATAAGAGAGTCTACATATGATGAAATAGTTTCAAACATATCACTAATGAAGCGATGGCCGAAAACACATCTCTGTTTTAAAAAACCCCTTCAACAAATAAGAGAATCTGGATAAGATGAAATAGTTTCAAAAGTATCACTAATGGAGCCATGGCCGATAACCCATCTCTGTATTAAAAACCCCTTCAACAAAGAAAAGAGTCAACATATATGATGAAATATTTTCAAACGTATCACTAATGGAGCCATTGCCGATAGCCGATCTCTGTTTAAAAAACCCTTCAGCAAGTTAGAGTGTCTGCATTTGAAGAAATAGTTTCAAACGTATCACTAATCGAGCCATGGCCGATGTCGCCTCTCTGTTTTAAAAACCCCTTCAACAAATAAGAGAGTCTACATATGATGAAATAGTTTCAAACGTATCACTAATTGATCCATGCCCTTTAACCCATCTCTGTTTTAAAAACACCTCCAACAAATAAGAGACTCTACATTTGATGAAATAGATTCACACGTATCACTAATGGAACCATGGCCGATAACCCATCTCTGTTTTAAAAACCCCCTTCAACAAATAGGAAGGGTCTACGTATGATGAAATAGTTTCAAAGGTATCACTAATTGAGCCATGGCAGATAACACATCTCTGTTTTTAAAAACCCCTTCAACAAAATAAGAGAATCTACATATGAAGAAATAGTTTCAAACGAATCACTAATGGAGCCATGGCCGATGACGCATCTCTGTTTTAAAAACACCCTTCAGCAAATAAGAGAGTGCATATATGATGAAATAATTTCAATAGCATCACTAATGGAGCCATGACCGATAAACTATCTGTGTTTTAAAAAAACCCTTCCGCAAATAAGAGAGTCTGCAGATATGATGAAATAGTCTCAAACGTATCACTAATGGGCCCCTGGCCGATTACCCATCTCTGTTTTAAAAACTCCCTTCAAGAAATAAGAGACTACGTATGATGAAACTGTTTCAAACGTATCACTAATGGACCCATGGCCGATGACCCATCTCGGTTTTAAAAACCTTTTTCAACAAATAAGGGAGTCTAAGTATGATGAAATAGTCTCAAACGTATCACTAATGGAGCCATAGCGGATAACCCGTCTCTGTTTTAGAAAACCTCTTCAGCAATTAAGAGAATCTACATATGATGAAATAGTCTCAAAAGTATCACTAATGAAGCCTTGTTTTAAAAAACACCTTCAAAAAATAAGAGAGCCTACATATGAAGAAATAGTTTCAAACGTATCACTAATGGGCCCATGGCCGATGACCCATCTCTGTTTCATAAAACCCCTTCAAAAAATAAGAGAATCTACATATGATGAAATAGTCTCAAACGTGTCACTAATTGGCCCATGGCCGATGACCCATCTCTGTTTTAAAAACGCCCTTCAACTATTAAGAGAGTCTACATATGATGAAACAGTTGCAAACGTATCATTAATGGGCCCATGGCCGATGACACATCTAGGTTTTAAAAACGACCTTCAACAAATAAGGGAGTCTACATATGATGAAATAGTCTCAAACGTATCGCTAATGAAGCCATGTCCGATAGCCCATCTCTGTTTTAAAAAAAACCTGAAACAAATAAGAGAGTCTATATATGATGAAATAGATTCAAACGTATCACTAATGGAGCCATGGCCGATGATCAATCTCTGTTTTGAAAAACCCCTTCAACAAATAAGAGAGTCTACATATGATGAAATAGTTTCAAACGTATCACTAATGGAGCCATGACCGATAACCCATCTCTGTTTTAAAAACCCCCTTCAACAAAGAAGAGAGTCTACATATGATGAAATAGTTTCAAACGAATCACTAATGGAGACATGGCGCGATAACCGATGTCTGTTTTAAAAAACCCTTCAACAAAGAAGAGAGTCTGCATTTGATGAAATAATTTCAAACGTATCACTAATGGAGCTATTGCCGATAACCGATCTCTGTTTTAAAAAACCCCGTCAACAAATAAGAGAGTCTACATATGATGAAATAGTTTCAAACGTATCACTAATGGAACCATGGCCGATAACCCATCTCTGTTTTAAAAAACACCTTCAACAAATAAGAGAGTCTTCATATGATGAAATAGTTTCAAACGTATCAATAATGGGCCCATGGCCGATGACCCACCTCTATTTTAAAAACCCCTTTGAACAAATAAGAGAGTCTACATGTGATGAAATAGACTCAAACGTATCACTAATGGAGCTATTGCCGATAACCGATCTCTGTTTTAAAAAACAATTTTCAACAAATAAGAGAATCTACATATGATGAAATATTTTCAAACGTAACACTAATGGAGCCTTGGCCGATAAACCATCTCTGTTTTAAAAACCCCTTCAAAAATAAGAGAATCTACATATGATGAAATAGTTTCAAACGTATCACTAATGGTGCCATGGCGGATAACAGATCTCTGTTTTAAAAAACCCCTTCAACAAAGAAGAGAGTCTGCATTTGATGAAATACTTTCAAACGTATCGCTAATGAAGCCATGTCCGATAACCCATCTCTGTATTAAAAACCCCTTCAACAAAGAAGCAAGTCTACATATATGATGAAATAGTTTCAAAAAAGCCATGGCCGATAAACCATCTCTCTTTTAAAAAACTGCTGTAAGAAATAAGAGAGTCTACATATGATGAAATATTTTCAAACGTATCACTAATTGACCCATGGCCGATGACCCATCTCTGTTTTAAAAACCACCTTCAACAAATAAGAGAATCTACATATGATGAAATAGTTTCAAAATTATCACTAATAGAGCCATGGCCGATAACCAATCTTTGTCTTAAAAACCCCCTAAAAAAATAAGAGAGTCTACATATGATGAAATAGTTTCAAACGTATCACTAATGGAGACATGGCCAAGAACCGATCTCTGTTTTTAAAAACGCCTTCAGCAAAGAAGAGTGTCTATATATGATTAAATAATTTCAAAAGTATCACTAATGGAGCCATGTCCGACAATCCATCTCTGTTTTAATAAACCCCTTCAACAAATAAGAGAGTCTACATATGATGAAATAGTTTCAAACGTATCACTAATGGAGCCATGGCCGATGACAGATCTATGTTTCATAAAACCCTTCAAGAAATAAGAGAGTCTACATATATGATGAAATAGTTTCAAACGTATCACTAATGGAGCCATGGCCGATAACCCATCTCTGTTTTAAAAAACCGCTTCAAAAATAAGAGAATCTACATATGATGAAATAGTTTCAAACGTATCACTAATGGAGCTATTGCCGATAACCGATCTCTGTTTTAAAAAACCATTTTCAAGAAATAAGAGAGTCTACATATGATGAAATAGTTTCAAACGTATCACTAATGAAGCCAGGGCCGATAACCCATCTCTGTATTAAAAACCCCTTCAACAAATAAGAGAGTCTACATATGATGAAATAGTTTCAAACATATCACTAATGAAGCGATGGCCGAAAACACATCTCTGTTTTAAAAAAACCCTTCAACAAATAAGAGAATCTGGATAAGATGAAATAGTTTCAAACGTATCACTAATGGAGCCATGGCCGATGACCCATCTCTGTATTAAAAACCTCTTCAACAAAGAAGAGAGTCTACATATATGATGAAATATTTTCAAACGTATCACGAATGGAGCCATTGCCGATAGCCGATCTCTGTTTGAAAAAACCCTTCAGCAAATTAGAGTGTCTGCATTTGATGAAATAGTTTCAAACGTATCACTAATCGAGCCATGGCCGATGTTGCCTCTCTGTTTTAAAAAACCCTTTCAACAAATAAGAGAGTCTACATATGATGAAATAGTTTCAAACCTATCACTAATTGATCCATGCCCTTTAACCCATCTCTGTTTTAAAACACCTCCAACAAATAAGAGACTCTACATTTTATGAAATAGATTCAAACGTATCACTAACGGAACCATGGCCGATAACCCATCTCTGTTTTAAAAACCCCCTTCAACAAATAGGAGGGTCTACGTATGATAAAAATAGTTTCAAAGGTATCACTAATTGAGCCATGGCAGATTACCCATCTCTGTTTTTAAAAACCCCTTCAACAAAATAAGGGAATCTACATATGAAGAAATAGTTTCAAACGAATCACTAATGGAGCCATGGCCGATGACGCATCTCTGTTTTAAAAACCCCCTTCAGCAAATAAGAGAGTCTGCTGATATGATGAAATAGTTTCAATAGCATCACTAATGGAGCCATGACCGATAAACTATCTGTGTTTTAAAAAAAACCCTTCCGCAAATAAGAGAGTCTGCAGATATGATGAAATAGTCTCAAACGTATCACTAATGGGCCCCTGGCCGATTACCCATCTCTGTTTTAAAATCTCCCTTCAAGAAATAAAAGAGTCTACGTATGATGAAACTGTTTCAAACGTATCACTAATGGACCCATGGCCGATGACCCATCTCGGTTTTAAAAACCCTTTTCAACAAATAAGGGAGTCTAAGTATGATGAAATAGTCTCAAACGTATCACTAATGGAGCCATGGCGGATAACCCCTCTCTGTTTTAGAAAACCTCTTCAGCAATTAAGAGAATCTACATATGATGAAGTAGTCTCAAAAGTATCACTAATGAAGCCTTGGCCGATAACTCATCTCTGTTTTAATAAACACCTTCAAAAAATAAGAGAGTCTACATATGATGAAATAGTTTCAAACGTATCAGTGGTGGACCCATGGCCGATAAAACATCTTTGTCTTAAAAACCCCCTCAACAAATAAGAGAGTCTACATATGATGAAATAGTTTCAGACGTATCACTAATGGAGCCATGGCCGATAACCCATCTCAGTTTTAAAAACCCTTCAACAAATAAAAGAGTCTACATATGATGAAATAGTTTCAAACGTATCAGTAATGGGCCCAAGGCCGATGACACATCTCTTTTTTTAAAAAGCCCTTCACTAAATAAGAGAGTGTACATATGATGAAATAGTATCAAACGTATCAATAATGAGCCCATGGAAGATGACCCATCTCTGTTTGAAAAACCCCCTTCAACAAATAAGGAAGTCTACATATGATGAAATAATTTCAAACGTATCACTAATGGAGCCATGGTCGATAACTCATCTCTGTTTTAAAAAACCTCTTCAGCAAATAAGATAATCTAAATATGATGAAATTGTTTCAAACGTATCACTAATGAAGCCATGGCCGATAACCCAACTCTGTTTTAAAAAAACCCTGTAACAAATAAAGAGTCTACATATGATGAAATATTTTCAAACGTATCACTAATAGACCCATGGCCGATGACCCATCTCTTTTTTAAAAACCCCCTTCAACAAATAAGAGAGTCTACACATGATGAATTCGTCTCAAACGTATCACTAATGGAGCCATGGCCGATAAACAACCTCTGTTTTAAAAACCCCTTCAACAAATAAGAGTCTACATATGATGAAATAGTTTCAAACGTATCAGTAATGGGCCCATGGCCGATGACCCATCTCTTTTTTAAAAAACCCCTTCAACAAATAAGGGAGTCTACATATGAAGAAATAGTTTCAAACGTATCACTAATGGAGCCATGGCCGATAAACTATCTCTGTTTTCAAAACCCCTACAACAAATAAGAGAGTCTACATATGATGAAATATTTTCAAACGTATCACTAATGGAGCCATGGCCGATAACATATCCCTGTTTTAAAAAACCCCTTCAATAGATAAGATTCTACATATGATGAACTAGTTTCAAACGTATCACTAATGAAGCCATGGCCGATAACCCATCTCTGTTTTTAAAAACGCCTTCAGCAGATAAGAGAATCTACATATGATGAAATAGTTTCAAAAGTATCACTAATGGAGCCATGGCCGATAACCCGCCTCTGTTTTTGACAACCCCTTCAACAAATAAGAGAATCTACATATGAGGAAATAGTTTCAAACGTATCACTAATGGAGCCATGGCCGATAAGCGATGTCTGTTTTAAAAAACCTCTTCAGCAAATAAGAGAATCTACATGTGATGAAATAGTTTCAAACGTATCACTAATGGAGCCATGGCCGATAACATATCTCTGTTTTAAAAAACTCCTTCAAGAAATAAGAGAGTTTACATATGATGAAATAGTTTCAAACGTATCACTAATGGAGCCATGGCCGATATCCTCTCTCTGTTTTGAAAACCCCTTCAACAAATAAGAGAGTCTACATATGATGAAATATTTTCAAACGTATCACTAATGAAGCCATGGACGATGACCCATCTCTGTTTTAAAAACCCCTTCAACAAATATGAGAGTCTACATATGATGAAATAGTTTCAAACGTATCACTAATGGAGCCATGGCCCATGACCCATCTCTGTTTCAAAAACCCCCTTCAACAAATAAGAGAGACTACATGTGATGAAATATTTTCAAACGTATCACTAATGCAGCCATGGCCGATAACCCATCTCTGTTTTAAAAAAACCCTTCAACAAATAGGAGAGTCTATTTATGATGAAATATTTTCAAACGTATCACTAATGGAGCCATGGCCGATGACACATCTCTGGTTTAAAAACCCCCTTCAACAAATAAGAGAATCTACAAATGATAAGATTGTTTCAAACCTATCACTAATGGAGCCATGGCCGATAACCCACGCTGTTTTAAAAACCCCTTCAACAAATAAGAGAGTCTACATATGATGAAATAGTTTCAAACGTATCAGTAATGGGCCCATGGCCGATGACGCATCTATGTTTTAAAAACCCCCTTCAACAAATAAGGGAGTATACATATGATGAAATAGTTTCAAAATTATCACTAATGGGCCCATGGCCGATGGCCCATCACTGTTTAAAAAACCCCTTCAACAAATAAGAGAGTGTACATATGATGAAATGGTTTCAAACGTGTCACTAATGGGCCCATGGCCGATGACCCATCTGTTTTAAAAACACCCTTCAACAAATAAGAGAATCGACATATGATGAAACAGTTTCAAACGTATCACTCATGGGCCCATGGCCGATGACCCATCTCTGTTTTAATAACCTCCCTTCAACAAATAAGGGAGTCTACATATGATGAACTAGTTTCAAACGGATCATTAATGGAGCCATGGCCGATAACCCATCTCTGTTTTCAAAAACCTCTTCAGCAAATAAGAGAATCTACATATGATGAAATTGTTTCAAACGTATCACTAATGAAGCCATGGCCGATAACCCATCTCTGTTTTAAAAAAAACGTGTAACAAATAAGAGAGTCTACATATGATGAAATATTTTCAAACGTATCACTAATGGAGCCATGGCCAATAATCCATCTCTGTTTTAAAAACCCCTTCAACAAACAAGAGTGTCTACATATAATGAAATATTTTGAAATGTATCACGATTGGAGCGACGACCAGTAATCCATCTCTGTTTTAAAAACCCCTTCAACAAATAAGAGAGTCTACATATGATGAAATAGTTTCAAACGTATCACTAATGTAGCCATGGCCAATAACCCAACTCTGTTTTAAAAACCCCTTCAACAAATAAGAGTGTCTACATATAATGAAATATTTTTGAAAGGTATCACGATTGGAGCGACGACCAGTAATCCATCTCTGTTTCAAAAACCCCCTTCAACAAATAAGGGTGTCTACATATAATGAAATATTTTGAAAGGTATCACGATTGGAGCAACTACCAGTAATCCATCTCTGTTTTAAAAACCCCTTCAACAAATAAAAGAGTCTACATCTGATGAAATAGTTTCAAACGTATCACTAATGGAGCCATGGCCGATAACATATCCCTGTCTTAAAAACCCCTTCAATAGATAAGAGTCTACATATGATGAACTAGTTTCAAACGTATCACTAATGAAGCCATGAGCGATAACCCATCTCTGTTTTTAAAAACGCCTTCAGCAGATAAGAGAATCTACATATGATGAAATAGTTTCAAAAGTATCACTAATGGAGCCATGTACGATAACCCGCCTCTGTTTTTGACAACCCCTTCAACAAATAAGAGAATCTACATATGAGGAAATAGTTTCAAACGTATCACTAATGGAGCCATGGCCGATAAGCGATGTCTGTTTTGAAAAACGTCTTCAGAAAATAAGAGAATCTACATATGATGAAATAGTTTCAAACGTATCACTAATGGAGCCATGGCCGATAACATATCTCTGTTTTAAAAAACTCCTTCAAGAAATAAGAGATTTTACAGATGATGAAATAGTTTCAAACGTATCACTAATGGAGCCATGGCCGATATCCTCTCTCTGTTTTGATAACACCTTCAACAAATAAGAGAGTCTACATATGATGAAATATGTTCAAACGTATCACTAATGAAGCCATGGCCGATAACCCATCTCTGTTTTAAAAACCCCTTCAACAAATATGAGAGTCTACATATGATGAAATAGTTTCAAACGTATCACTAATGGAGCCATGGCCCATGACCCATCTCTGTTTCCAAAACCCCCTTCAACAAATAAGAGAGACTACATGTGATGAAATAGTTTCAACGTATCACTAATGGAGCCATGGCGCATAACATATCTCTGTTTTAAAAAACCCTTCAACAAATAGGAGAGTCTATTTATGATGAAATATTTTCAAACGTATCACTAATGGAGCCATGGCCGATGACACATCTCTGGTTTAAAAACCCCCTTCAACAAATAAGAGAATCTACAAATGATAAGATTGTTTCAAACCTATCACTAATGGAGCCATGGCCGATAACCCACCCTGTTTTAAAAACCCCTTCAACAAATAAGAGAGTCTACATATGATGAAATAGTTTCAAACGTATCAGTAATGGGCCCATGGCCGATGACGCATCTATGTTTTAAAAACCCCCTTCAACAAATAAGGGATTCTACATATGATGAAATAGTTTCAAAAGTATCACTAATGGGCCCATGGCCGATGGCCCATCACTGTTTAAAAAACCCCTTCAACAAGTAAGAGAGTGTACATATGATGAAATAGTCTCAAACGTATCACTAATGAAGCCATGGCCGATAACCCATCTCTGTTTTAAAAAAGACGTGTAACAAATAAGAGAGTCTACATATGATGAAATATTTTCAAACGTATCACTAATGGAGCCATGGCCAATAATCCATCTCTGTTTTAAAAACCACTTCAACACACAAGGGTGTCTACATGTAATGAAATATTTTGAAATGTATCACGATTGGAGCGACGACCAGTAATCCATCTCTGTTTTAAAAACCCCTTCAACAAATAAGAGAGTCTACATATGATGAAATAGTTTCAAACGTATCACTAATGTAGCCATGGCCAATAACCCAACTCTGTTTTAAAAACCCCTTCAACAAATAAGAGTGTCTACATATAATGAAATATTTTGAAAGGTATCACGATTGGAGCGACGACCAGTAATCCATCTCTGTTTCAAAAACCCCATTCAACAAATAAGGGTGTCTACATATAATGAAATATTTTGAAAGGTATCACGATTGGAGCAACTACCAGTAATCCATCTCTGTTTTAAAAACCCCTTCAACAAATAAGAGAGTCTACATCTGATGAAATAGTTTCAAACGTATCACTAATGTAACCATGGCCAATAACCCAACTCTGTTTTAAAAACCCCTTCAACAAATAAGAGTGTCTACATATAATGAAATATTTTGAAAGGTATCACGTTTGAAGCGACGACCAGTAATCCATCTCTGTTTTAAAAACCCGTTCAACAAATAAGAGTGTCTACATATAATGAAATATTTTGAAAGGTATCACGATTGGAGGGACGACCAGTAATCCATCTCTGTTTTAAAAACCCCTTCAACAAATAAGAGTGTCTACATATAATGAAATATTTAGAAAGGTATCACGATTGGAGCGACGACCAGTAATCCATCTCTGTTTTATAAACCCCTTCAACAAATAAGAGAGACTACATATGATGAAATAGTTTCAAACGTATCACTAATGGAGCCATGGCGGATAACCTATCTCTGTTTTAAAAAACCACTTCAACAAATAAGAGAGTCTACATATGATGAAATAATTTCAAACGTATCACTAATGGAGGCCTTGCCGATAACACATCTCTGTTTTTAAAAACCCCTTCAACAAATAAGAGAGTCTACATATGGTGAAATAGTTTCAAACGTATCGCAAATGGAGCCATGGCCGATAACCCATTTCTGTTTTAATAAACACCTTCAACAAATAAGAGAGTGACATATGATGAAATAGTTTCAAACGTATCACTAATGGGCCCATAGCCGTTGAACCATCTCTGTTTGAAAAACCCCTTTCAACAAATTAGGGAGTCTACATGTGATGAAATAGTCTCAAAAGTATCACTAATGGAGCCATGACAGATAACGCATCTCTGTTTTAAAAAACCTCTTCAGCAAATAAGAGAGTCTATATATGATGAAATAGTTTCCAACGTATCACAAATGGAGCCATGGCCGCTATCCGATCTCTGTTTTTAAAAACCCCTTCAAAAAATAAGAGAGTCTACATATGATGAAATAGTTTCAAACGTATCACTAATGGAGCCATGGCCGATGACACATCTCTGGTTTGAAAACCCCATTCAAGAAATAAGAGAATCTATATATGATAAAATTGTTTCAAACCTATCACTAATGGAGCCATGGCCGATAACCCATCTCTGTTTTAAAAACCCCCTTCAAAAAATAAGAGAGTCTACATATGATGAAATATTTTCAAACGTATCACTAATGTATCCATGTCCGATAACCGATCTCTGTTTTTAAAAAACCCTTCAAAAAATAAGAGAATCTATATATGATTAAATAGTTTCAAACGTATCAATTATGGAGCCATGGCAGATGACACATCTATGTTTTAAAAACCCCCTTCTACAAATAAGAGAATCTACATATGATAAAATTGTTTCAAACATATCACTAATGGAGCCATGGCCGATAACCCATCTCTGTTTTTAAAAACGCCTTCATCAGATAAGAGAATCTACATATGATGAAATAGTTTCAAACGTATCGCTAATGGAGCCATAGCCGATGAACCATCTCTGTTTTTAAAAACCCCTTCAACAAATAAGAGAGTGTACATATGATGAAATAGTCTCAAACGTATCACTAATGGGCCCATGGCCGATGACCCATCTCTGTTTTAAAAACCCCCTTCAGCAAATAAGAGAGTCTACATATGATGAAATAGTTTCAGACGTATCACTAATGGGCCCATGGCCGATGACACATCTCTGTTTTGAAAAACCCTTCAACAAATAAGGGAGTCTACATATGGTGAACTAGTTTCAAAGGTATCACTAATGGAGCCATGGCCGATAACCCATCTCTGTTTTAAAAAACCTCTTCAGCAAATAAGAGAATCTACATATGATGAAATTGTTTCAAACGTATCACTAATGGAGCCATGGCCGATAAGCCATCTCTGTTTTAAAAAAACCCTCTAACAAATAAGAGAGTCTACATATGATGAAATAGTTTCAAACGTATCACTAATGGGCCCATGGCCGATGACCCATCTCTGTTTTAAAGACCCCCTTCAGCAAATAAGAGAGTCTACATATGATGAACTAGTTTCAAACGTATCACTAATGGAGCCATGGCCGATAACCCATCTCTGTTTTAATAAACCTCTTCAGCAAATAAGAGAATCTATATATGATGAAATTGTTTCAAACGTATCACTAATGAAGCCATGGCCGATAACCCATCTCTGTTTTAATAAACCTCTTCAGCAAATAAGAGAATCTACATATGATGAACTAGTTTCAAACGTATCACTAATGGAGCCTTGGCCGATAACCCATCTCTGTTTTAAAAATACTCTTCAGCAAATAAGAGAATCTACATATGATGAAATTGTTTCAAACGTATCACTAATGAAGCCATGGCCCATAACACATCTCTGTTTTAAAAAAACCCTGTAACAAATAAGAGAGTCTACATATGATTAAATATTTTCAAACGTATCACTAATGGAGCCATGGCCAATAATCCATCTCTGTTTTAAAAACCCCCTTCAAAAAATAAGCGTGTCTACATATAATGAATATTTTGAAAGGTATCACGATTGGAGCGACGACCAGTAATCCATCTCTGTTTTAAAAACCCCTTCAACAAATAAGAGAGTCTACATATGATGAAATATTTTGAAAGGTATCACGATTGGGGCGACGACCAGTAATCCATCTCTGTTTTAAAAATCCCCTTCAACAAATAAGAGAGTCTACATATGATGAAATAGTTTCAAACGTATCACTAATGGGCCCATAGCCGATGACCCATCTCTGTTTTAAAAACCCCCTTCAACAAATTAGGGAGTCTACATATGATGAAATAGTCTCAAAAGTATCACTAATGGAGCCATGGCCGATAACACATCTCTGTTTTAAAAAAATCTTCAGCAAATAAGAGAATCTACATATGATGAAATAGTTTCAAACGTATCACTAATGGACCCATGGCCGATGACCCATCTCAGTTTTAAAAACCCCCTTCAAGAAATAAGAGAGTCTACATATGATGAAATAGTTTCAAACGTATCACTAATGTAGCCATGCCCGATAACAGACCTCTGTTTTAAAAAAACCCTTGAACAAATAGGAGAGTCTACATATGATGAAATAATTTCAAGCGTATCACTAATGGAGTCCTGGCCGATAACACATCTATGTTTTTAAAAAACCCCTTCAACAAATAAGAGACTCTACATATGATGAAATAGTTTCAAAAGTATCACTAATGGAGCCATGGCCAATAATCCATCTCTATTGTGAAAACCCCCTTCAACAAATAAGAGAGTCTACATATGATGAAATAGTAACAAACGTATCACTAATGAAGCCATGGCCGATAACCCAGCTCTGTTTTAAAAAACACCTTAAACAAATAAGAGAGTCTACATATGATGAAATAGTTTCAAACGTATCACTAATGGGCCCATAGCCGATGACCCATCTCTCTTTAAAAACCCCTTCAACAAATTTGGGAGTCTACATATGATGAAAGAGTTTCAAACGTATCATTAATGGACCCATGGCCGATAACCCATCTTTGTCTTAAAAACCCCCTCAACAAATAAGAGAGTCTACATATGATGAAATAGTTTCAAACGTATCACTAATGGAGCCATGGACGATAACCCATCTCAGTTTCAAAAAACCCCTTCAACAAATAAGAGAATCTACATATGATGAAATAGTTTCAAACGTATCACTAATGGAGCCATGGCAGATAACCGATCTCTGTTTTTAAAAACGCCTTCAACAAATAAGAGAGTCTACATATGATGAAATAGTTTCAAACGTATCACTAATGAAGCCATGGCCGATAACAGATATCTGTTTTAAAAAAACCCTTCAACAAATTAGAGAGTTTACGTATATGATGAAATAGTTTCAAACGTATCACTAATGGAGCTATTGCCGATAACCTCTCTCTGATTTAAAAAACCCCTTCAACAAATAAGAGAGTCTACATATGATGAAATAGTTTCAAACGTATCACTAATGGAGCTATTGCCGATAACCTATCTCTGATTTAAAAACCCTCTTCAAGAAATAAGAGAGTCTGCATATGATGAAATAGTTTCAAACGTATCAATAATGGAACCATGACCGATAACCCATCTCTGTTTTAAAAAAACCCTTGAACAAATAGGAGAGTCTACATATGATGAAATAGTTTCAAACGTATCACTAAAGGAGACATGGCCAATAATCCATCTCTATTGTGAAAACCCCTTCAACAAATAAGAGAGTCTACATATGATGAAATAGTAACAAAAGTATCACTAATGGAGCCATGGCCGATAACCCATCTCTGTTTTCAAAAACCTCTTCAGCAAATAAGAGAGTCTACATATGATGAAATAGTTTCAAACGTATCACTAATGAAGCGATGGCCGAAAACCCATCTCTGTTTTACAAACACCCTTCAGCAAATAAGAGAGTCTACATATGATGAAATAATTACAAACGTATCAGTAATGGACCCATGGCCGATAACACATCTTTGTCTTAAAAACCCCCTCAAGAAATAAGAGAGTCTACATATGATGAAATAGTTTCAAACGTATCACTAATGGGCTCATAGCCGATGACCCATCTCTGTTTTAAAAACCCCCTTCAACAAATTAGGGAGTCTACATATGATGAAATACTCTCAAAAGTATCACTAAAGAGCCATGGCCGATAACCCATCTCTGTTTTAAAAAAATCTTCAGCAAATAAGAAAATCTACATATGATGAGATAGTTTCAAACGTATCACTAATGGAGCCATGGCCGATGACACATCTCAGTTTTAAAAACCCCCTTCAACAAATAAGATAGTCTACATATGATGAAATAGTTTCAAACGTATCACTAATGGAGCCATGGCCGATAACAGACCTCTGTTTTAAAAAAAACCTTCAACAAATAGGAGAGTCTACATATGATGAAATAATTTCAAACGTATCACTAATGGAGTCCTGTCCGATAACACATCTCTGTTTTTAAAAAACCCCTTCAACAAATAAGAGACTCTACATATGATGAAATAGTTTCAAACGTATCACTAATGGAGCCATGGCCAATAATCCATCTCTATTGTGAAAACCCCCTTCAACAAATAAGAGAGTCTACATATGATGAAATAGTTTCAAACGTATCACTAATGGAGCCATGGCCAATAATCCATCTCTATTGTGAAAACCCCCTTCAACAAATAAGAGAGTCTACATATGATGAAATAGTTTCAAACGTATCACTAATGGGCCCATAACCGATGACCCATCTCTGTTTTACAAACACCCTTCAGCTAATAAGAGAGTCTACATATGATGAAATAATTTCAAACGTATCAGTAATGGACCCATGGCCGATAACACATCTTTGTCTTAAAAACCCCCTCAACAAATAAGAGAGTCTACATATGATGAAATAGTTCCAAACGTATCACTAATGGAGCCATGGCCAATAACCCATCTCAGTTTTAAAAAACCCCTTCAACAATCAAAAATCTACATATGATGAAATAGTTTCAAACGTATCACTAATGGAGCCATGGCCGATAACCGATCTCTGTTTTTAAAAAAGCCTTCAACAAATAAGAGAGTCTACATATGATGAAATAGTTTCAAACGCATCACTAATGGAGCCATGGCCGATAACAGATCTCTGTTTTAAAAAAAACTTCAACAAATAAGAGACTTTACATATATGATGAAATAGTTTCAAACGTTATCACTAATAGAGCTATTGCCGATAATCTCTCTCTGATTTAAAAAACCCTTCAACAAATAAGAGAGTCTACATATGATGAAATAGTTTCAAACGTATCACTAATGGAACCATAGCCGATAACCTATCTCTGTTTTAAAAAAACCCTTCAACAAATTAGTGAGTCTACATATGATGAAATAATTTCAAACGTATCACTAATGGAGGCCTGGCCGATAACACATCTCTGTTTCGAAAAACCCCTACACCAAATAAGAGTGTCTACATATGATGAAATAGTCTCAAAAGTATCACTAATGGAGCCATGGCCGATAACCCATCTCTGTTTTAAAAAACCGTTTCAGCAAATAAGAGAGTCTACATGTGATGAAATAGTTTCAAAAGTATCACTAATGGAGCCATGGCCGATGACCCATCTCTGTTTTAAAAACCCCCTTCAACAAATAAGAGAGTCTACATATGATGAAATAGTTTCAAACATATCACTAATGGAGCCATTGGCCGATAACCCATCTTTGTCATAAAAACCCCCTCAACAAATAAGAGAGTCTACATATGATGAAATAGTTTCAAATGTATCACTAATGGAGCTAATGCCGATAACCTATCTCTGATTTAAGAAACCCCTTCAAAAATAAGAAAATCTACATATGATGAAATAGTTTCAAACGTATCACTAATGAAGCCATGGCCGATAACAGATCTCTGTTTTAAAAAAACCCTTCAAAAATAAGAGAGTTTACGTAATATGATGAAATATTTTCAAACGTATCACTAATGGAGCTATTGCCGATAACCTCTCTCTGATTTAAAAACCCCCTTCAAGAAATAAGAGAGTCTACATATGATGAAATAGTTTCAAATGTATCACTAAAGGAGACATGACCAATAATCCATCTCTAATGTGAAAACACCCTTCAACAAATAAGAGAGTCTACATATGATGAAATAGTAACAAAAATATCACTAACGGAGCCATGGCCGATAACCCATCTCTGTTTTAAAAAACATCTTCAGCAAATAAGAGAGTCTACATATGATGAAATAGTTTCAAACGTATCACTAATGGACCCATGGCCGATGACCCATCTCTGTTTTACAAACACCATTCAGCTAATAAGAGAGTCTACATATGATGAAATAATTTCAAACGTATCAGTAATGGACCCATGGCCGATAACACATCTTTGTCTTAAAAACCCCCTCAACAAATAAGAGAGTCTACATATGATGAAATAGTTCCAAACGTATCACTAATGGAGCCATGGCCGATAACCCATCTCAGTTTTAAAAAACCCCTTCAACAATCAAAAATCTACATATGATGAAATAGTTTCAAACGCATCACTAATGGACCCATGGCCGATAACAGATCTCTGTTTTAAAAAAAACTTCAACAAATAAGAGAGTTTACATATATGATGAAATAGTTTCAAACGTATCACTAATGGAGCTATTGCCGATAACCTCTCCCTGATTTCAAAAAACCCTTCAACAAATAAGAGAGTCTACATATGATGAAATAGTTTCAAACGTATCACTAATGGAACCATAGCCGATAACCTATCTCTGTTTTAAAAAAAACACTTCAATAAATTAGGGAGTCTACATATGATGAAATAATTTCAAACGTATCACAAATGGAGGCCTGGCCGATAACACATCTCTGTTTCGAAAAACCCCTTCAACAAATAAGAGTGTCTACATATGATGAAATAGTCTCAAAAGTATCACTAATGGAGCCATGGCCGATAACCCATCTCTGTTTTAAAAAACCCCTTCAACAAATAAGAGAGTCTACATATGATGAAATAGTTTCAAATGTATCACTAATGGAGCTATTGCCGATAACCTATCTCTGATTTAAGAAACCCCTTCAAAAATAAGAGAATCTACATATGATGAAATAGTTTCAAACGTATCACTAATAGGCCCATAGACGTTGACCCATCTCTGTTTTAAAAACCCCCTTCAAAAAATTAGGGAGTCTACATATGATGAAATAGTCTCAAAAGTATCTCTAATGGAGCCATGACGGATAACCCATACCTGTTTTTAAAAACATCTTCAGCAAATAAGAGAGTCTACATATGATGAAATAATTTCAAACGTATCAGTGGTGGACCCATGGCCGATAAAACATCTTTGTCTTAAAAACCCCTCAACAAATAAGAGAGTCTACATATGATGAACTAGTTTCAAACGTATCACTAATGGAGCCATGGCCGATAACCCATCTCTGTTTTAATAAACCTCTTCAGCAAATAAGAGAATCTATATATGATGAAATTGTTTCAAACGTATCACTAATGAAGCCATGGCCGATAACCCATCTCTGTTTTAATAAACCTCTTCAGCAAATAAGAGAATCTACATATGATGAACTAGTTTCAAACGTATCACTAATGGAGCCTTGGCCGATAACCCATCTCTGTTTTAAAAATACTCTTCAGCAAATAAGAGAATCTACATATGATGAAATTGTTTCAAACGTATCACTAATGAAGCCATGGCCCATAACACATCTCTGTTTTAAAAAAACCCTGTAACAAATAAGAGAGTCTACATATGATTAAATATTTTCAAACGTATCACTAATGGAGCCATGGCCAATAATCCATCTCTGTTTTAAAAACCCCCTTCAAAAAATAAGCGTGTCTACATATAATGAATATTTTGAAAGGTATCACGATTGGAGCGACGACCAGTAATCCATCTCTGTTTTAAAAACCCCTTCAACAAATAAGAGAGTCTACATATGATGAAATATTTTGAAAGGTATCACGATTGGGGCGACGACCAGTAATCCATCTCTGTTTTAAAAATCCCCTTCAACAAATAAGAGAGTCTACATATGATGAAATAGTTTCAAACGTATCACTAATGGGCCCATAGCCGATGACCCATCTCTGTTTTAAAAACCCCCTTCAACAAATTAGGGAGTCTACATATGATGAAATAGTCTCAAAAGTATCACTAATGGAGCCATGGCCGATAACACATCTCTGTTTTAAAAAAATCTTCAGCAAATAAGAGAATCTACATATGATGAAATAGTTTCAAACGTATCACTAATGGACCCATGGCCGATGACCCATCTCAGTTTTAAAAACCCCCTTCAAGAAATAAGAGAGTCTACATATGATGAAATAGTTTCAAACGTATCACTAATGTAGCCATGCCCGATAACAGACCTCTGTTTTAAAAAAACCCTTGAACAAATAGGAGAGTCTACATATGATGAAATAATTTCAAGCGTATCACTAATGGAGTCCTGGCCGATAACACATCTATGTTTTTAAAAAACCCCTTCAACAAACAAGAGACTCTACATATGATGAAATAGTTTCAAAAGTATCACTAATGGAGCCATGGCCAATAATCCATCTCTATTGTGAAAACCCCCTTCAACAAATAAGAGAGTCTACATATGATGAAATAGTAACAAACGTATCACTAATGAAGCCATGGCCGATAACCCAGCTCTGTTTTAAAAAACACCTTAAACAAATAAGAGAGTCTACATATGATGAAATAGTTTCAAACGTATCACTAATGGGCCCATAGCCGATGACCCATCTCTCTTTAAAAACCCCTTCAACAAATTTGGGAGTCTACATATGATGAAAGAGTTTCAAACGTATCATTAATGGACCCATGGCCGATAACCCATCTTTGTCTTAAAAACCCCCTCAACAAATAAGAGAGTCTACATATGATGAAATAGTTTCAAACGTATCACTAATGGAGCCATGGCCGATAACCCATCTCAGTTTCAAAAAACCCCTTCAACAAATAAGAGAATCTACATATGATGAAATAGTTTCAAACGTATCACTAATGGAGCCATGGCAGATAACCGATCTCTGTTTTTAAAAACGCCTTCAACAAATAAGAGAGTCTACATATGATGAAATAGTTTCAAACGTATCACTAATGAAGCCATGGCCGATAACAGATATCTGTTTTAAAAAAACCCTTCAACAAATTAGAGAGTTTACGTATATGATGAAATAGTTTCAAACGTATCACTAATGGAGCTATTGCCGATAACCTCTCTCTGATTTAAAAAACCCCTTCAACAAATAAGAGAGTCTACATATGATGAAATAGTTTCAAACGTATCACTAATGGAGCTATTGCCGATAACCTATCTCTGATTTAAAAACCCTCTTCAAGAAATAAGAGAGTCTGCATATGATGAAATAGTTTCAAACGTATCAATAATGGAACCATGACCGATAACCCATCTCTGTTTTAAAAAAACCCTTGAACAAATAGGAGAGTCTACATATGATGAAATAGTTTCAAACGTATCACTAAAGGAGACATGGCCAATAATCCATCTCTATTGTGAAAACCCCTTCAACAAATAAGAGAGTCTACATATGATGAAATAGTAACAAAAGTATCACTAATGGAGCCATGGCCGATAACCCATCTCTGTTTTCAAAAACCTCTTCAGCAAATAAGAGAGTCTACATATGATGAAATAGTTTCAAACGTATCACTAATGAAGCGATGGCCGAAAACCCATCTCTGTTTTACAAACACCCTTCAGCAAATAAGAGAGTCTACATATGATGAAATAATTACAAACGTATCAGTAATGGACCCATGGCCGATAACACATCTTTGTCTTAAAAACCCCCTCAAGAAATAAGAGAGTCTACATATGATGAAATAGTTTCAAACGTATCACTAATGGGCTCATAGCCGATGACCCATCTCTGTTTTAAAAACCCCCTTCAACAAATTAGGGAGTCTACATATGATGAAATACTCTCAAAAGTATCACTAAAGAGCCATGGCCGATAACCCATCTCTGTTTTAAAAAAATCTTCAGCAAATAAGAAAATCTACATATGATGAAATAGTTTCAAACGTATCACTAATGGAGCCATGGCCGATGACACATCTCAGTTTTAAAAACCCCCTTCAACAAATAAGATAGTCTACATATGATGAAATAGTTTCAAACGTATCACTAATGGAGCCATGGCCGATAACAGACCTCTGTTTTAAAAAAAACCTTCAACAAATAGGAGAGTCTACATATGATGAAATAATTTCAAACGTATCACTAATGGAGTCCTGTCCGATAACACATCTCTGTTTTTAAAAAAACCCTTCAACAAATAAGAGACTCTACATATGATGAAATAGTTTCAAACGTATCACTAATGGAGCCATGGCCAATAATCCATCTCTATTGTGAAAACCCCCTTCAACAAATAAGAGAGTCTACATATGATGAAATAGTAACAAACGTATCACTAATGAAGCCATGGCCGATAACATATCTCTGTTTTAAAAAACACCTTCAACAAATAAGAGAGTCTACATATGATGAAATAGTTTCCAACGTATCACTAATGGGCCCATAACCGATGACCCATCTCTGTTTTACAAACACCCTTCAGCTAATAAGAGAGTCTACATATGATGAAATAATTTCAAACGTATCAGTAATGGACCCATGGCCGATAACACATCTTTGTCTTAAAAACCCCCTCAACAAATAAGAGAGTCTACATATGATGAAATAGTTCCAAACGTATCACTAATGGAGCCATGGCCAATAACCCATCTCAGTTTTAAAAAACCCCTTCAACAATCAAAAATCTACATATGATGAAATAGTTTCAAACGTATCACTAATGGAGCCATGGCCGATAACCGATCTCTGTTTTTAAAAACGCCTTCAACAAATAAGAGAGTCTACATATGATGAAATAGTTTCAAACGCATCACTAATGGAGCCATGGCCGATAACAGATCTCTGTTTTAAAAAAAACTTCAACAAATAAGAGACTTTACATATATGATGAAATAGTTTCAAACGTATCACTAATAGAGCTATTGCCGATAACCTCTCTCTGATTTAAAAAGCCCTTCAACAAATAAGAGAGTCTATATATGATGAAATAGTTTCAAACGTATCACTAATGGAACCATAGCCGATAACCTATCTCTGTTTTAATAAAACCCTTCAACAAATTAGTGAGTCTACATATGATGAAATAATTTCAAACGTATCACTAATGGAGGCCTGGCCGATAACACATCTCTGTTTCGAAAAACCCCTACACCAAATAAGAGTGTCTACATATGATGAAATAGTCTCAAAAGTATCACTAATGGAGCCATGGCCGATAACCCATCTCTGTTTTAAAAAACCGTTTCAGCAAATAAGAGAGTCTACATGTGATGAAATAGTTTCAAAAGTATCACTAATGGAGCCATGGCCGATGACCCATCTCTGTTTTAAAAACCCCCTTCAACAAATAAGAGAGTCTACATATGATGAAATAGTTTCAAACATATCACTAATGGAGCCATGGCCGATAACCCATCTTTGTCATAAAAACCCCCTCAACAAATAAGAGAGTCTACATATGATGAAATAGTTTCAAATGTATCACTAATGGAGCTAATGCCGATAACCTATCTCTGATTTAAGAAACCCCTTCAAAAATAAGAAAATCTACATATGATGAAATAGTTTCAAACGTATCACTAATGAAGCCATGGCCGATAACAGATCTCTGTTTTAAAAAAACCCTTCAAAAATAAGAGAGTTTACGTAATATGATGAAATATTTTCAAACGTATCACTAATGGAGCTATTGCCGATAACCTCTCTCTGATTTAAAAACCCCCTTCAAGAAATAAGAGAGTCTACATATGATGAAATAGTTTCAAATGTATCACTAAAGGAGACATGAACCAATAATCCATCTCTAATGTGAAAACACCCTTCAACAAATAAGAGAGTCTACATATGATGAAATAGTAACAAAAATATCACTAACGGAGCCATGGCCGATAACCCATCTCTGTTTTAAAAAACCTCTTCAGCAAATAAGAGAGTCTACATATGATGAAATAGTTTCAAACGTATCACTAATGGACCCATGGCCGATGACCCATCTCTGTTTTACAAACACCCTTCAGCTAATAAGAGAGTCTACATATGATGAAATAATTTCAAACGTATCAGTAATGGACCCATGGCCGATAACACATTTTTGTCTTAAAAACCCCCTCAACAAATAAGAGAGTCTACATATGATGAAATAGTTCCAAACGTATCACTAATGGAGCCATGGCCGATAACCCATCTCAGTTTTAAAAAACCCCTTCAACAATCAAAAATCTACATATGATGAAATAGTTTCAAACGCATCACTAATGGACCCATGGCCGATAACAGATCTCTGTTTTAAAAAAAACTTCAACAAATAAGAGAGTTTACATATATGATGAAATAGTTTCAAACGTATCACTAATGGAGCTATTGCCGATAACCTCTCCCTGATTTCAAAAAACCCTTCAACAAATAAGAGAGTCTACATATGATGAAATAGTTTCAAACGTATCACTAATGGAACCATAGCCGATAACCTATCTCTGTTTTAAAAAAACACTTCAATAAATTAGGGAGTCTACATATGATGAAATAATTTCAAAGGTATCACAAATGGAGGCCTGGCCGATAACACATCACTGTTTCGAAAAACCCCTTCAACAAATAAGAGTGTCTACATATGATGAAATAGTCTCAAAAGTATCACTAATGGAGCCATGGCCGATAACCCATCTCTGTTTTAAAAAACCCCTTCAACAAATAAGAGAGTCTACATATGATGAAATAGTTTCAAATGTATCACTAATGGAGCTATTGCCGATAACCTATCTCTGATTTAAGAAACCCCTTCAAAAATAAGAGAATCTACATATGATGAAATAGTTTCAAACGTATCACTAATAGGCCCATAGCCGTTGACCCATCTCTGTTTTAAAAACCCCCTTCAAAAAATTAGGGAGTCTACATATGATGAAATAGTCTCAAAAGTATCTCTAATGGAGCCATGACCGATAACCCATACCTGTTTTTAAAAACATCTTCAGCAAATAAGAGAGTCTACATATGATGAAATAATTTCAAACGTATCAGTGGTGGACCCATGGCCGATAAAACATCTTTGTCTTAAAAACCCCTCAACAAATAAGAGAGTCTACATATGATGAAATAGTTTCAGACGTATCACAAATGGAGCCATGGCCGATAACCCATCTCAGTTTTAAAAAATCCTTCAACAAATAAAAGAGTCTACATATGATGAAATAGTTTCAAACGTATCACTAATAGAGCTCATGCCGATAAACTATCTCTGATTTAAAAAAAACCCTTCAACAAATAAGAGATTCTACATATAATGAAATAGTTTCAAACGTATCACTAATGGACCCATGGCCGATGACCCATCTCTGTTTTACAAACACCCTTCAGCAAATAAGAGAGTCTACATATGATGAAATAATTTCAAACGTATCAGTGGTGGACCCATGGCCGATAAAACATCTTTGTCTTAAAAACCCCTCAACAAATAAGAGAGTCTACATATGATGAAATAGTTTCAGACGTATCACAAATGGAGCCATGGCCGATAACCCATCTCAGTTTTAAAAAATCCTTCAACAAATAAAAGAGTCTACATATGATGAAATAGTTTCAAACGTATCAGTAATGGGCCCAAGGCCGATGACACATCTCTTTTTTTAAAAAGCCCTTCAACAAATAAGAGAGTGTACATATGATGAAATAGTTTCAAACGTATCACTAATGGACCCATAGCCGATGACCCATCTCTGTTTTACAAACACCCTTCAACAAATAAGGGAGTCTACATATGATGAAATAATTTCAAACGTATCACTAATGGAGCCATGGCCGATAACTCATCTTTCTGTTTTAAAAAACCACTTCAGCAAATAAGATAATCTAAATATGATGAAATTGTTTCAAACGTATCACTAATGAAGCCATGGCCGATAACCCAACTCTGTTTTAAAAAAACCCTGTAACAAATAAAGAGTCTACATATGATGAAATGTTTTCAAACGTATCACTAATAGACCCATGGCCGATGACCCATCTCTTATTTAAAAACCCCCTTCAACAAATAAGAGAGTCTACACATGATGAAATCATATCAAACGTATCACTAATGGAGCCATGGCCGATAACCAACCTCTGTTTTAAAAACCCCTTCAACAAATAAGAGTCTACATATGATGAAATAGTTTCAAACGTATCAGTAATGGGCCCATGGCCGATGACCCATCTCTTTTTTAAAAACCCCTTCAACAAATAAGGGAGTCTACATATGATGAAATAGTTTCAAACGTATCACTAATGGAGCCATGGCCGATAAACTATCTCTGTTTTCAAAACCCCTACAACAAATAAGAGAGTCTACATATGATGAAATATTTTCAAACGTATCACTAATGGAGCCATGGCCGATAACATATCCCTGTTTTAAAAAACCCCTTCAATAAATAAGAGTCTACATATGATGAACTAGTTTCAAACGTATCAGTAATGAAGCCATGGCCGATAACCCAATCTCTGTTTTTAAAAACGCCTTCAGCAGATAAGAGAATCTACATATGATGAAATAGTTTCAAAAGTATCACTAATGGAGCCATGGCCGATAACCCGCCTCTGTTTTTGACAACCCCTTCAACAAATAAGAGAGTCTACATATGAGGAAATAGTTTCAAACGTATCACTAATGGAGCCATGGCCGATAAGCGATGTCTGTTTTAAAAAACCTCTTCAGCAAATAAGAGAATCTACATATGATGAAATAGTTTCAAACGTATCACTAATGGAGCCATGGCCGGTAACATATCTCTGTTTTAAAAAACTCCTTCAAGAAATAAGAGAGTTTACATATGATGAAATAGTTTCAAACGTATCACTAATGGAGCCATGGCCGATATCCTATCTCTGTTTTGAAAACCCCTTCAACAAATAAGAGAGTCTACATATGATGAAATAGTTTCAACGTATCACTAATGGAGCCATGGCGGATAACATATCTCTGTTTCAAAAAACCCCTTCAAAAAATAAGAGAGTCTACATATGATGAAATATTTTCAAACGTATCACTAATGCAGCCATGGCCGATAACCCATCTCTGTTTTAAAAAAACCCTTCAACAAATAGGAGAGTCTACATATGATGAAATAGTTTCAAACGTATCACTAATGGAGTCATGGCCGATGACACATCTCTGGTTTAAAAACCCCCTTCAACAAATAAGAGAATCTACAAATGATAAGATTGTTTCAAACCTATCACTAATGGAGCCATGGCCGATAACCCACCCTGTTTTAAAAACCCCTTCAACAAATAAGAGAGTCTACATATGATGAAATAGTTTCAAACGTATCAGTAATGGGCTCATGGCCGATGACGCATCTATGTTTTCAAAACCCCCTTCAACAAATAAGGGATTCTACATATGATGAAATAGTTTCAAAAGTATCACTAATGGGCCCATGGCCGATGGCCCATCACTGTTTAAAAAACCCCCTTCAACAAATAAGAGATTGTACATATGATGAAATAGTCTCAAACGTGTCACTAATGGGCCCATCGCCGATGACCCATCTCTGTTTTAAAAACCCCCTTCAAAAATAAGAGAGTCTACATATGATGAAATAGTTTCAAACGTATCACTCATGGGCCCATGGCCGATGACCCATCTCTGTTTTACAAACACCCTTCAGCAAATAAGAGAGTCTACATATGATGAAATAATTTCAAACGTATCAGTGGTGGACCCATGGCCGATAAAACATCTTTGTCTTAAAAACCCCCTCAACAAATAAGAGAGTCTACATATGATGAAATAGTTTCAGACGTATCACAAATGGAGCCATGGCCGATAACCCATCTCAGTTTTAAAAAATCCTTCAACAAATAAAAGAGTCTACATATGATGAAATAGTTTCAAACGTATCAGTAATGGGCCCAAGGCCGATGACACATCTCTTTTTTTAAAAAGCCCTTCAACAAATAAGAGAGTGTACATATGATGAAATAGTTTCAAACGTATCACTAATGGACCCATGGCCGATGACCCACCTCTGTTTTACAAACACCCTTCAACAAATAAGGGAGTCTACCTATGATGAAATAATTTCAAAAGTATCACTAATGGAGCCATGGCCGATAACTCATCTCTGTTTTAAAAAACCACTTCAGCAAATAAGATAATCTAAATATGATGAAATTGTTTCAAACGTATCACTAATGAAGCCATGGCCGATAACACAACTCTGTTTTAAAAAAACCCTGTAACAAATAAAGAGTCTACATATGATGAAATATTTTCAAACGTATCACTAATAGACCCATGGCCGATGACCCATCTCTTTTTTAAAAACCCCCTTCAACAAATAAGAGAGTCTACACATGATGAAATCGTATCAAACGTATCACTAATGGAGCCATGGCCGATAACCAACCTCTGTTTTAAAAACCCCTTCAACAAATAAGAGTCTACATATGATGAAATATTTTCAAACGTATCAGTAATGGGCCCAAGGCCGATGACCCATCTCTTTTTTAAAAACCCCTTCAACAAATAAGAGGGTCTACATATGATGAAATATTTTCAAACGTATCACTAATGGAGCCATGGCCGATAATATATCCCTGTTTTAAAAAACCCCTTCAATAAATAAGAGTCTACATATGATGAACTAGTTTCAAACGTATCAGTAATGAAGCCATGGCCGATAACCCATCTCTGTTTTTAAAAACGCCTTCAGCAGCTAAGAGAATCTACATATGATGAAATAGTTTCAAAAGTATCACTAATGGAGCCATGGCCGATAACCCGCCTCTGTTTTTGACAACCCCTTCAACAAATAAGAGAGTCTACATATGAGGAAATAGTTTCAAACGTATCACTAATGGAGCCATGGCCGATAAGCGATGTCTGTTTTAAAAAACCTCTTCAGCAAATAAGAGAATCTACATATGATGAAATAGTTTCAAACGTATCACTAATGGAGCCATGGCCGGTAACATATCTCTGTTTTAAAAAACTCCTTCAAGAAATAAGAGAGTTTACATATGATGAAATAGTTTCAAACGTATCACTAATGGAGCCATGGCCGATATCCTATCTCTGTTTTGAAAACCCCTTCAACAAATAAGAGAGTCTACATATGATGAAATATTTTCAAAAGTATCACTAATGAAGCCATGGCCGATAACCCATCTCTGTTTTAAAAACCCCTTCAACAAATATGAGAGTCTACATATGATGAAATAGTTTCAAACGTATCACTAATGGAACCATGGCCCATGACCCATCTCTGTTTTAAAAACCCCCTTCAACAAATAAGAGAGACTACATGTGATGAAATAGTTTCAACGTATCACTAATGGAGCCATGGCGGATAACCTATCTCTGTTTTAAAAAACCGCTTCAACAAATAAGCGAGTCTACATATGATGAAATATTTTCAAACGTATCACTAATGCAGCCATGGCCGATAACCCATCTCTGTTTTAAAAAAACCCTTCAACAAATAGGAGAGTCTACATATGATGAAATAGTTTCAAACGTATCACTAATGGAGCCATGGCCGATGACACATCTCTGGTTTAAAAACCCCCTTCAACAAATAAGAGAATCTACAAATGATAAGATTGTTTCAAACCTATCACTAATGGAGCCATGGCCGATAACCCACCCTGTTTTAAAAACCCCTTCAACAAATAAGAGAGTCTACATATGATGAAATAGTTTCAAACGTATCAGTAATGGGCCCATGGCCGATGACGCATCTATGTTTTAAAAACCCCCTTCAACAAATAAGGGAGTCTACATATGATGAAATAGTTTCAAAAGTATCACTAATGGGCCCATGGCCGATGGCCCATCACTGTTTAAAAAACCCCCTTCAACAAATAAGAGAGTGTACATATGATGAAATAGTCTCAAACGTGTCACTAATGGGCCCATGGCCGATGACCCATCTCTGTTTTAAAAACCCCCTTCAACAAATAAGAGAGTCTACATATGATGAAATAGTTTCAAACGTATCACTCATGGGCCCATGGCCGATGACCCATCTCTGTTTTAAAAACCTCCCTTCAACAAATAAGGGAGTCTACATATGATGAACTAGTTTCAAACGGATCATTAATGGAGCCATGGCCGATAACCCATCTCTGTTTTCAAAAACCTCTTCAGCAAATAAGAGAATCTACATATGATGAAATATTTTCAAACGTATCACTAATGCAGCCATGGCCGATAACCCATCTCTGTTTTAAAAAAACCCTTCAACAAATAGGAGAGTCTACATATGATGAAATAGTTTCAAACGTATCACTAATGGAGCCATGGCCGATGACACATCTCTGGTTTAAAAACCCCCTTCAACAAATAAGAGAATCTACAAATGATAAGATTGTTTCAAACCTATCACTAATGGAGCCATGGCCGATAACCCACCCTGTTTTAAAAACCCCTTCAACAAATAAGAGAGTCTACATATGATGAAATAGTTTCAAACGTATCAGTAATGGGCCCATGGCCGATGACGCATCTATGTTTTAAAAACCCCCTTCAACAAATAAGGGAGTCTACATATGATGAAATAGTTTCAAAAGTATCACTAATGGGCCCATGGTCGATGGCCCATCACTGTTTAAAAAACCCCCTTCAACAAATAAGAGAGTGTACATATGATGAAATAGTCTCAAACGTGTCACTAATGGGCCCATGGCCGATGACCCATCTCTGTTTTAAAAACCCCCTTCAACAAATAAGAGAGTCTACATATGATGAAATAGTTTCAAACGTATCACTCATGGGCCCATGGCCGATGACCCATCTCTGTTTTAAAAACCTCCCTTCAACAAATAAGGGAGTCTACATATGATGAACTAGTTTCAAACGGTTCATTAATGGAGCCATGGCCGATAACCCATCTCTGTTTTCAAAAACCTCTTCAGCAAATAAGAGAATCTACATATGATGAAATTGTTTCAAACGTATCACTAATGAAGCCATGGCCGATAACCCATCTCTGTTTTAAAAAAAACGTGTAACAAATAAGAGAGTCTACATATGATGAAATATTTTCAAACATATCACTAATGGAGCCATGGCCAATAATCCATCTCTGTTTTAAAAACCCCTTCAACAAACAAGAGTGTCTACATATAATGAATTATTTTGAAAGGTATCACGATTGGAGCGACGACCAGTAATCCATCTCTGTTTTAAAAACCCCTTCAACAAATAAGAGAGTCTACATATGATGAAATAGTTTCAAACGTATCACTAACGTAGCCATGGCCAATAACCAACTCTGTTTTAAAAACCCCTTCAACAAATAAGAGTGTCTACATATAATGAAATATTTTGAAAGGTATCACGATTGGAGCGACGACCAGTAATCCATCTCTGTATCAAAAACCCCCTTCAACAAATAAGGGTGTCTACATATAATGAAATATTTTGAAAGGTATCACGATTGGAGCAACTACCAGTAATCCATCTCTGTTTTAAAAACCCCTTCAACAAATAAGAGAGTCTACATATGATGAAATAGTTTCAAACGTATCACTAATGTAGCCATGGCCAATAACACAACTCTGTTTTAAAAACCCTTTCAACAAATAAGAGTGTCTACATATAATGAAATATTTTGAAAGGTATCACGTTTGAAGCGACGGCCAGTAATCCATCTCTGTTTTAAAACCCCCTTCAACAAATAAGAGTGTCTACATATAATGAAATATTTAGAAAGGTATCACGATTGGAGCGACGACCAGTAATCCATCTCTGTTTCAAAAACCCCTTCAACAAATAAGAGAGACTACATATGATGAAATAGTTTCAACCGTATCACTAATGGAGCCATGGCGGATAACCTATCTCTGTTTTAAAAAACCACTTCAACAAATAAGAGAGTCTACATATGATGAAATAATTTCAAACGTATCACTAATGGAGGCCTTGCCGATAACACATCTCTGTTTTTAAAAACCCCTTCAACAAATAAGAGAGTCTACATAGGGTGAAATATTTTCAAACGTGTCGCTAATGGAGCCATGGCCGATAACCCATCTCTGTTTTAATAAACACCTTCAACAAATAAGAGAGTCTACATATGATGAAATAGTTTCAAACGTATCACTAATGGGCCCATAGCCGTTGACCCATCTCTGTTTTAAAAACCCCTTTCAACAAATTAGGGAGTCTACATAGAAAGGTATCACGATTGGAGCGACGACCAGTAATCCATCTCTGTTTCAAAAACCCCTTCAACAAATAAGAGAGACTACATATGATGAAATAGTTTCAACCGTATCACTAATGGAGCCATGACAGATAACGCATCTCTGTTTTAAAAAACCTCTTCAGCAAATAAGAGAGTCTATATATGATGAAATAGTTTCCAACGTATCACAAATGGAGCCATGGCCGCTATCCGATCTCTGTTTTTAAAAACCCCTTCAAAAAATAAGAGAGTCTACATATGATGAAATAGTTTCAAACGTATCACTAATGGAGCCATGTCCGATGACACATCTCTGGTTTGAAAACCCCCTTCAACAAATAAGAGAGTCTACATATGATGAAATATTTTCAAACGTATCACTAATGTATCCATGTCCGATAACCCATCTCTGTTTTAAAAAACCCTTCAGCAAATAAGAGTCTACATGTGATGAAATAGTTTCAAACGTATCACTAATGGAGCCATAGCCTATAACCGATCTCTGTTTTTAAAAACCCCTTCAACAAATAAGAGAGTCTACATATGATGAAATAGTTTCAAACGTATCAATTATGGAGCCATCGCAGATGACACATCTATGTTTTAAAAACCCCCTTCAACAAATAAGAGAATCTACATATGATAAAATTGTTTCAAACCTATCACTAATGGAGCCATGGCCGATAACCCATCTATTTTTTTAAAAACGCCTTCAACAGATAAGAGAATCTACATATGATGAAATAGTTTCAAACGTATCGCTAATGGAGCCATGGCCGATGAACCATCTCTGTTTTTAAAAACCCCTTCAACAAATAAGAGAGTGTACATATGATGAAATAGTCTGAAACGTATCACTAATGGGCTCATGGCCGATGACCCATCTCTGTTTTAAAAACCCCCTTCAGCAAATAAGAGAGTCTAATATGATGAAATAGTTTCAGACGTATCACTAATGGGCCCATGGCCGATGACCCATCTCTGTTTTGAAAACCCCCTTCAACAAATAAGGGAGTCCACATATGATGAACTAGTTTCAAAGGTATCACTAATGGAGCCATGGCCGATAACCAATCTCTGTTTTAAAAAAACTCTTCAGCAAATAAGAGAATCTACATATGATGAAATTGTTCCAAACGTATCACTTAATGAAGCCATGGCCGATAAGCCATCTCTGTTTTAAATAAAACCCTCTAACAAATAAGAGAATCTACATATGATGAAATAGTTTCAAACGTATCACTAATGGTCCCATGGCCGATGACACATCACTGTTTGAAAAACCCCCTTCAACAAATAAGAGAGTCTACATATGATGAAATAGTCTCAAACGTATCACTAATGGGCCCATGGCCGATGACCCATCTCTGTTTTAAAAACCCCCTTCAGCAAATAAGAGAGTCTACATATGATGAAATAGTTTCAAACGTATCAGTAATGGGCCCATGCCCGATGACCCATCTCTGTTTTAAAAACCCCCTTCAACAAATAATGGAATCTACATATGATGAACTAGTTTCAAACGTATCACTAATGGAGCCATGGCCGATAACCCATCTCTGTTTTAATAAACCTCTTCAGCAAATAAGAGAATCTACATATGATGAAATTGTTTCAAACGTATCACTAATGAAGCCATGGCCGATAACACATCTCTGTTTTAAAAAAACCCTGTAACAAATAAGAGAGTCTACATATGATTAAACATTTTCAAACGTATCACTAATAGGGCCATGGCCAATAATCCATCTCTGTTTTAAAAATCCCCTTCAAAAAATAAGAGTGTCTACATATAATGAAATATTTTGAAAGGTATCACGATTGGAGCGACGACCAGTAATCCATCTCTGTTTTAAAAACCCCTCCAACAAATAAGAGAGTCTATATATGATGAAATATTTTGAAAGGTATCACGATTGGAGCGACGACCAGTAATCCATCTCTGTTTTAAAAATCCCCTTCAACAAATAAGAGTGTCTACATATAATGAAATATTTTGAAAGGTATCACGATTGGAGCGACGACCAGTAATCCATCTCTGTTTTAAAAACCCCTTCAACAAATAAGAGAGTCTACATATGATGAAATAGTTTCAAACGTATCACTAATGTAGCCATGGCCAATGACCCAACTCTGTTTTAAAAACCCCTTCAACAAATAAGAGTGTCTACATATAATGAAATATTTTGAAAGGTATCACGATTGGAGCGACGACCAGTAATCCATCTCTGTTTTAAAACCCCCTTCAACAAATAAGAGTGTCTACATATAATGAAATATTTTGAAAGGTATCACGATTGGAGCGACGACCAGTAATCCATCTCTGTTTTAAAAACCCCTTCAACAAATAAGAGAGACTACATATGATGAAATAGTTTCAAACGTATCACTAATGGAGCCATGGCGGATAACCTATCTCTGTTTTGAAAAACCACTTCAACAAATAAGAGAGTCTACATATGATGAAATAATTTCAAACGTATCACTAATGGAGGCCTTGCCGATAACACATCTCTGTTTTTAAAAACCCCTTCAACAAATAAGAGAGTCTACATAGGGTGAAATAGTTTCAAACGTGTCGCTAATGGAGCCATGGCCGATAACCCATCTCTGTTTTAATAAACACCTTCAACAAATAAGAGAGTCTACATATGATGAAATAGTTTCAAACGTATCACTAATGGGCCCATAGCCGTTGACCCATCTCTGTTTTAAAAACCCCTTTCAACAAATTAGGGAGTCTACATAGAAAGGTATCACGATTGGAGCGACGACCAGTAATCCATCTCTGTTTCAAAAACCCCTTCAACAAATAAGAGAGACTACATATGATGAAATAGTTTCAACCGTATCACTAATGGAGCCATGACAGATAACGCATCTCTGTTTTAAAAAACCTCTTCAGCAAATAAGAGAGTCTATATATGATGAAATAGTTTCCAACGTATCACAAATGGAGCCATGGCCGCTATCCGATCTCTGTTTTTAAAAACCCCTTCAAAAAATAAGAGAGTCTACATATGATGAAATAGTTTCAAACGTATCACTAATGGAGCCATGTCCGATGACACATCTCTGGTTTGAAAACCCCCTTCAACAAATAAGAGAGTCTACATATGATGAAATATTTTCAAACGTATCACTAATGTATCCATGTCCGATAACCCATCTCTGTTTTAAAAAACCCTTCAGCAAATAAGAGTCTACATGTGATGAAATAGTTTCAAACGTATCACTAATGGAGCCATGGCCTATAACCGATCTCTGTTTTTAAAAACCCCTTCAACAAATAAGAGAGTCTACATATGATGAAATAGTTTCAAACGTATCAATTATGGAGCCATCGCAGATGACACATCTATGTTTTAAAAACCCCCTTCAACAAATAAGAGAATCTACATATGATAAAATTGTTTCAAACCTATCACTAATGGAGCCATGGCCGATAACCCATCTATTTTTTTAAAAACGCCTTCAACAGATAAGAGAATCTACATATGATGAAATAGTTTCAAACGTATCGCTAATGGAGCCATGGCCAATGAACCATCTCTGTTTTTAAAAACCCCTTCAACAAATAAGAGAGTGTACATATGATGAAATAGTCTGAAACGTATCACTAATGGGCTCATGGCCGATGACCCATCTCTGTTTTAAAAACCCCCTTCAGCAAATAAGAGAGTCTAATATGATGAAATAGTTTCAGACGTATCACTAATGGGCCCATGGCCGATGACCCATCTCTGTTTTGAAAACCCCCTTCAACAAATAAGGGAGTCCACATATGATGAACTAGTTTCAAAGGTATCACTAATGGAGCCATGGCCGATAACCAATCTCTGTTTTAAAAAAACTCTTCAGCAAATACGAGAATCTACATATGATGAAATTGTTCCAAACCGTATCACTAATGAAGCCATGGCCGATAAGCCATCTCTGTGTTAAAAAAAACCCTCTAACAAATAAGAGAGTCTACATATGATGAAATAGTTTCAAACGTATCACTAATGGTCCCATGGCCGATGACACATCACTGTTTGAAAAACCCCCTTCAACAAATAAGAGAGTCTACATATGATGAAATAGTCTCAAACGTATCACTAATGGGCCCATGGCCGATGACCCATCTCTGTTTTAAAAACCCCCTTCAGCAAATAAGAGAGTCTACATATGATGAAATAGTTTCAAACGTATCAGTAATGGGCCCATGCCCGATGACCCATCTCTGTTTTAAAAACCCCCTTCAACAAATAATGGAATCTACATATGATGAACTAGTTTCAAACGTATCACTAATGGAGCCATGGCCGATAACCCATCTCTGTTTTAATAAACCTCTTCAGCAAATAAGAGAATCTACATATGATGAAATTGTTTCAAACGTATCACTAATGAAGCCATGGCCGATAACACATCTCTGTTTTAAAAAAACCCTGTAACAAATAAGAGAGTCTACATATGATTAAACATTTTCAAACGTATCACTAATGGGGCCATGGCCAATAATCCATCTCTGTTTTAAAAATCCCCTTCAAAAAATAAGAGTGTCTACATATAATGAAATATTTTGAAAGGTATCACGATTGGAGCGACGACCAGTAATCCATCTCTGTTTTAAAAACCCCTCCAACAAATAAGAGAGTCTATATATGATGAAATATTTTGAAAGGTATCACGATTGGAGCGACGACCAGTAATCCATCTCTGTTTTAAAAATCCCCTTCAACAAATAAGAATGTCTACATATAATGAAATATTTTGAAAGGTATCACGATTGGAGCGACGACCAGTAATCCATCTCTGTTTTAAAAACCCCTTCAACAAATAAGAGAGTCTACATATGATGAAATAGTTTCAAACGTATCACTAATGTAGCCATGGCCAATGACCCAACTCTGTTTTAAAAACCCCTTCAACAAATAAGAGTGTCTACATATAATGAAATATTTTGAAAGGTATCACGATTGGAGCGACGACCAGTAATCCATCTCTGTTTTAAAACCCCCTTCAACAAATAAGAGTGTCTACATATAATGAAATATTTTGAAAGGTATCACGATTGGAGCGACGACCAGTAATCCATCTCTGTTTTAAAAACCCCTTCAACAAATAAGAGAGACTACATATGATGAAATAGTTTCAAACGTATCACTAATGGAGCCATGGCGGATAACCTATCTCTGTTTTGAAAAACCACTTCAACAAATAAGAGAGTCTACATATGATGAAATAATTTCAAACGTATCACTAATGGAGGCCTTGCCGATAACACATCTCTGTTTTTAAAAACCCCTTCAACAAATAAGAGAGTCTACATATGGTGAAATAGTTTCAAACGTATCGCTAATGGAGCCATGGCCGATAACCCATCTCTGTTTTAATAAACACCTTCAACAAATAAGAGAGTCTACATATGATGAAATAGTTTCAAACGTATCACTAATGGGCCCATAGCCGTTGACCCATCACTGTTTTAAAAACCCCTTTCAACAAATTAGGGAGTCTACATATGATGAAATAGTCTCAAAAGTATCACTAATGGAGCCATGACAGATAACGCATCTCTGTTTTAAAAAACCTCTTCAGCAAATAAGAGAGTCTATATATGATGAAATAGTTTCCAACGTATCACTAATGGAGCCATGGCCGTTATCCGATCTCTGTTTTTAAAAACCACCTCAACAAATAAGAGAGTCTACATATGATGAAATAGTTTCAAACGTATCACTAATGGAGCCATGGCCGATGACACATCTCTGGTTTGAAAACCCCCTTCAAAAAATAAGAGAATCTATATATGATAAAATTGTTTCAAACCTATCACTAATGGAGCCATGGCCGATAACCCATCTCTGTTTTAAAACCCCCTTCAACAAATAAGAGAGTCTACATATGATGAAATATTTTCAAACGTATCACTAATGTATCCATGTCCGATAACCCATCTCTGTTTTAGAAACCCCCTTCAACAAATAAGAGTCTACATGTGATGAAATAGTTTCAAACGTATCACTAATGGGCCCATGGCCGATAACCGATCTCTGTTTTTAAAACCCCTGCAACAAATAAGAGAGTCTACATATGATGAAATAGTTTCAAACGTATCAATTATGGAGCCATGGCCAATGACACATCTATGTTTTAAAAACCCCCTTCAACACATAAGAGAATCTACATATGTTAAATTATTTCAAACCTATCACTAATGGAGCCAGGGCCGATAACCCATCTCTGTTTTTAAAAACGCCTTCAACAAATAAGAGAATCTACATATGATGAAATAGTTTCAAACGTATCACTAATGGAGCCATGGCCGATGAACCATCTCTGTTTTAAAAAAACCCTTCAACAAATAAGTGAGTGTACATATGATGAAATAGTCTCAAACGTATCACTAATGGGCCCATGGCCGATGACCCATCTCTGTTTTAAAAACCCCCTTCAACAAATAAGGAGTCTACATATGATGAAATAGTTTCAAAAGTATCAATTATGGAGCCATCGCCGATGACACATCTATGTTTTAAAAACCCCCTTCAACAAATAAGAGAATCTACATATGATAAAATTGTTTCAAACCTATCACTAATTGAGCCATGTCCGATAACCCATCTCTGTTTTTAAAAACGCCTTCAACAGATAAGAGAATCTACATATTTTTTTTAATCATCTCACCCCAAGCAAGGCATTCCACTGCCACTATTGCGCATGGGGCTACATAGGGGAAGGTAAAGAGAAGGAGTGGATAGACATAGGGAATGTCAGGAGAAAGGTAATAGATGAGTAAGGATAGCGAGGATGAGTGTCGGGCAGATGGGAAGAGTGTTTGATAGAATGGGAGCAGGTTAGTGTGTTAGGAGGTGTCTATTGACCTTACATTTAAACTCCTGAAGATTGTAGCCGTCGGGGAAGCAATCGTTTGGAAGAGAATTCCACAGTCGGGAAGTGCGAGGAAAGAAACTGTTGGAGTAGAAGTTACGGCTGCATTTTATCGATTTCACTGTAAAAGGGTGGGATCTAGTTGCTAATCTAGTATCTCGTGCAAATTCGTATTTAGGGGGCACCAGTGATCTAAGTTCATCGGAGCAGAAGCCGTGAAAGTATTTATAGAAGAGACACAGCGAAGCCACGTCTCGCCGGTGGGAGAGAGACTGCAGGCGGTCTGCCAAGTCGGTATCTATCACATTACAGACCCTCCTCTGAACCTTATCGAGAAGCCCGAGGAGAACAGCAGGGGCACCCGACCAGATATGGCAGCAGTATTCAATGCACGGGCGGATGGTAGATTTGTAAATGTGCAGGATAGATTTAGACGGAAAAAACTTCCGGGCCCTACACAGAGAACCGACTTTCATAGCAGCGGATTTAGCAATGGATTCGATATAGTCATTCCATTTGAGGTCCGCTGAAAGTGTGAGACCAAGGAGGCGTAGTGTTTTACTCTCTGGGAGGCAAGCCTGGTCCATGCTAATGGGAGGTAGGTGAGATTGTCGATGATGGTTAATTGACAGTAGCTTCGTTTTAGAAGCATTAAAATTTACTAGCCACTTCTTACCCCAGTCCAATATGGATTGGAGGTCTTTTTCAATCTCGGCTGCGAGTTTAGCTTTGACGCCTACACCAGATTTTTGTTGGAGGCGAGAGTAAACTGTGGTGTCATCGGCGTACAAACCTATTTGGGTTCTTATGGAATCAGGGAGATCATTAATATATATCAGGAAGAGTGTAGGACCTAAGATGGAGCCTTGGGGGACACCTGCGTTTGTATGGTAGTTCTGAGAGGCATGTCCGTTTAATACCACTTTCATTGTGCGGTTAGAGAGGAATGACTGGATTAGTTCAAACAAATGTCCAGTTATACCATAGCTCCGCAGTTTACATAGAAGGCCAGCATGCCAAACTCTGTCGAACGCCTTAGATATATCCAATGCAACGGTTCGAGCTTCGCCATTCCTGTCGAGTGCCTGGTATATGTACTCGGTGATGGTCGTTAGCATATCAGCAGTAGACCTGGTGAAGCGGAAACCATATTGCTTGTCCGAGAGGAGCCTGTGTGCTGTGAGATGCTGAACCACCTCGGCGTTGATAATGGCTTCGAACACTTTGCCAAAGATCGGAAGAAGGCTGATAGGGCGGTAATTTGCAGGGTCAGAGGGTTCTCCAGTGTTTTTAAATATAGGAACTATAGAGGAAGATTTCCAACAGGCAGGAAAGCAGGAAGCAGATAGGCAGAGGTTGTAGAGCTTAGAAAGGATAGAGGAGAGTTCAGGGGCACATTTCTTTAAGACTATGGTTGGGATTCCGTCACCACCGCTCGCTTTGTGAGGGTCAAGTTTTAAGATTATCTTAGAGACAAGCGAAGGTGTAATGTGGACATCATTCAGTTGTGCCTCGGTTCTAGGTGAGAAGTCGGGTGTAAAAACTCCAGACGAGTCCAGACTCGAATTGTTCGAGAATCTGCGGGCAAAACATTCAGCCTTATCTGCTGGGGAGGTGAGGACCTCAAATTTGTTGATTAGCGGGGGTATTGTGGACTTGCTCTTGTTAAGTACTCTTTTACAGAGTCGCCAGTAGTCTTTAGAGCCGAATTTAGAGCATGCTATGCGTTGCTTCATTCTGGCAGCAAACAACATCTTAGCTTCGTTAAGTACCCTTTTACACTGAAGTGAAAAGGCGCCTGTTTTGTTCCGACGCATAGTTACGATAAAGTCGGAAGAAATGATTCCGGTGGGCAATGGCAGCCGAACAAGCGGGTGAGAACCATGGAGACGAATGAGATTTAAGCTGGAATTTCCTAGCAGGGATGAAGGCATCAATGCCAGCCTTAACCCAGGAGGAGACCTCGGATGCACATTCTTCGATGGGAAGACTAAAGACGTTGTTCCAAGGGATGTCACAGAGGAAGTCTCGGAACGAATCCCAGTCTGCTCTTTGATAGCAGTATGATATTCTACTTGTCTGTGTTTCATGGGTCGGGCGGGAGTGGAGTGAAATATTGACGGACACTACAGTGTGGTCAGAGTTTCCAAGTGGGCAGAGTTGTCTGGTAGTGCAAGAGTCTGGGATGGAAGTGAAGCAGAGGTCTAGAAGTGAGTTCCTTCCGTTAGGGTTGTCGGAGAAACGCGTGGGGAAGTCCACTACTTGCGTAAGGGATTGGGTGATTGAAAAGTTCATGGTGTTTTTATGAAATAGTTTCAAACGTATTGCTAATCGAGCCATGGCCGATAACCGATCTCTGTTTTAAAAAACACCTTCAACAAATAAGAGAATCTACATATGATGAAATAGTTTCAAACGTATCACTAATGGAGCCATGGCCGATGAACCATCTCTGTTTTTAAAAACCCCTTCAACAAATAAGAGAGTGTACATATGATGAAATAGTCTCAAACGTATCACTAATGGGCCCATGTCCGATGACCCATCTCTGTTTTAAAAACACCCTTCAGCAAATAAGAGAGTCTACATATGATGAAATAGTTTCAAACGTATCAGTAATGGGCCCATGCCCGATGACCCATCTCTGTTTTAAAAACACCCTTCAGCAAATAAGAGAGTCTACATATGATGAAATAGTTTTAAACGTATCAGTAATGGGCCCATGTCCGATGACCCATCTCTGTTTTAAAAACACCCTTCAGCAAATAAGAGAGTCTACATATGATAAAATAGTTTCAAACGTATCAGTAATGGGCCCATGTCCGATGACCCATCTCTGTTTTAAAAACACCCTTCAGCAAATAAGAGTGTCTACATATGATGAAATAGTTTCAAACGTATCACTAATGGGCCCATGGACGATGACCCATCTCTGTTTTAAAAACCCCCTTCAACAAATAAGGGAGTCTACATATGATGAAATAGTTTAAAACGTATCAATTATGGAGCCATGGCCGATAACCCATCTCTGTTTTAATAAACCTCTTCAGCAAATAAGAGAATCTACATATGATGAAATTGTTTCAAACGTATCACTAATGAAGCCATGGCCGATAAGCCATCTCTGTTTTAAAAAAACCCTGTAACAAATAAGAGAGTCTACATATGATGAAATATTTTCAAACGTATCACTAATGGACCCATGGCCGATGACCCATCTCTGTTTTAAAAACCCCCTTCAACAAATAAGAGAGTCTACATATGATGAAATAGTCTCAAACGTATCACCAATGGAGCCATGGCCGATAACCCACCTCTGTTTTAAAAACCCCTTCAACAAATAAGAGAGTCTACATATGATGAAATAGTTTCAAACGTATCAGTAATGGGCCCATGGACGATCACCCATCTCTGTTTTAAAAACCCCCTTCAACAAATAAGGGAGTCTACATATGATGAAATAGTTTAAAACGTATCAATTATGGAGCCATGGCCGATGACACATCTATGTTTTAAAAACCCCCTTCAACAAATAATAGAATCTACATATGATAAAATTGTTTCAAACCTATCACTAATGGAGCCATGGCCGATAACCCACCTCTGTTTTAAAAACCCCTTCAACAAATAAGAGAGTCTACATATGATGAAATAGTTTCAAACGTATCAGTAATGGTCCCATGGACGATGACCCATCTCTGTTTTAAAAACCCCCTTCAAGAAATAAGGGAGTCTACATATGATGAAATAGTTTCAAACGTATCAATTATGGAGCCATGGCCGATGACACATCTATGTTTTAAAAACCCCCTTCAACAAATAAGAGAATCTACAGATGATAAAATTGTTTCAAACCTATCACTAATTGAGCCATGTCCGATAACCCATCTCTTCTTTTAAAAACGCCTTCTACAGATAAGAGAATCTACATATAATGAAAAAGTTTCAAACGTATCGCTAATGGAGCCATGGCCGATAACCGATCTCTATTTTAAAAAACACCTTCAACAAATAAGAGAATCTACATATGATGAAATAGTTTCAAACGTATCACTAATGGAGCCATGGCCGATGAACCATCTCTGTTTTTAAAAACCCCTTCAACAAATAAGAGAGTGTACATATGATGAAATACTCTAAAACGTATCACTAATGGGCCCATGGCCGATGACCCATCTCTGTTTTAAAAACCCCCTTCAGCAAATAAAAGTGTCTACATATGATGAAATAGTTTCAAACGTATCACTAATGGGCCCATTGCCGATGACCCATCTCTGTTTTAAAAACCCCCTTCAACAAATAAGGGAGTCTACATATGATGAACTTGTTTCAAACGTATCACTAATGGAGCCTTGGCCGATAACCCATCTCTGTTTTAAAAATACTCTTCAGCAAATAAGAGAATCTACATATGATGAAATTGTTTCAAACGTATCACTAATGAAGCCATGGCCGATAAGCCATCTCTGTTTTTAAAAACCCTGTAACAAATAAGAGAGTCTACATATGATGAAATATTTTCAAACGTATCACTAATGGACCCATGTCGATGACCAATCTCTGTTTTAAAAAAACCCTTCAACAAATAAGAGAGTCTACATATGATGAAATAGTTTCAAACGTATCAGCAATGGGCCCATGGCCGATGACCCATCTCTGTTTTAAAAACCCCCTTCAACAAATAAGGGATCTACATATGATGAAATGGTTTCAAACGTATCACTAGTGGTCCCATGGCCGATGACCCATCACTGTTTTAAAAACCCCCTTCAACAAATAAGAGAGTGTACATATGATGAAATAGTCTCAAACGTGTCACTCATGGGCCCATGGCCGATAACCCATCTCTGTTTTAAAAACCCCCTTCAACAAATAAGAGAATCTACATATGATGAAATAGTTTCAAACGTATCACTAATGGAACCGTGGCCGATGACCCATCTCTGTTTTAAAAACCCCCTTCAACAAATAAGGGAGTCTACATATGATGAAATATTTTCAAACGTATCACTAATGGAGCCATGGCCGATAACCTATCCCTATTTTAAAAAACCCCTTCAATAAATAAGAATCTACATATGATGAATTAGTTTCAAACGTATCACTAATGGTGCCTTGGCCGATAACCCGCCTCTGTTTTAACAACCCCTTCAACAAATAAGAGAATCTACATATGATAAATAGTTTCAAACGTATCACTAATGGAGACATGGCCGATAACCCATCTTTGTTTTTAAAACCCCTTCAACAAATAAGAGAGTCTACATATGATGAAATAATTTCAAACGTATCACTAATGAAGCCATGGCCGGTAACCCATCTCTGTTTTAAAAAACCCCTTCAACAAATAAGAGTGTCTACATATGATGAAATAGTTTCAGTCGTATCTCTAATGGAGCCATGGCCGATATCCTATCTCGGTTTTGAAAACCCCTTCAACAATAAGAGAGTTTACATATGATGAAATAGTTTCAAACGTATCACTAATGGACCCATGGCCGATGACCCATCTCTGTTTTAAAAACCCCCTTCAACAAATAAGAGAGTCTACATATGATGAAATCGTCTCAATCCTATCACGAATGGAGCCATGGCCGATAACCCATTTCTGTTTTAAAAAACCTCTTCAGCAAATAAGAGAATCTACATATGATGAAATTGTTTCAAACGTATCACTAATGAAGCCATGGCCGATAAGCCATCTCTGTTTTAAAAAAACCCTGTAACAAATAAGAGAATCTACATATGATTAAATATTTTCAAACGTATCACTAATGGACCCATGGCCGATGACCCATCTCTGTTTTAAAAACCCCCTTCAACAAATAAGAGAGTCTACATATGATGAAATAGTCTCAAACGTATCACCAATGGAGCCATGGCCGATAACCCACCTCTGTTTTGAAAACCCCTTCAACAAATAAGAGAGTCTACATATGATGAAATAGTTTCAAACGTATCAGTAATGGGCCCATGGACGATGACCCATCTCTGTTTTAAAAACCCCCTTCAACAAATAAGGGAGTCTACATATGATGAAATAGTTTCAAACGTATCAATTATGGAGCCATGGCCGATGACACATCTATGTTTTAAAAACCCCCTTCAACAAATAAGAGAATCTACAGATGATAAAATTGTTTCAAACCTATCACTAATGGAGCCATGGCCGACAACCCATCTCTTCTTTTAAAAATACCTTCTACAGATAAGAGAATCTACATATGATGAAAAAGTTTCAAACGTATCGCTAATGGAGCCATGGCCGATAACCGATCTCTGTTTTAAAAAACACCTTCAACAAATAAGAGATTCTACATATGATGAAATAGTTTCAAACGTATCACTAATGGAGCCATGGCCGATGAACCATCTCTGTTTTTAAAAACCCCTTCAACAAATAAGAGAGTGTACATATGATGAAATACTCTAAAACGTATCACTAATGGGCCCATGGCCGATGACCCATCTCTGTTTTAAAAACCCCCTTCAGCAAATAAGAGAGTCTACATATGATGAAATTGTTTCAAACGTATCACTAATGAAGCCATGGCCGATAAGCCATCTCTGTTTTTAAAAACCCTGTAACAAATAAGAGAGTCTACATATGATGAAATATTTTCAAACGTATCACTAATGGACCCATGTCGATTACCAATCTCTGTTTTAAAAAACCCCTTCAACAAATAAGAGAATCTACATATGATGAAATAGTTTCAAACGTATCAGCAATGGGCCCATGGCCGATGACGCATCTTTGTTTTAAAAACCCCCTTCAACAAATAAGGGAGTCTACATATGATGAAATAGTTTCAAACGTATTACTAATGGTCCCATGGCCGATGACCCATCACTGTTTTAAAAACCCCCTTCAACAAATAAGAGAGTCTACATATGATGAAATAGTCTCAAACGTGTCACTCATGGGCCCATGGCCGATGACCCATCTCTGTTTTAAAAACCCCCTTCAACAAATAAGGGAGTCTACATATGATGATCTAGTTTCAAGCGTATCACTAATGGAGCCATGGCCGATAACCTATCTCTGTTTTTAAAACCCCTACAACAAATAAGAGAGTCTACATATGATGAAATATTTTCAAACGTATCACTAATGGAGCCATGGCCGATAACCTATCCCTATTTTAAAAAACCCCTTCAACAAATAAGAGAATCTACATATGATAAATAGTTTCAAACGTATCAGTAATGGAGACATGGCCGATAACCCATTTTTGTTTTTAAAACCCCTTCAACAAATAAGAGAGTCTACATATGATGAAATAATTTCAAACGTATCACTAATGAAGCCATGGCCGGTAACCCATCTCTGTTTTAAAAACCCCTTCAACAAATAAGAGTGTCTACATATGATGAAATAGTTTCAGACGTATCTCTAATGGAGCCATGGCCGATATCCTATCTCTGTTTTGAAAACCCCTTCAACAATAAGAGAGTTTACATATGATGAAATAATTTCAAACGTATCACTAATGAAGGCATGGCCGATAACCCATCTCTGTTTTAAAAACCCCTTCAACAAATAAGAGAGTCTACATATGATGAAATAATTTCAAACGTGTCACTAATGGAGCCATGGCCGATAACCGATCTCTGTTTTAAAAACCCCTTCAACAAATAAGAGAGTCTATATATGATGAAATAGTTTCAAACGTATCACTAATGGAGCCATGGCCGATAACCTATCTCTGTTTTAAAAAAACCCTTCAACAAAAAAGAGAGTCTACATATGATGAAATAGTTTCAAACGTATCACTAAAGGAGGCATGTCCGATAACCGATCTCTGTTTTAAAACCCCCTCCAACAAATAAGAGAGTCTACATATGATGAAATAGTTTCAGACGTATCACTAATGGAGCCATGGCCGATAACCGATCTCTGTTTTAAAAACCCCTTCAACAAATAAGAGAATCTATATATGATGTAATCGTTTCAGACGTATCACTAATGGAGCCATGGCCTATAACCCATCTCTGTTTTAAAAACCCCCTTCAACAAATAAGAGAGTCTACATATGATGAAATAGTTTCAAACGTATCACTAATGGAGCCATGGCCAATAATCCATCTCTGTTTTAAAAACCCCTTCAACAAATAAGAGACTACATATGATGAAGTAGTTTCAAACTTTTCTCTAATGGAGCCATGTCCGATAACCTATCTCTGTTTAAAAAAACCCCTTCAACAAATAAGAGAGTCTACATATGATGAAATAGTTTCAAACGTATCACTAGTGGAGCCATGTCCGATAACCGATCTCTGTTTTAAAAACCCCCTCTAACAAATAAGAGAGTCTACATATGATGAAATAGTTTCAAACGTATCACTAATGGGGCCATGGCCAATAACCCATCTCTGTTTTAAAAACCCCTTCAACAAATAAGAGAGTCTACATATGATGATATAGTTTCAAACGTATCACTAATGGAGCCATGACCCATGACCCATCTCTGTTTAAGAAACACCATTCAACAAAAAAAAGAGTTTACGTTAAATGAATCATTTTAAACGTATCCCGATTGGTGTCTTGACCAATCATGACCATCTCACTTTTAGAAACATCCTTGGACAGAAAAGATAATTTACATACAATGGAATATTTTTAAACGTATCACGATTGGAGTCATGACCAATAAACCATCACTATTTTGTTAACACCCTTCACCAAAGAAGAGATTTGCACACAATGAAATATTTTCAAACGTATCACCATTGGAGCCATGACTGATAATCCATATTTGTTTTAGAACGCCCTTACAAAAAAGAGAGTTTACATCAAATGAAATATTTTCAAACGTAATACGATTAGAGCTATTACCGATAACCTATGTCTCTTTTGAAAAAAAAACTTTTAGCAAAAAAGAATTTATACAATGAAACATTTTCAAATGTAACACAATTAAAGCCATGACAGATAGCTCACCGCTGGCTTGGAAACACCTTTCAATAACGAAGAGTGTTTACATACAATTAAATATTTTCAAACGTATCACTATTGGAGCCATGGCCGATAACCCATCTCACTTTTGGAAATTCCCTTCAACAAAAAGAGGGTTTACATACAGTGAAATATTCTCAAACGTAACATGATTATTGCTATGATCCATAACCATCTCTGTTTTTTAAAAAAGTCTTTAACAAAGAGAGTTTACACAATGAAACAATTTCGTAAGTAATACAATTGCAGCGATGACAGATAGCCCATCGTTTTTTAGAAACGCTCTTTAATCAAGGAGAGAGTTTGTATACAATGATATATTTTCAAACGTATCACGTTTGGAGCCATGACCAATAACCCATCTCTGTTTTGGAAACACACTTCAACAAAAAATAGTGTTTACCTACATGAAATATGTTTAAACGTAACACGATTAGAGCTACGACCGATAACCTGTATTTGTTTTGGAAAAAAAACCCTTCAATAAAGAGAGTTTACACAATGAAACATTTTCAAAAGTAACACAATTGAAGCCATGACAGAGAGCCCATCGCTGTTTTAGAAACACCTTTCAACAAAGAAGAGAGTTTGCATACAATGAAATATTTTCAGACGTAACTCGATTTGAGCCATGGCCGATAACCTATCTCTCTTTTGGAAACACTCTTCAACAAAGGATAGAGTTTGCATGGAGTGAAACATTTTCATAAGTAAATGGATTATAGTTAAGACTGCAAAAGCATATATAGGTTACTTACAAAATAGATGGAATGTAAGTACAAATTAAAATTTTGCCAAAATAACACGAATTGTTCCATGACTATAAACCGTCATTCGCAAACAAAGGGCGTAATTTTCGTTAAAACATTTGTTTTCAAAACCAGAACATTTGCAGCCAAGAGTATAAACCTAACTTTCATTTCGAAATATACAATAGCTGGAATGTATATGCAAAGAATATTTTTGGAAAAAACACGATTGAAGTCATGATAAAAACCTAACTCTGTTTTGGAAACTTCCTTTTACAAAGGAATTTACAGTGAACAATTTAATTTCAAAATTAAACGATTGCACTCAAAATTTCAAAAATTTCTATTGTTAAGATACTTAGCTGGAACTTATGGTAAATGTTAATTAACAAAAAATAACACGATTGGAACCACAATGGAAAATCTAAGAGTGTTGTGTTTCAACAAAGGCGAGAATTTTACATTAATGATTTATTTTCAAATCTAAAACGATTGAAGCCTGGATCGCAAATGCAACTATTTTTGGAAAGATACGTAATGTACACATGAAATTTATTTCAAACTATGAATTTGATAAACACACACACACACACACACACACACACACACACACACACACACACACACACACACACACACACACACACACACACACACACACACACACACACGAGAGAGGAAACAAGACGGAAACCTATCTTTGTTTTGGAAATACACTTCAACAAAGGAGAGCATTTCCATTTAAAGATTTAGTTTTAAAACTAAAAGGATTCGAGTCAACACTATCTGCATCGTGCGGACTATTGTTCTCATCTTTATTGCCATGTTTACGACACATGACCCAGTGTATATAGACGTTGGTTAGTTCCAGTGACTTCACCCAAAGTGTTGTGAGTTCAATACCAGGCTACAGCAGTGGTGAACAGATAATCTAGAGTGTTAAGTTAAAGAGAGATGACTACATGGCTACCTGAATTGGTATCGCACATGGAATAAGAATGATGTGCCCAAGTGATCGTAATAAAGTGTTCAGTTCAAAATTTTTAGCATTTGAAGAAGGCAGGAGCGTACAACAGCCGAAGCGGCATAAAGGTGGAAACAATAATCCGAACAATGTAAATAGTGTAAATACAACCCCATCTCAGAAGTATGGTCAGATTCGAGTAAAGTTTGCAAAACATTCATTCTTTCGTTCTGGAAAGATACTTAATGCATACCCACGAGTTGCGTCATGACAGAATCATAAATTTGTTTTGGAAACACACTTCAACAGAGGAGAATTACCCACCAAATATTTACATTTAAAACTAAAACGATTTTGTACAGTAAGATTCAAATTGTATAAGGCCCGGGGACATTCAAGGTAGAGAGTTACGTTAAGTGGTAGTTTATATGCATAGGAATCTAACTCTAGTTTTGGACTAGTTCAGATTGTATTGATCGGTGAAACATTCTCTTGGGAGTCTGTTCTATTGTAGTCAAGATTGCTAAACTCATCATGCTTTTGAAAAGGTAATAGAATTATGTGAATGTGCGTTGTGGTGCAGTGGATATCGGCTAGGAACGAGAAATCGGGGAGCCGAGTTCGAATTCCAGTTAAATTCCTTGCATACACTTACTCGCAAATACCCTTGGAAAAGGTATTGATCCATCTCTTCCCTCCAATTATGGGTTAAATAATAGAACAGATTTGGTTCTATAGCTTTGGCTGGCAACCAGTCCACCGCAGAAAGCAATGGTAACCTACTGCGGTATAATCTTCTGCCAGTAAGTCATATCTCTTTCGAGACAAGCGTGTATCACGTATAGCACTTAACTGACTGACTGGATATAACAGTTGAAAACATGATTAAGGATTCTACTGAGCATAAAGTGGGGGATCAGTTTTATATTGTTATGAAGTAATAAACTGATCCCCAAAAATTACTACTTAATAACATAATACATCTTTTCCCCCTCTAACTATGTGTCAAATAACAGGACAGATTGGGTTCTATAGCCTTGGCTGGCAAACAGTCTACCGCAAAGAGCAATGGCAACTTACTGCGGGATAAACATCTGCCCAGTCAGTCATGTCTCTTTCGAGACATGATCGTCCAAAGCCTGTATCACGTATGGCACTTAACTAACTGACTGACCTTTTTAAAAGAATGATGGTTTTGCATTATTGACTTCGGACTTTATTAGAGCCAGATAAGACTGAAAATGGAGTACTGTCGCCATATTTGGGTGAGAGCCCTTCTTGGGAAAGAATTATTTTCCATTCTGTCTCTCTCTCCGGTGGGATGTGGCATATCTCTCACTGATTTGTCGCTATTTCTATGGAAAGTGCTCGGACGAACTACATTTCTTGATCCGGCTAGGTGGCTAGGACCACTATATCACTCTGAATACTTCATCAGCATGTTGGATGTGCAGCCATGCTACAATCGTTTTAGATTTTAAAAACAATTGTGGGGTGGTATATTCTCTCCTTTGTTGAAGTGTGTTTCCAAAACAGAGTATTTGCGTGTAAGTGAATGCAAAGAATTTAACTGGAATTTGAACTCGGCCCCCTCAATTTCTAATTCCGAGCTGATATCTACTGCACCACAACGAACGCACATTATGCGTAACAAGAATTTATATTCAAAGTTTAATTTGAGAAAATATAACACAAAGAAGAGAATTTACCATCAAAAATTTATTTTTAAATCTAAATAATTCTTAGCCAACATGTGATCACCATCGGTATATTGACAAGATACTTTAAGTATAACTAAGTTCTTCATACAATGTTTAATTTTAATAAATTAATTCGATGTAATCCATGACGTCAAACATCAATTTTCATTTTTAAAATAAAGCAAATGGAGCCTGTATGAGAAGACAACTTTCTTTTAGAAATATACTTGAAGGACCACCAGAATCTACCTTCAACGTTTATTTTGGTAAACAAAACGTTATGATAAACTGAACGGTGTTTTAGAAAAATATTTAAAAAGTGACCAGAAACTGCCTTCAAAGTTCAATTTGAAAAGTAACATTTGTGATTGGACGAGAAATACAAGAATTGCAAATGTAAATTTCAAACTGTATTTCCTCCTCAATAGAAAATAAAGCGAGGAGAGCCTGGACGACAAACCTAACTGTGTTTTGGTAAAATACGTTAAGAGTTGTGAGAATGTACCTTTAATTTTCTAATGTAAAATACAAAATGATTGCAGCGAAGAACAGAAACGCATTTTGACACAGCATAAATGGACTTTTGTTGGACATTCCGGTCATTCCTCTCTAACCGCACACTGAAGGTGGTATTAAACGGACATGCCTCCCAGAACTACCCTACAAACGCGGGTGTACCCCAAGGCTCTATCCTAGGTCCTACGCTCTTTCTAATCTATATCAATGATCTCCCCGATACCATAAGATCACATGTACGCTGATGATACCACAGTTTACTCTCACCTCGATCAAAAATCTGGTGTTGGTGACAAGGCGAACCTCGCTACCGAGCTTGAGAAGGACCTCCAATCCGTGGTGGATTGGAGTAAGAAATGGCTCGTAAAATTCAATTCTTCCAAAACGAAGCTGCTGTCAATTAACCACCACAGACAACTGCACCTCCCTCCCATTAGCATGGAACAGGCTTGCCTCCCAGAGAGTAAATCACTACGCCTACTTGGCCTGACACTCTCAGCGGACCTCAAGTGGAATGACTACGTCGAATCCATTGCTAAATCCGCAGCTATGAAAGGCGGCTCTCTGTGCAGGGCCCGGAAATTGTTTCCGCCTGAATCTATCCTGCAATTATATAAATCCACCATCCGCCCGTGTATTGAGTACTGCTGCCACATCTGGTCGGGTGCCCCTTCTATTCTCCTCGGAGTTCTTGACAAAATATAGCGAAGAATCTGTAATGTGATTGATACCGACTTGGCTGACCGTCTGCAGTATCTCTCTCACAGGCGTGACGTGGGATCCCTGTGCCTCTTCTATAAATACTTTCATGGCTTCTGCTCTGACGAACTTAAATCACTGGTGCCCCCTAGATGTGAATTTGCACGAGATACTAGATTGGCAACTAGGTCCCACCCTTTTACAATGAAACCGATGAAATGTAACAGCAATTTCTACTCCAACAGCTTCTTTCCTCGCACTTCCCGCCTGTGGAATTCCCTACCGCATGCTTGCTTCCCCGACGGCTACAACCTCCAGGAGTTTAAACGTAAGGTCAATAGACACCTCCTAACACACTAACTCACACCCACATTCTCCAACTCTCTCCCTATGTACATCCTAAGTCGTCTATCACCCTCCTTCTGACATTTCCTATACCCAATCCCTCTATGTAACCCCCTGCGCTATAGTGGCAGTGGAATGCCTTGCTTGGGGTGACACGATTTTAAAAAATACTTTATGGACGGCTAACAACTCTGGACTCAGTCGATTAGAATCAACTCTTGTTTGGGAAAGTTTCCCTACGCCCAGGCAGTATCAACATTCAATGGCATTTTTAACAATCACACGATCTAAGAGGTGAAATAATATTGTGTTTTTTGGAAAGTCATTTCCGTAATAACTAACATCTATCTTCAAAAGTAAAACTAATAGAGTCAGGACGGCAAATGCAAATCCTAGAATATATCTTGAAAATATAGTTTTGCTGACTCCAAAAAATATTAATAGAAGTAGCAGAAAGGAAATTTCAGTTCTTGTATTGTTTGAATTTAACCCTAAACCCATCCAAAATTTAACCGTAACCCCATCCAAAATACAAGAACGTATCTTCAAAATATAGTTTCGCCAGTCTCCATCAAAAAATAAAACAAGCTGGCAGAAAAAAATTTCCAATTATTTTATTTACTGAATTTAGTAATTCACATCCAACATATAAGAATATATCTTCAAAGTTCAGTCCCGCCCAAATCCATAAAATATTAAGAGACGTAGCAGAAAAAAATCCCACTGCTTGTTTTCTTTAATTTTGTATTCCCCATCTAAAAATGAGAATATTACTTGAAATTATAGTCAAGCCGAACTTCTTAAAGTATTCACAGTTGTGACTGAAAGGAAACCCAAATTATTGTATTTTTTGAATTTAGCAATTCCCATCCAAAATGCAAGAATATCTCTTCAAAATATAATCTTGCCTGACACCAGAAACTAAAAACAGACTTGGGAAAAAAAGAAAATCTCAGTGCTTGTATTATTTAGATGTTGTAATCTCCATCCAAAACACAAAAATATATCTTTAAATTATAGTCCAGCCTGGCTCCGTACAATATTAACGGATGTAGCGGAACGTAAATAGCAATTCTTGTAGTGTTTGAATTTAGCAATCTCCATCCAAAACACAAAAATATATCTTTAAATTATAGTCCAATCTGACTCCGTACAATATCAACGGATGTAGCGGAACGTAAATAGCAATTCTTGTAGTGTTTGAATTTAGCAATCTCCATCCAAAATACAAAAATATATCTTTAAATTATAGTCCAGCCTGACTCCGTACAATATTAACGGACGTGGCGGAACGTAAATAGCAATTCTTGTAGTGTTTGAATTTAGCAATCTCCATCCAAAACACAAAAATATATCTTTAAATTATAGTCCAATCTGACTCCGTACAATATTAACGGACGTGGCGGAACGTAAATAGCAATACTTGTAGTGTTTGAATTTAGCAATCTCCATCCAAAACACAAAAATATATCTTTAAATTATAGTCCAGCCTGGCTCCGTACAATATCAACGGATGTAGCGGAACGTAAATACCAATTCTTGTAGTGTTTGAATTTAGCAATCTCCATCCAAAACACAAAAATATATCTTTAAATTATAGTCCAGCCTGGCTCCGTACAATATCAACGGATGTAGCGGAACGTAAATACCAATTCTTGTAGTGTTTGAATTTAGCAATCTCCATCCAAAACACAAAAATATATCTTTAAATTATAGTCCAGCCTGACTCCGTACAATATTAACGGACGTGGCGGAACGTAAATAGCAATTCTTGTAGTGTTTGAATTTAGCAATCTCCATCCAAAATACAAAATATATCCTACAAATATCGTTCCGCTATCTTCCATAAAATTACCACAGGCATAACAGAAATGAAATCCTAATATCGGTATAGTTGTTATGAAGTCATCCTAATCCGAATTATAAGAATATATATTCAAAATGTCATACTGCATCATTCCATAAAATATTAACATATGTGCCGAAAAAGAAATCCTTATTCTTGTATTTGAAATTAGTAAACCCCTAAAATTACAAGAATATAACTTCAAAGTATATTTCGGCCTGACTCCTGGAAATATTAACAGATGCGACAGAAACGAGATCTAAATTCTTGTACTGTTCGACTTTTGTAATCCTTATCCAAAACACAATAATATATCTTCAAAATATAGTACCCCCTGACGCCATACAATATAACATACGTGGCAGAAAGGAAATCCCAATTATTGTATTGTTTGAATTTATTAATTCCTATCCAAAATACGAGAATGTATCTTCAAAATATAGTTCCAGCTGATTCCATAAAATATGAACAGACATGGCAGAAATGAAGTTCCAATACTTGTATTGTTCTTATTTAGTAACCCCCGCCCAAAATACAAGTATATATTTCCAAAATATCCTTTCGTCTCACTCAATAACAATTAGAATACGAAATTCGAATGATAGTATTGTTTGAATTTAGTAATCCTTTCCAAAATTCAAGAATATATCTCCAAATATAGTTCGGCCCGACTCCATATAATTATTAACAGACGTGACCAAAAAAAAAACCCTATTTTTTTATTGTTTAATTTAAAAATATACATCCAAAATACAAGAATACATCTTCAAAATAAGGTTCCACTTGACACCATAAAACAGTCGCAGATATGACAGAAAGAAATCTCAGTTCTTTTATTGTATGAATGTAGTATTCCTTACCAAATACACAGATATATCTTCAACATGTAGTTCCGCATAACTGCATAAAATGTTAATAGATTTGACAGAAAGTAATTCTTGTGTTGTTTGAAATAAGTAATCCCCAATCAAAATACAATAATATATCTTCAAAACATATAGTTCCACCTGATTCCATAAAATATTAGTAGTCTTGGCAGAAAAGATATCACAAATCTTTTATTGCTTGAATTTAGTTTCCAGCTAAAATACGATAATATACTTTAAAATATTGTTCTGCTTGATTCCATAAAACATTAGCAGACGTGGCAAAAAGAAAATCCAATTTCTTCTGTTGTTTGTGTTTTCCAAAAACAAATATATATCTTCTAAATATAGTTCCGCCTGTCTCCAAAAATCCTTAACAATCGCAGCAGAATGGAGATACCAATTCTTGTATAGTTTGAATTTAGTAATCCCTAACAAAAATACACGAATATAACATCAAAATATAACATCAGTTCCATTTTACTCCATAAAATATTAACACACGCGGTTGGAAGGATTCCCAAATATAGTATTCTTTGAATCTAATAATGCCAATTAAAAAAAAGCAAATAATAATTTATCGGCAAAATATAGTTCTGCCTGACTCCATCAAATATTAACACGCGTGGCCGAACGAAAATCCAATTCTTGTACTGTTTGAATTTAGTCATCACCATCAAAATTAATACATCTTCGGAATATAGTTCTGCCTGACACTACAAAATATTATCAGTTGTGGCAGAAAGAAATCCCGATTCTTGTATTGTTTAAATTTGAGAATAATCTCCAAAATACAAGAATATATCTCCAAATATATATTTTCGACTGACTCCATGAAATATTTACAGTGATGGCAGAATGGAAATCTCAGTTCTTGTATTGTTTGCATTTTGTAATAATACCATAATATATCTTCAAACTATTGTTCCGCCTGACATCATGAAATATTTACAGTCATTGCAGACTGGAAATCTCAGTTCTTGTATTGTGTGAATATTGTAATAATACAATAATATATCTTCAAAATATGGTTCCGTCTGAGTCCTGAAATATTTACAGTCATGGCAGAATGGAAATCTCAGTTGTTGTATAGTTTGAATTTTGTAAAAATAAAATAATATATCTTCAAAATATGGTTCCGCCTGATTCTAGAAAATAGTCACAGTCATGGCAGAATGGAAATCTCAGTGGTTGTATAGTTTGCATTTTGTAAAAATAAAATAATATATCTTCAAAATATGGTTCCGCCTGATTCTAGAAAATAGTCACAGTCATGGCAGAATGGAAATCTCAGTTGTTGTATAGTTTGAATTTTGTAAAAATAAAATAATATATCTTCAAAATATGGTTCCGCCTGATTCTAGAAAATAGTCACAGTCATGGCAGAATGGAAATCTCAGTGGTTGTATAGTTTGAGTTTTGTAATAATACAATAATAAGTCTTCAAAATATGGTACCGCCTTTCTCCATGAAATATTCATAGTCATGGCAGAATGGAAAATTTCAGTTATTGTATAGTTTTTAATTTTGTAATAATACAAGAATATATCAATAAATATGTTTCCGCCTGACTCCATAAAATATTCACAGTCAAAGCAAAATGGAAATCTCCGGTCTTGCATTGTTTGAATTATGTACTAATGCAATAATATGTCTTCAAAATATGGTTCCGCATGACTCCATAAAATATTCACAGTCAAAGCAAAATGGAATTCTCAGTTCTTGCATTGTTTGAATTTTGTACTAATGCAATAATATGTCTTCAAAATATGGTTCCGCCTGGCTCCATAAACTATTCACAGTCAAAGCAAAATGGAAATCTCAGTCCTTGCATTGTTTGAATTTTGTAGTAATGCAATAATATGTCTTCAAAATATGGTTCCGCCTGACTCCATAAAATATTCCACAGTCAAAGCAAAATGGAAATCTCAGTTCTTGAATTGTTTGAATTTTTAATAATGCAATAATCTGTCTTCAAATTATGGTTACGCCTGACTCCATAAAATATTCACAGTCAAAGCAAAATGGAAATCTCAGTTCTTGCATTAATTGTATTTTGTAACAATGCAATAATCTGTCTTCAAAATATGGTTACGCCTGACTCCATAAAATGTTCACAGTTAAAGCAAAATGGAAATCTCAGTCCTTGCATTGTTTGAATTTTGTAATAATGCAATCATATGTCTTCAAAATAGGGTTCCGCCTGGCTCCATAAAATATTCACAGTCAAAGCAAACTGGAAATCTCAGTTCTTGAATTGTTTGAATTTTTAATAATGCAATAATCTGTCTTCAAATTGTGGTTTCGCCTGACTCCATAAAATATTCACAGTCAAAGAAAAATGGAAATCTCCGTTCTTGCTTTGTTTGAATTTCGTAGTAATGCAATAATATGTCTTCAAAATATGGTTCCGCCTGACTCCATAAAATATTCACAGTCAAAGCAAAATGTAAATCTCAGTTCTTGCATTGTTTCAATTTTGTAAAATGCAATCATATGTCTTCAAAATATGGTTCCGCCTGACTCCATGAAATATTCACAGTTAAAGCAAAATGGAAATCTCCGTTCTTGCATTGTTTGAATTTTGTAGTAATGCAATAATAAGACTTCAAAATATGGCTCCGCCTGACTCCATAAACTATTCACCGTCAAAGTAAAATGGAAATCTCATTCTTGCATTGTATGAATTTTGTAATAATGCAGTAATCTAACTTCAAAATATGGTTCCTCTTGACCCCATAAAATATTCACAGTCAAAGCAAAATGGAAATCTCTGTTCTTGCATTGTTTGAATTTTGTAATAATGCAATAATCTGTCTTCAAAATATGGTTCCGCCAGACTCCATAAAATATTCACAGTCAAAGCAAAATGGAAATCTCAGTTCTTGAATTGTTTGAATTTTTAATAATGCAATAATCTGTCTTCAAATTGTGGTTCCGCCTAACTCCATGAAATATTCACAGTAAAAGCAAAATGGAAATCTCCGTTCTTGCATTGATTGAATTTTGTAGTAATGCAATAATATGTCTTCAAAATATGGTTCCGCCTGACTCCATAAAATATTCACAGTCAAAGCAAAATGTAAATCTCAGTTCTTGCATTGTTTGAATTTTGTAATAATGCAATCATATGTCTTCAAAATATGGTTCCGCCTGACTCCATGTAATATTCACAGTTAAAGCAAAATGGAAATCTCATTCTTGCATTGTTTGAATTTTGTAATAATGCAATATGTCTTCAAGATATGGTTCCGCCTGACTCCATAAAATGTTCACTGTTAAAACAAAACGGAAATCTCAGTCCTTGCGTTGTTTGAATTTTGTAATAATGCAATAATCTGTCTTTAAAATATGGTTCCGCCTGACTCCATAAACTATTCACAGTCAAAGTAAAATGGAAATCTCAGTTCTTGCATTGTTTGAATTTTGTAGTAATGCAATTAAAGACTTCAAAATATGGTTCCGCCTGGCTCCATAAAATGTTCACAGTTAAATCAAAATGGAATTCACAGTCCTTGCATTGTGTGAATTTTGTAATAATGCAATAATATGTCTTCAAAATATGGTTCCGCATGACTCCATAAAATATTCACAGTCAAAAGAAAATGGAATTCTCAGTTCATGCATTGTTTGAATTCTGTACTAATGCAATAATATATCTTGAAAATATGGTTCCGCCTGACTCCATAAAATATTCACCGTCAAAGCAAAATGGAAATCTCAGTACTTGCATTGATTGTATTTTGTAACAATGCAATAATCTGTCTTCAAAATATGGTTCCGCCTGACTCCATAAAATGTTCACAGTTAAAGCAAAATGGAAATCTCAGTCCTTGCATTGTTTGAATTTTCTAATAATGCAATCATATGTCTTCAAAATAGGGTTCCACCTGACTCCATAAAATATTCACTGTCAAAGCAAAATGGAAATCTCTGTTCTTGCACTGTTTGAATATTGTAGTAATGCAATAATAAGTCTTCAAAATATGGTTCCGCCTGACTCCATAAAATATTCACAATCAATGCAAAATGTAAATCTCAGTTCTTGCATTGTTTGAATTTTGTAAAATGCAATCATATGTCTTCAAAATATGGTTCCGCCTGACTCCATGAAATATTCACAGTTAAAGCAAAATGGAAATCTCCGTCCTTGCATTGTTTGAATTTTGTAATAATGCAATATATCTTCAAAATATGGTTCCGCCTGACTCCATAAAATGTTCACAGTTAAAACAAAACGGAAATCTCAGTCCTTGCGTTGTTTGAATTTTTTAATAATGCAATAATATATCTTCAAAACGTGGTTAGGCCTGACTCCATAATCTATTCACAGTCAAAGCAAAATGGAAATCTCAGTTCTTGCATTGTTTGAATTTTGTTGTAATGCAATAATAAGACTTCAAAATATGGCTCCGCCTGACTCCATAATATATTCAATGTCAAAGTAAAATGGAAATCTCATTCTTGCATTGTTTGAATTTTGTAGTAATGCAATAATAAGACTTCAAAATATGGTTCCGCCTGACTCCATAAAATATTCACAGTCAAAGCAAAATGGAATTCTCAGTTCTTGCATTGTTTGAAGTCTGTACCAATGCAATCATATATCTTCAAAATATGGTTCCGCCTGACTCCATAAAATATTCAGCGCCAAAGCAAAATGGAAATGTCAGTACTTGCATTGTTTGAATTGTGTAATAATGCAATAAAATGTCTTCAAAATATGGTTCCGCATGACTCCATAAAATATTCACAGTTAAAGCAAAATGGAAATCTCAGTCCTTGCATTGTTTGAATTTTTAATAATGCAATAATCGGTCTTCAAAATATAGTTCCGCCTGACTCCATAAAATGTTCCCAATCAAAGCAAAATGGAAATCTCAGTTCTTGCATTGTTTGAATTTTGTAAAAATGCAATAATAAGACTTCAAAGTATGGTTCCGCGTGACTCCATAAAACATTCACCGTCAAAGTAAAATGGAAATCTCATTCTTGCATTGTTTGAATTTTGTAATAATGCAATAATATATCTTCAAAATATGGTTCCTCTTGACTCCATAAAATATTCACAGTCAAAGCAAAATGGAAATCTCAGTTCTACCATTGTTTGAATTTTGTAATAATGCAATAATCTGTCTTCAAAATATGGTTCCGCCTGACTCCATAAAATGTTTACAGTTAAAGCAAAATGGAAATCTCAGTCCTTGCATTGTTTGAATTTTGTAATAATGCAATCATATGTCTTCAAAATATGGTTCCGCCAGACTCCATGAAATATTCACAGTCAAAGCAAAATGGAAATCTCAGTTCTTGAATTGTTTGAATTTTTAATAATGCAATAATCTCTTCAAATTGTGGTTCCGCCTGACTCCATAAATTATTCACAGTCAAAACAAAATGGAAATCTCCGTTCTTGCATTGTTTGAATTTTGTAGGAATGCAATAATATATCTTCAAAATATGGTTCCACCTGACTCCATGAAATATTCACAGTTAAAGCAAAATGGAAATCTCCGTTCTTGCATTGTTTGAATTTTGTAGTAATGCAATAATATGACTTCAAAATATGGTTCCGCCTGACTCCATAAATATTCACCGTCAAAGTAAAATGGAAATCTCATTCTTGCATTGTTTGTATATTGTAATAATGCAATAATATATCTTCAAAATATGGTTCCGCTTGACTCCATAAAATATTCACAGTCAAAGCAAAATGGAATTCTCAGTTCTTGCATTGTTTGAATTTTGTAATAATGCAATAATATGTCTTCAATATATGGTTACGCCTGACTCCATAAAATATTCACCGTCAAAGGAAAATGGAAATCTCAGTTCTTGTATTGATTGAATTTTGTAATAATGCAATATGTCTTCAAAATATGGTTCCGCCTGACTCCATAAAATGATCACAGTCAAAGCAAAATGGAATTCTCAGTACTTGCATTGTTTGAATTCTGTACTAATGCAAAATATGTCTACAAAATATGGTTCTGGCTGACTCCATAAAATATTCCCCTTCAGAGCAAAATGGAAATCTCAGTCCTTGCATTGTTTGAATTTTGTAATAATGCAATCATATATCTTCAAAATATGGTTCCGCCTGACTACATAAAATATTCACAGTCTAGGCAAAATGTAAATCTCAATTCTTGCATTGTATGAATTTTGTAATAATGCAATAATATGTCTTCAAAATATGGTTCCGAATGACTCGATGAAATATTCACTGTCAAAACAAAATGGAAAACTAAGTTCTTGCGTTGTTTGAATTTTGCAGTAATGCAATAATAAAACTTCAAAATATGGCTCCGCCTGACTCCATAAAACATTCACCCTCAAAGTAATATGGAAATCTCATTCTTGCATTGTTTGAATTTTGTAATAATGCAATAATATGTCTTCAAAATATGGTTCCGCTTGACTCCATAAAGTATTCACAGTCAAAGCAAAATGGAAATCTCAGATCTTGCATTGTTTCAATTTTGTAATAATGCAATAATATGTCTTTAAAATATGGTTACGCATGACTCCATAAAATATTCACCGTCAAAGCAAAATGGAAATCTCAGTTCTTGCATTGTTTGAATTTTGTAATAATGCAATATGTCTTCAACATATGGTTCCGCCTGACTCCATGAAATGTTCACAGTTAAAGCAAAATGGAAATCTCAGTCCTTGAATTGTTTGAATTTTTAATGATGCAATAGTCTGTCTTCAAATTACGGTTACGCCTGACTCCACAAAATATTCACAGTCAACGCAAAATGGAAATCTCAGCTCTTGCATTGTTTCAATTTTGTAATAATGCAATCATATGTCTTCAAAATGTGGTTTTGCCTGACTCCATGAAATATTCACAGTTAAAGCAAAATGGAAATCTCCGTTTTTGCATTGTTTGAATTTTGTAATAATGCAATATGTCTTCAAAATAAGGTTCCGTCTGACTCCATAAACTGTTCACAGTTAAATCAAAACGGAAATCTCAGTCCTTTGCGTTGTTTGAATGTTGTAATAATGCAATAATATGTCTTCAAAATATGGTTTTGCCTGACTCCATAAAATGTTCACAGTTGAAGCAAAATGGAAATCTCAGTCCTTGCAATGTTTGAATTTTGTAATAATGCAATAATATATCTTCAAAATATGGTTCCGCCTGACTCAATAAAATATTCACAGTCAAAGCAAAACGGAAATCTCAGTTCTTGAATTGTTTGAATTTTTAATAATGCAATAATCTGTCTTCAAATTACGGTTACGCCTGACTCCTTAAAATATTCTCAGTCAAAGCCAAATGGAAATCTCCGTTCTTACATTGTTTGAATTTTGTAATAATGCACTAATCTGTCTTCAAAATATGGTTACGACTGACTCCTTAAAATGTTCAGTTATAGCAAAATGGAAATCTCAGTCCTTGCATTGTTTGAATTTTGTAACAATGCAATCATATCTCTTCGGAGTATGGTTCCGCCTGAATCCATAAAATATTCAGTCAAAGCAATATGGAAATCTCCGTTCTTACATTGTTTGAATTTTGTAATAATGCAATAATCTGTCTACAAAATATGGTTACGCCTGACTCCATAAAATGTTCAGTTAAAGCAAAATGGAAATCTCAGACCTTGCATTGTTTGAATTTTGTAACAATGCAATCATATCTCTTCGGAGTATGGTTCCGCCTGACTCCATAAAATATTCACAGTCAAAGCAAAATGGAAATCTCCGTTCTTGCATTGTTTGAATTTTGTAGGAATGCAATAATATATCTTCAAAATATGGTTACACCAGACTCCATGAAATATTCACAGTCAAAGCAAAATGGAATTCTCAGTTCTTGCATTGTTTGAATTTTGTAATAATACAATAATATGTCTTCAATATATGGTTACGCCTGACTCCATAAAATATTCACCGTCAAAGCAAAATGGAAATCTCAGTTCTTGCATTGATTGAATTTTGTAATAAGGCAATATTTCTTCAAAATATAGTTCCGCCTGACTCCATAAAATCTTCACAGTTAAAGCAAAATGGAAATCTCAGTCCTTGCCTTGTTTGAATTTTTTAGTAATGCAATAATATATCTTCAAAATATGGTTCCGCCTGACTCCATAAAATATTCACAGTCAAAGAAAAATGGAAATCTCAGTTCTTGCATTGTTTGAATTTTGTAATAATGCAATAATATGTCTTCAAAATATGGTTACGCCTGAATCCATAAAATATTCACCGTCAAAGCAAAACGGAAATCTCAGTTCTTGAATTGTTTGAATTTTTAATAATGCAATAATCTGTCTTCAAATTACGGTTACGCCTGACTCCTTAAAATATTCTCAGTCAAAGCCAAATGGAAATCTCCGTTCTTACATTGTTTGAATTTTGTAATAATGCACTAATCTGTCTTCAAAATATGGTTACGACTGACTCCTTAAAATGTTCAGTTATAGCAAAATGGAAATCTCAGTCCTTGCATTGTTTGAATTTTGTAACAATGCAATCATATCTCTTCGGAGTATGGTTCCGCCTGAATCCATAAAATATTCACAGTCAAAGCAATATGGAAATCTCCGTTCTTACATTGTTTGAATTTTGTAATAATGCAATAATCTGTCTACAAAATATGGTTACGCCTGACTCCATAAAATGTTCAGTTAAAGCAAAATGGAAATCTCAGACCTTGCATTGTTTGAATTTTGTAACAATGCAATCATATCTCTTCGGAGTATGGTTCCGCCTGACTCCATAAAATATTCACAGTCAAAGCAAAATGGAAATCTCCGTTCTTGCATTGTTTGAATTTTGTAGGAATGCAATAATATATCTTCAAAATATGGTTACACCAGACTCCATGAAATATTCACAGTCAAAGCAAAATGGAATTCTCAGTTCTTGCATTGTTTGAATTTTGTAATAATACAATAATATGTCTTCAATATATGGTTACGCCTGACTCCATAAAATATTCACCGTCAAAGCAAAATGGAAATCTCAGTTCTTGCATTGATTGAATTTTGTAATAAGGCAATATTTCTTCAAAATATAGTTCCGCCTGACTCCATAAAATCTTCACAGTTAAAGCAAAATGGAAATCTCAGTCCTTGCCTTGTTTGAATTTTTTAGTAATGCAATAATATATCTTCAAAATATGGTTCCGCCTGACTCCATAAAATATTCACAGTCAAAGAAAAATGGAAATCTCAGTTCTTGCATTGTTTGAATTTTGTAATAATGCAATAATATGTCTTCAAAATATGGTTCCGCCTGACTCCATAAAATATTCACCGTCAAAGTAAAATGGAAATCTCATTCTTGCATTGTTTGTATATTGTAATAATGCAATAATATATCTTCAAAATTTGGTTCCGCTTCACTCCATAAAATATTCACAGTCAAAGCAAAATGGAAATCTCAGTTCTTGATTTGTTTGAATTTTTAATAATGCAATAATCTGTCTTCAAATTACGGTTACGCCTGACTCCTTAAAATATTCACAGTCAAAGCAAAATGGAAATCTCCGTTCTTACATTGTTTGAATTTTGTAATAATGCAATAATCTGTCTACAAAATATGGTTACGCCTGACTCCATAAAATGTTCAGTTAAAGCAAAATGGAAATCTCAGTCCTTGCCTTGTTTGAATTTTGTAACAATGCAATCATGTCTCTTCGGAGTATGGTTCCGCCTGACTCCATAAAATATTCACAGTCAAAGCAAAATGGAAATCTCCGTTCTTGCATTGTTTGAATTTTGTAGGAATGCAATAATATATCTTCAAAATATGGTTGCACCAGACTCCATGAAATATTCACAGTTAAAGCAAAATGGAAATCTCAGTTCTTGCATTGTTTGGATTTTGTAGTAATGCAATAGTAAGTCTTCAAAATATGGTTCCGCCTGACTCCATAAAATATTCACCGTCAAAGTAAAATGGAAATCTCATTCTTGCATTGTTTGTATATTGTAATAATGCAATAATATATCTTCAAAATTTGGTTCCGCTTCACTCCATAAAATATTCACAGTCAAAGCAAAATGGAAATCTCAGTTCTTGATTTGTTTGAATTTTTAATAATGCAATAATCTGTCTTCAAATTACGGTTACGCCTGACTCCTTAAAATATTCACAGTCAAAGCAAAATGGAAATCTCCGTTCTTACATTGTTTGAATTTTGTAATAATGCAATAATCTGTCTACAAAATATGGTTACGCCTAACTCCATAAAATGTTCAGTTAAAGCAAAATGGAAATCTCAGTCCTTGCATTGTTTGAATTTTGTAGTAATGCAATAAAATGTCTTCAAAATATGGTTCCGCCTGACACCATAAAATATTCACAGTCAAAGCAAACCGGAAATCTCAGTTCTTGAATTGTTTAAATTTTTAATAATGCAATAATCTGTCTTCAAATTACGGTTACGCCTGACTCCTTAAAATATTCACAGTCAAAGCAAAATGGAAATCTCCGTTCTTACATTGTTTGAATTTTGTAATAATGCAATAATCTGTCTACAAAATATGGTTACGCCTGACTCCATAAAATGTTCAGTTAAAGCAAAATGGAAATCTCAGTCCTTGCCTTGTTTGAATTTTGTAACAATGCAATCATATCTCTTCGGAGTATGGTTCCGCCTGACTCCATAAAATATTCACAGTCAAAGCAAAATGGAAATCTCCGTTCTTGCATTGTTTGAATTTTGTAGGAATGCAATAATATATCTTTAAAATATGGTTGCACCAGACTCCATGAAATATTCACAGTTAAAGCAAAATGGAAATCTCCGTTCTTGCATTGTTTGGATTTTGTAGTAATGCAATAGTAAGTCTTCAAAATATGGTTCCGCCTGACTCCATAAAATATTCACCGTCAAAGTAAAATGGAAATCTCATTCTTGCATTGTTTGTATATTGTAATAATGCAATAATATATCTTCAAAATTTGGTTCCGCTTCACTCCATAAAATATTCACAGTCAAAGCAAAATGGAATTCTCAGTTCTTGCATTGTTTGAATTTTGTAATATGGCAATAATATGTTTTCAATATATGTTTACGCCTTACTCCATAAAATATTCACCCTCAAAGCAAAATGGAAATCTCAGTTTTTGCATTGATTGAATTTTTTAATAAGGCAATATTTTTCAAAATATGGTTCCGCCTGACTCCATAAAATCTTCACAGTTAAAGCAAAATGGAAATCTCAGTCCTTGCCTTGTTTGAATTTTTTAGTAATGCAATAATATATCTTCAAAATATGGTTCCGCCTGACTCCATAAAATATTCACAGTCAAAGAAAAATGGAAATCTCAGTTCTTGCATTGTTTGAATTTTGTAATAATGCAATAATATGTCTTCAAAATATGGTTACGCCTGAATCCATAAAATATTCACCGTCAAAGCAAAACGGAAATCTCAGTTCTTGAATTGTTTGAATTTTTAATAATGCAATAATCTGTCTTCAAATTACGGTTACGCCTGACTCCTTAAAATATTCTCAGTCAAAGCCAAATGGAAATCTCCGTTCTTACATTGTTTGAATTTTGTAATAATGCACTAATCTGTCTTCAAAATATGGTTACGACTGACTCCTTAAAATGTTCAGTTATAGCAAAATGGAAATCTCAGTCCTTGCATTGTTTGAATTTTGTAACAATGCAATCATATCTCTTCGGAGTATGGTTCCGCCTGAATCCATAAAATATTCACAGTCAAAGCAATATGGAAATCTCCGTTCTTACATTGTTTGAATTTTGTAATAATGCAATAATCTGTCTACAAAATATGGTTACGCCTGACTCCATAAAATGTTCAGTTAAAGCAAAATGGAAATCTCAGACCTTGCATTGTTTGAATTTTGTAACAATGCAATCATATCTCTTCGGAGTATGGTTCCGCCTGACTCCATAAAATATTCACAGTCAAAGCAAAATGGAAATCTCCGTTCTTGCATTGTTTGAATTTTGTAGGAATGCAATAATATATCTTCAAAATATGGTTACACCAGACTCCATGAAATATTCACAGTCAAAGCAAAATGGAATTCTCAGTTCTTGCATTGTTTGAATTTTGTAATAATACAATAATATGTCTTCAATATATGGTTACGCCTGACTCCATAAAATATTCACCGTCAAAGCAAAATGGAAATCTCAGTTCTTGCATTGATTGAATTTTGTAATAAGGCAATATTTCTTCAAAATATAGTTCCGCCTGACTCCATAAAATCTTCACAGTTAAAGCAAAATGGAAATCTCAGTCCTTGCCTTGTTTGAATTTTTTAGTAATGCAATAATATATCTTCAAAATATGGTTCCGCCTGACTCCATAAAATATTCACAGTCAAAGCAAAATGGAAATCTCCGTTCTTGCAGTGTTTGAATTATGTAGTAATGCAATAATATGTCTTCAAAATATAGTTCCGCCTGACTCCATAAATATTCACAGTCAAAGCAAAATGGAATTCTCAGTTCTTGCATTGTTTGAATTCTGTACTAATGCAATAATATATCTTCAAAATACGGTTCCGCCTGACACCATAAAATATTCACCGTCAAAGCAAAATGGAAATCTCAGTCCCTGCATTTTTTGAATTTTGTAGTAATGCAATAATCTGTCTTCAAATTATGGTTACGCTTGACTCCATAAAATATTCACAGTCAAAGCAAAATGGAAATATCCGTTTTTGCATTGTTCAAATTTTGTAATAATGCAATAATATATCTTCAAAATATGTTTCCGCCTGACTCCACAAAATATGCAGTCATGGCAGAATGGAAAACTCAGTTATTGTATAGTTTTTAACTTTGTAATAATACAAGAATACATCTTCAAAATATGGTTCCGCCTGACTCCATAAAACATTCACAATCAAAGCAAAATGGAATTCTCAGCTCTTGCATTGTTTGAATTTTGTAATAAAGCAATAATATATCTTGAAAATATGGTTCCGCCTGACTTCATAAAATATTCACAGTCAAAGCAAAATGGAATTCTCAGTTCTTGCATTGTTTGAATTCTGTACTAATGCAATAATATATCTTCAAAATATGGTTCCGCCTGACTCCATAAAATATTCAGTCATGGCAGAATGGAAATATCAGTTATTGTATAGTTTTTAACTTTGTAATAATACAAGAATACATCTTCAAAATATGGTTCCGCCTGACTCCATAAAACATTCACAATCAAAGCAAAATGGAATTCTCAGTTCTTGCATTGTTTGAATTTTGTAATAATGCAATAATATATCTTCAAAATTTGGTTCCGCCCGACTCCATAAAATATTCACAGTCAAAGCAAAATGGAATTCTCAGTTCTTGCATTGTTTGAATTCTGTACTAATGCAATAATATGTCTTCAAAATATGGTTCCGCCTGACGCCATAAAATATTCACAATCAAAGCAAAATGGAATTCTCAGCCCTTGCATTGTTTGAATTTTGTAATAAAGCAATAATATATCTTGAAAATATGGTTCCGCCTGACTTCATAAAATATTCACAGTCAAAGCAAAATGGAATTCTCAGTTCTTGCATTGTTTGAATTCTGTACTAATGCAATAATATATCTTCAAAATATGGTTCCGCCTGACTCCATAAAATATTCAGTCATGGCAGAATGGAAATATCAGTTATTGTATAGTTTTTAACTTTGTAATAATACAAGAATACATCTTCAAAATATGGTTCCGCCTGACTCCATAAAACATTCACAATCAAAGCAAAATGGAATTCTCAGTTCTTGCATTGTTTGAATTTTGTAATAATGCAATAATATATCTTCAAAATTTGGTTCCGCCCGACTCCATAAAATATTCACAGTCAAAGCAAAATGGAATTCTCAGTTCTTGCATTGTTTGAATTCTGTACTAATGCAATAATATGTCTTCAAAATATGGTTCCGCCTGACGCCATAAAATATTCACAATCAAAGCAAAATGGAATTCTCAGCCCTTGCATTGTTTGAATTTTGTAATAATGCAATAATATATCTTGAAAATATGGTTCCGCCTGACTTCATAAAATATTCACAGTCAAAGCAAAATGGAATTCTCAGTTCTTGCATTGTTTGATTTCTGTACTAATGCAATAATATGTCTTCAAAATATGGTTCCGCCTGACTCCATAAAATATTCAGTCATGGCAGAATGGAAAAATCAGTTATTGTATAGTATTTAACTTTGTAATAATACAAGAATACATCTTCAAAATATGGTTCCGCCTGACTCCATAAAATATTCACAATCAAAGCAAAATGGAATTCTCAGTTCTTGCATTGTTTGAATTCTGTACTAATGCAATAATATGTCTTCAAAATATGGTTCCGCCTGACGCCATATAATTTTAACAATCAAAGCAAAATGGAATTCTCTGCTCTTGCATTGTTTGAATTTTGTAATAATGCAATAATATATCTTGAAAATATGGTTCCGCCTGACTCCATAAAATAAAATTTTTAATAATGCAATAATCTGTTATGGTTACGCCTGACTGCATAAAATATTCACAGTCAAAGCAAAATGGAAATCTCCGTTCTTGCATTGTTTGAATTTTGTAGTAATGCAATAATATGTTTCAAAATATGGTTCCGCCTGACTCCATAAAATATTCACAGTCAAAGCAAAATGGAAATCTCCGTTCTTGCATTGTTTGAATTTTGTAGTAATGCAATAATATGTCTTCAAAATATGGTTCCGCCTGCCTCCATAAAATATTCACAGTCAAAGCAAAATGGAAATCTCTGTTCTTGCATTGTTTAAATTTTGTAGTAATGCAATAATATGTCTTCAACATATGGTTCGTCTGACTGCATAAAATATTCACAGACAAATCAAAATATAAATCACAGTTCTTGCATTGTTTGAATTTTGTAATAATGCAATCATATGTCTTCAAAATATGGCTCCGCCTGACTCCATAAAATATTCACAGTCAAAGCAAAATGGAAATCTCAGTTCTTGCATTGTTTGAATTTTGTCTAATGCAATAATAAGATTTCAAAATATGGTTCCACCTGACTCCATAAAATATACACCGTCAAATTAAAATGGAAATCTCATTCTTGCATTCTTTGCATTTTGTAATAATGCAATAATATGTCTTCAAAGCATGGCTCCGCTTGACTCGATAAAATATTCACAGTCAAAGCAAAATGGAAATCTCAGTTCTTGAAGTGTTTGAATTTTTAATAATGCATTAACCTGTCTTCAAATTGTGGTTCCGCCTGACTCCATGAAATATTCACAGTCAAAGCAATATGGAAATCTCCGTTCTTGCATTGTTTGAATCTTGTAGTAATGCAATAATATGTCTTCAAAATATGGTTCCGCCTGACTCCATAAAATATTCACAGTCAAAGCAAAATGGAAATCTCTGTTCTTGCATTGTTTGAATTTTGTAGTAATGCAATAATATGTCTTCAAAATATGGTTCCGTCTGACTGCATAAAATATTCACAGTCAAAGCAAAATGGAAATCTCCGTTCTTGCACTGTTTGAATTTTGTAATAATGCAATCATATGTCTTCAAAATATGGTTGCGCCTGACTCCATGAAATATTCACACTTAAAGCAAAATGGAAATCTCCATTCTTGCATTGTTTGAATTTTGTACTAATGCAATAATATGTCTTCAATATATGGTTCCGTCTGACTCCATAAAATGTTCACAGTTAAAGCAAAATGGAAATCTCAGTTCTTGAATTGTTTGAATTTTTAATAATGCAATAATCTGTCTTCAAATTGTGGTTCCGCCTGACTCCATAAAATATTCACAGTCAAAGCAAAATGGAAAACGCTGTTCTTGCATTTTTTGAATTTTGTAGTAATGCAATCATATGTCTTCAAAGTATGGTTGCGCCTGACTCCATGAAATATTCACACTTAAAGCAAAATGGAAATCTCCGTTCTTGCATTGTTTGAATTTTGTAATAATGCAATCATATGTCTTCAAAATATGGTTCCGCCTGACTCCATAAAATATTCACAGTCAAAGCAAAATGGAAATCTCAGTTCTTGCATTGTTTGAATTTTGTCTAATGCAATTATAAGATTTCAAAATATGGTTCCACCTGACTCCATAAAATATACACCGTCAAAATAAAATGGAAATCTCATTCTTGCATTCTTTGAATTTTGTAATAATGCAATAATATGTCTTCAAAGCATGGCTTCGCTTGACTCGATAAAATATTCACAGTCAAAGCAAAATGGAAATCTCAGTTCTTGCATTGTTTGAATTTTATTATTAGTTACTAGCAGTATAGCCCGGCATTGTTCGGTTATAATGAAAGCTTTAAAACTAATCCATTGTCCTGGAGCTCAGACTCTTTGGATGTTGGCACGAAAGACTAAAAAGCAATAGTTGTATCCAGTTAAAGGGAAAACGGTAGACTGAAAGAAAAATGAATGGATGTAAGTCAAATTTTGATTTCCTGGTATTGATATCAAATAAGTTTTTTTCGTCGTAAACTGAATTTTGAAGGCTAAATAAGTCTTCTGAATAAATGGTATCATGGCTGAGACTAAGAACTACAATTATATCTACTTAGAGCCAAACCCGAAGCAAAAACTAAAATAAAAGGGCTGAAAAAATACAGACATACAGGCAGATAAACAGACACACGCACAAACATCTTGCCTTTTGTATATATATATTATCGATTTTCTGCATTATTGTAAGAACTGTAACATTGAAACTTCTGAATATCGTTTATTATGTCTTTGTCTATGAGTGTATCAAATTTGATTAAAATCGGACCACTCTTTCTATAACCCGAATTTTTCGATTATCAATTTTCGATATTTATCGGGGGTACCTCGACACAAAACCTAGCTGAGAACACTCGCAGACGCTGATAGTATAACTGTGTAAATTTTCAAGAAAATCGGTTCAGCCGTTTCGGAGTCTATAGGTAACGCACGCACACACACAGACACACACACACATGCATACACACAAAGAGACAAAGTTCCATTTATAAATAAGTTTAGATGTTTTGTTCAACAGCGGATAAATCAAACGCAAATTTATTAACATGGTTGTTCCAAGGACATTCTGAAAAGAGCTCGACTCGACTTGATGTGTTCTTAAAAAAATGATGTTTGATCATTTCGGACAGAATGACCCCTACGAAGCGTTAAGATGAGATAGATGTCTAAGGGAAATCTACACTCAGCAGAGAATGATGTTTGGTTTTGGTAAGAAGTAGATGAAGAAATATTTTTGGCAGATGTTTGATGAGTTTTACAAAGAAACGTTAGAATGAATTCTCACTTGGGAAAAGTGTCTCTAATGATTGCCGTGTGCGTAGATAAATAAGATCTCACACAAACACATATTTTAGATTAATATCACACGCACAGAAACTCAAACATATATGCATGTGTGTGTATATATATATATATATGCATATATATATATATATACATATATATACACACACAAATACACACACATATACATATAGATATACATATCTATGCATATATATATATATATATATACACAAACACACACATACACACACATATAAATATATATATATATATATATATATATATATATATATATATACATGTATATACACACACAAACACACACATATGAATATATATATACATGTATATACACACACAAACACACACATACACATGTATGTATATGCATATATATACACACACAAACGCACACATACACACACATATATACATATATATACACACACAAAACACGCACACACACGCATATATATATACATATATACACACACAAACACACATGCACACATATATATACATATATATACACGCACAAAACACGCACACACACGCACACATTTATATACATATATATACACACAAGCATACACACATACACATAAACATACATATATACGCACAAACACACACATATACACACATATATACATATGTATATACACAAACAAATCACGCACCTACACGCATATATATACAAATATATATACACACAAACACACACGCACACACATATATATACATATATATGCACACAAACACACACATAGACACACACACATATATATACATATATATACACACGCACAAAACACACACGCACATATATATACATATATACACACACACACAAACACACACATACATATATATATATATACATATATATATATATACATATGTATACACATATATATATATACACACACAGGTACACACACACACACACACACACACACACACACACACACACACATATATATATATATATATATAAAGACTCACAGACGCATATGAAGACCTTCACGTGTTAGAGGAACAAAATGAACTAATATCATTCTTTTGATGATGAAAGAAGCAATCTTAGAGCCGCCAAAACAACAGATGTTTTCGGCAAGTTTATCTTTAGGATGAACGGGAAATCACATCAGCAACGAAAATAACGTCTTCCAAACTGTAGTACTTTCGATTTTACAACCCGAAATCATTGCTCTCACTTTCATCATATATTAACCAGTTTGATGTCTTTCAAAAGCAACATCTTCGGACCATTTTTTGATATTCCTTGCACGATAGAATTTCGGATATTAATTTATTCTATAAATGTAAAATTGACTATAATTCTGAGATGCGACAGTATTTACACTATTTATATTATTTGGACTATTGTCCTCATATTTGTTGCCATTTGTACGAGGTTTCGGCTGTTGTACACTCCGGCCTTCTTCACATGGCCCAGTGGATATAAACGTTGGTTAGTTCCAGTGACTTGACCCAAATAGTTTTGAGTTCAATACCAGGCTACAGCAGTGGTAAACAAGTAATTTAGAGGGTTAGATAACTCATAATTATCAAAAGTGGCTTTACGCAAGGAATGGGAATGATATACCTCAGTGATTGTAATTAAGGGTTCGGTTCGAAATTTCTAGCACCTGAAGAAGGCCGGAGCGTACAGCGGCCGAAACGTCGTACAAATGTCAACCAAGATGAGGACAATACTCCGAATAATGTAAATAATGTAAAATTGATTTTTCTTTTTCTATGTAATCCCAAATACGGTGACCTGATTATATTATCAGAATGAGTAATAGATTTGGAAAAGTTCTCATGTCGAGCCAGCGCCACGATGGAAAAAAATAACATATGAAAATATAAATTACAAGACAATTTAAAAAATAAACTGAAATCAACAAATATTACTCCACAGTAGAGGATCTTTACAAGGGTTGTATTGTGTAGAAAATATTACATCTCCGATAACGAACGTTTAAATAAAGAACTTCAAGTGAATTTAAAAAAAGATCGTTGGAGTTAATCAAGAGAATTTCTAACAGCTTCACGGTGAGCTGCCTAAATAAGACTAATTATAATCAATAGAAAGAGATTTATAACAGTGGCGAAGAGGAATCGAAAGTCATACCAGTCATACCAGGAGTGACGTGGAACTGGAATTCATATGAGCGAAAAAGGAGTGACAAAGATATCGAAAATCATACTGAGTTATAACAAGTAGGGAAATAACTTTTTGCTTCGGCGCACAGGATACCCACCAGTGGCAACGAGAATTTGAAACAAGTTGATTTAATTTTTCTCTTTGGTACGTGCAAAAAAAATATATTCTTTAAATATGGCAAAATAAAAACTCGGATGGTAAAAATTCAGCAACATCAACAGTAACAACAACAGCAACTTTTGCGGCTGTTGGATCTCTCAGAAACAGAAGTTTATTGAAATAATCCAGAACAAACCGAAAATTCTTCAAGTTTTTCCCTTACGACACAGTGACAAAAGCCATATCTGAATTTACGTACAATTCAGATGATGGATTTACCTTTTCTACTTAGTTTAGAAGATATGAACCAATTTTCAGAGAAGAATGCAGAAACTTGGAAGACGAGAGAAGACAAGAGACCTTTGTTGAGAAAGTTGACATATGTAGTACATGAAAAATACTGTACATTAGTATTACCGAAAAAAAAAACAGAAGAAATTGGTTTTGAAGAAACAGTGAAGATTATGATAACTGCACACACCCACTCACCCCCACACACACATATATATATATCACACACACATACACACACACACACATATATATATATATACAAGGATATATATATATATATATATATATATATATATATATATATATATATATATACAAACAAAGATTTGTACCCACGTTTTAATAATTTACTGATTAAAGTTTATTTTTAAACGAACTCCATCTTTTCCCCCATTTTTGTAAGTAATCATTTGTTTTCCTTTGTCCTTTATTAACCATTTATAATAAAGCCAACGTAAGCCGTTGAAGAGTGTTGGCCAAAAGGTTCCTCGGGTTGGGTTAAGTATAATGACGTCTATTTTATTTAAAGTAATATATATATATGTATACATTATTTCTATATGTGTATGCATGTTTGTGTGTGAGTGTTTCTGTGTATGTTTGTGTGTGAGTGTAGTTATGTATAATTGAATCCATGTATGCGTTTTTATTTATATATGTATTCTGTTTTGCTGTTTTTTAAGTGTGTGTGTGTGTGTGTGTGTGTGTGTGTGTGTGTGTGTGTGTGTGTGTGTGTGTGTACGTATTTTGTTTTGGGCATGTGAATTTGCGTGCTTATATATTTAATTATATATATATATGTCTATACATTGGAATATGACTGTGTTTGTCTTGACCCCTATATAACCCTCTTATATGCCTATCTTTTCATATTTTTAGGGTATGTTGTGAAGTTTTTCAAATTACCATTTACTTGTTTTTTGATTGGTCATCACTGACTACGTAACCATGTCTCCTCTATTGGGGTATGTTGGTTGGTTTGAACTTCTTAAAACTCTTTATCTCGCAATCAACACCATCACTAGACAAGACACATGAAGTCTTGAAATGAAATAGCTACTTTATCGTGTTGTTATAATATACTTACGTTATAAATTTTGAATAAATATAATTTTTCAATGAGAAAAACTTGTTATTCAATACTCGTTGGAAGTGTATTATTTTGACGAAGAAAGAAGGCGAATATTTTGTCACATATGCTTGAATTGTTAATAAGGAGTGTGAAAGATTCAGATTAAATGAACAGACTGCGGAACGAAACTTGAACAGAATAATAAAGTTACACTACTGGGAAAATCAGACGAATGTCAGAAAATCCTAAATCTAAGACGCGATGCTAAAGAGAATGAGCAAAATGTGCATGCATACAATCGAAAGAAAATGTACAAAAAGAAAAAAGAATCTATTTTTCAAATGTGGAAGGTGACATCTTGGAGACGACTGTCCCTTTAATAATTCAAAGTGCTACAAGTGTAGAAAAGTAGCACAAAAATCAGACTGAAAAACTAAAACAAGGAAAAGTTCTCACAGAAAACTTCATATACAGTGTTGCGATGGAAAAATAATCATAAAACTAACGATAATGTATGTATGTAAAAATTAATAATATAGATGTAAAAATTCAGCAACACTTTTAGAGAATATCACAATAATCAATGAAGCCAAAAGAAAGACTTATATATATATATATATATATATATATATATATAGAACCTATTACTGAAAATTGCAAGTAGTGTGTCAAATGAGAAATTATTTGTTATTAGCGAAATGACTAGTAACATCTCATTCCGAAATAAGAGCTAAGGCTTATGAGTTAAAAAATACTAGAAACTTATTCAGTACTCACTGAATGGAATTATTTAACCTTTGAAATTGACTTGTAAAAAAATATAAGTGGACAAGCAATTATCTAAAAAAAAAACTGCAAATTTAAAGGAAGAATTATAAAAATGTTTTCTGGATGTTTTACCAGCGAGTTGGGTCAATGTTCTAAATGCAAAGCAAAATTTCAGGTGAAAAAATGTTAGACGCTGGAGTTTAAACCAAAACGTAGTAATGCTATGAGCAACATTAGATCAAGTCAACAAACAATTAGACTGATTTGATATGGATAACATGCTTACAGATTGTGATTTCTAATTTACATGTCTTGATTATATCTAAACTTATATATAAATGGAACTTTGTCTGTGTGTGTGTGTGTATCCGTTACCTATAGACTCCGAAACAGCTGAATTGATTTTCTTGAAAATTTACACAGTTGTACTATAAGCGTCTGCGAGTGTTCGTAGCTAGGTTTTGTGTCGAGGTATCCCCGATAAATATCGAAAATCAATAATCGAAAAAATCGGGTGATAGGAGTGGTCCGATTTTAATCAGATTTGATACACTCATAGACAAAGACATAAGAAACAATATTCAGAAGTTTCAATGTTGCAGTTCTTACAATAGTGCAAAAAATCGATAATATATATATATATATATATATATATATATATATATATATATATATATAAGGCAAAATGCTTGTGTGTGTGTCTGTTCATTTGCCTGTATGTCTGGTATTTTTTTTCAGCCCTTTTATTTTAGTTTTTGCTTCGGGTTTGGCTCTAAGTAAGTATAATTGTAGTTCTTAGTCTCAGCCATGATACCATTTACTCAGAAGACTTATTTAGCCTTCACAATTCAGTTTACGACGAAAAAAACTTATTTGATATCAATACCAGGAAATCAAAATTTGACTTACATCCATTCATTTTTCTTTCAGTCTACGGTTTCGCTTTAACTGGAAACAAGTCTTTCGTGCCAAAGTCCAAAGAGTCTGAGCTCCGGGACCATGGATTAGTTTTAAAGCTTTCATTACACCCGAACAACGTCGGGCTATACTGCTAGTGTTAATTAAAAGTGTACATAAAAGGCAAACATATCGGACATCCTAGAAATATAACGAATTGGAAAAAATAAGAACGCAAAAGGCATTCTAATCATTTAAAGAAAAGTTTCACTAAAGAAAGGTCCGTAGGAAAAGAAAAACTTATATAAGGATTGTAGGATACTTTCGATGTAACAAAGCCCCAAGAATCCGTCGAACGTACAAATAGGATTTGCAGAAAAATAAACGTATGGAAATATTAGAAGTTAAATATAAACGTATGGAAATATTAGAAGTTAATCCAAAACGTGAAAAATAGAAAGTTCAGTGCGTTGGCGAACTCTCCAGAAAGACGAGATTGTGAATACTAATAAATAAAATGAAATACAGTGGAACCTGCCGTATCCGACCCTCTTCGTCAGCGACCACCTGTTGTCTTTTTTTTTTTAATCGTTTCACCCCGAGCAAGGCATTCCACTGCCACTATTGCGCAGGGGTTATATAGGGTAGAGGAAGTGATGGGAAAAGGATGGTTAGATATAGGAAGTGCCAGAAGGAGAGTGATAGACGGGTAAGGTTACCGAGAATGAGGGTTGGTTAGATGGTTAGAGTGTTTAGCAACCGTTTTTCTATGCACGGACGACTTGCTAATGTTAATTGACCCTCAGTGAGCGACCACCTCCAGAACGCGACCAGCGACTAACATCAACGAGTGAAAATCACTGATCAAGCGACAGCTTAAAAAAAAAATTCCATTTCGGTCGTACACTGCGAATTTCTAAATCAGGAGAAACTAAATGAGTAATCTATTTCATTTTGCTTTGATCTAAGCCAGGAACACTTCCTCATTGTTTTGTTATTGTAGTGTTGTATCAAACTGTTATTTCTTGTTCAAATATACATTGCCTGAGTTCATCTCACGGTCAAACATCGGCTGTTTTGTACAACATGTATTGCATTTGACATGTTCAAGGAATTTATCGCAGTCTCTGTACTGACTTGGATAAATTCAGGGATGGGGAAAATCAGAATTATGTCCCTTTCTCAAATGTCTATCTCTTTCGTCCTTTTATTTGTTTGTGTATCTATCTACTCTATTTCTATCTGGGTATATCTATCTCTCTGTTTCTCTCCTCCCCCACCCATGATCGCTGACATTTTTTGTATGTTTTGTTTTGTTTATTTTTTCCAAGTATTATCACAGATTCTCTTTTGCTATTACTCACTTCTAAGAAAAATACTGAAACCGTATATGTCGCGAATTTTTCCAACCTACAGATTTTAGTACAGACACAAAAAGGAAAGCAATAACTGACTTTTTAAAAGTTCATTTATTAATTTTTTGTGAATGAATATTTTAGTTTCTTGTTGACCATTGTAAATACATTTTTAAAATTTTAAAATGAATTATGCTGAATAAATTTCTTTAAAGTTAGGCCATCTTCTTATGTTCTTATTTATTTATTACCAGATTACATGGTAAAATTCTAATATGGACATTTTGGTGAATGGAATATACATTCCTGGCGTAAATAGATCGTGACCATGAGCATTTAGTGAGCGACCACCAGATGTATGCGACCATTTTTTGATGGCAGTAGGGGAGGTCGCATAGGACATGTCCACATTTTCGTAATAAAAATTTATCGTAAATAATAAGGCTGGTAGATATAAATATATAATACTGTTTAATTAAAAACAGAATATCTAATTAAATACGAGTATCGATCAAAAATAATGATCAAACAAATCATTTTATATATATACAATACTGTGCAAAAGTATTAGGACAAGAACTATTTTATCTTTTATGAGGTATCAAAATAAAGTTTTAAGTCACCCCTGTCCTAACATTTTTGCACACTACCGGTAGTGTGCAAAGTATTAGGAAAGGGTTTTCCTGAAATTCAAATACAGGTTGAAACTGCTAATAAATATTGATTATTTAAAACTAGGTGTAAAAGAAATGTATTAAATGTATTAAAAATAAATTATATTTAATTTTTCATTTCTTCTATTGAACAAGTTATTTTGAAACTATTGAACATCTATAGAATATTTTGGGTAACAAAAATGATAAATCTAATGTTACTTCGCAAGACACACTTTGGGAACAAATACAAGCTGCTTGGCAGGAGATACCATTAGATACATTGAAGAAGCTTGTGATGTCAGTGCCTGACAGAATGAAGGCTGTGATCAAAGTAAAAGGCTATTATACTAAATATTAAATTTATTTTGTAACAAGATTTTTTTCTTGTTAAATCATTTGTTGAGTAAATCAAATAAAATTACTTTAATTAAATTATTTTCTGTCAATATGCCTCAGAAAAGATAAAATAGTTCTTATCCTAATACTTTTGCACAGTACTGTATATATATATATATATATATATATATATATATATATATATATATATATATGGTTACGTTCATATCACATTGAATACACCGGTTCTTGCTCATCCGATTGTGTCTACTGCCTGATGAGACATTCTCCTTTCGTGATGAGACATTGTACCTTTCGATATCGAAACAAAATGTACACTTTGTAGTAGATGATAATTTGCACAATATTAAAATCCGATGAAAATGTCTCATATTACAGAAAGATAAAATACTTTTAGCCATGGGAAGAATATTTAAGAGATCTCTTCCACGACAATAGAGAGAGAGAGAGAGTGAGCAACCAAAAATACAAAGAAATACCGACGGACCGGCAATATGAAAATCGGAAGCGGAAGCTGCACCGGCGAAACTGAATAGAAACCTACAACAGCGGCGATATTCCCGAAGACGTAAGCAGATTAATTTTCATAGCTCTGCTTAAGAAGGCAGGTGCAAACGAATTAATTATCCACCTTAAAACTGTTTTAATGAAACAAAAATCATCTCGGATCCATGAATTGCGGAACCAAAACATGACTTGAAATAAACTAAGCATGAATGTAACATATTTTATTTATTTCATTGTTTAGAAAGAAAACTCAAGGACACGTAGCCCAGTGGATAAAAGACTTGACCCAATAAGAAGTGAGTTCAATACCTAACTACAGCAGTGGTGAACAAATAACTTAGAGAGTTGAATTAAAGGGAGGTAACAACTAACAGCACAAAAAGACATGCTCCTCAACAGGATATATAAAGTCCAAGGATGGAACGCTCATAGTACAGAAAGAGAAAATTCCTCAGCTGTGGGAAGAATATATAAGAGATCTCTTCCACGACAAGAGAAAGCAACCGACAATACATGGAAATACCGACGAACCGGAAATATTAAAATCCGAAGTGGAAACTGCATTGGCCAAACTGACAGAAACAAAGCAGCTGGACCAGACAGCATTGTAATAGAGATATTGACAGACTTAGAAGATATCGGCGTAGACAGAATCACTGAAATAATAAATGAAATCTACAAAAGTGGATATATACAAGAAAACCTAAGCAGATCGACTTTTATAGCACTGCCTAAAACGTTAGGCGCAAAAGGGTGTGAACACCACCGAACAATGAACTTGTTACATTAAACTCATCATCCGAATTCTGATGAACAGAGCGCGTAGCAGAATTAGGCCAGAGAAAAGTGCGCTTTCGTCAAAGCCACTGGAGCAAGAAACATGGCATTTTTGCTTAGAATGTTATCAGAAAGAGCTATGCAAATGCAGAAGGGCAGGTACCTGTGTTTCATCGACTACGCAAAGGCATTTGACAAAATACGCCACAAATATTTGATGTAGACGCTCGACAACCTTGACATATTCGGGTAAGTCATTAGAGTAATCAAGAACTTATACTGGTAGTAAAACGGCAGCATACGAACAAGAAACAAGTTCAGCAGATATACAAAGATAGAATATGTAAAACAAGAATGCGTCTTCTCACCAAATGTATTCAACCTATAAAGCGAAAAAATTCCGAAATCCTGGTAAGATTCGTCATTGGCGACCGCAATTTGAACAATATAAGATATGCAGATGATACAGTGCTGACAGCTAACATGGAAAGAAAACTACAAGACCTCCTACAGAAAATAGTTAAAGAAAGCGAAAAGAAAGGACTACACATAAACTAAAAGAAAACTGAATGCATGGTAATCAGTAAAAAGAGAAGCTCAAATACTAACTACAAGCTGGGGATACTAAAGTCAAACAGGTACGGAAATTTAGATACCCGGGAAGTGTTTTAACAGTGGACGTTAAGTTCTTCATTGTGATCCGAAGGTGTATTAGCATGACCAAGGACGCATTCCAGAAGCTGAGTATAGTATTGAAAGACAGGAAATCTTCGCTAGAAATATAAAAAAAAGTACTTGATTGTTATGCGATGTCTCTTTCAATACGAAAGCGTAAGGTGGACAATTTCATCCAAGATGAGGGAAAAAAATAGAAGCAACCGAAATGTAGTTCTACAGAAGGATACTGAGGATACCTTGGATAGAACATGTGAGCAACGAGGAAACGGGAAATCGGAGTGCCGAGTTCGAATGCCAGTTGAATCCTTGCTTTCACTTACGAGCAGATATCTTTGAGGAATGTATTAATCAATCTACCGCAGAAAGCAATGGCAACCTACTGCGGGATAATCTTCTGCTCAGTCAGTCATGTCTCTTTCCAGACATGATCGCCCAAGCGTGTTTCACGTATGACACTTAACTGACTGACTGAATTTAATAGTTGAAAACATGATTAAGATTTCTACTGGGCATAAAGTGGGGAATCAGTTTTCTATTGTTATGAACTAGTAAACTGATCCCCTAATTGCTTGTGCATAGGCTTCAGAAGGGTGAAATTCATTTACTCTAGATCAACAGGAACGAACTATCAAGAACCAACCTCACAAAGGCAAAAATAACACAATACTAAGCGCATGTAATCTCTTACCAGCTAAAGTAATAAACAGCTGACGATAGCCAGATGGTACTTGGCCGAAACGTTGTGTCTATAATAACATCTATATTAATTGAGATCAATCCTACAAATAAGACAAAGTATATTTTCAGTCTTCTTCAACACTTGGAACCGATCAATGTAAAGCCATTACCTTTTACATTCGACGTTCTATAAATATTTCGATGCGACCGATTCATTCACTGTAACAAGCATTAACGTCTGCGTATGGAAAATAAGTTTTCATTTGCTTATGTGTGTAGCCTTATTTGATGGATGTTTTCTTAATGTGCAACTCGTTTACTTTATTGTGTAATTCAGTCATTATTTGCTTCGATTATGTGTCCTTCCGAATGTATGTGTAGCTATATTGCCAAAGAGTTGGCAAATTCTGTGTGTTTAGAATGATGCCTGTATGTTTTTGGTTATGTGCTTAGGATGACGTGTGGGACGTGGCACGGTTGGATGAATGTATTTGGAGCTTCAAAGCGAAACGCCAAGAAAAGTCAGACGTGGATTAGAATAACGAACGTTGGTCAGGAACGGGAAAGGAAGAAGAAGAAGAAGAAGAAGAAGAAGAAATAGTACCGAGGAAGCAAAGACGAAACAAGATAAAAGACGTAGAAAGAAAGAAAGAAAGAAAGAAAGAAAGAAAGAATTAGATTAAAAGAAAAAAGAAGAGGAAAGACAGAATGAGAAAAGAACAGGAAACCAAAATTAAATAAATAGAATTTAATAAGAAAAGAGAGAAGGATAGTAAATGAGAAAAAAAAATGAATGAAAGAAAGAAAGGCAAAGACAAAAATAAAGTGAAACAAAAAGAAAGGAATGAGAAAATAAAGAAAAAACAAAAATTGGAAGAACGAAAAAAGAGAGAAAAATAATAAAAACGAAATAAGCAACGAAAGAAAGAACGAACGAACAAAAGAAAGAAAGACGGAATAAGAAAAAAACGATAATAGAGAAAAGCTAAGGAAAACGTAATACGATTCAGGAGAAAGAGAAATATAAAGAAAGAAAAAAAGAAAGAAAAACCGAACGAGAAAAGAGAGAAAAAAGGTAAAAGCAAAGAAAGACGAAATAAGAAAATGTGCTTAAAACTGAGATGAAAGAAAATATTTCTGGCTAAGTATGTGTTGATGTTTTCTAATCTACGTCGGTTTCCAAGCAAATACACTTGAGATGCCTAATAGGAAGAACAGAGAAATGTTCAAAGAGATTTTTTCTACGATTACATCGACAAGAAAGTCGACAAAGTATAATGAACATCGACGGAAAATCCAGAAACACTCGATTCTCAAGAAGGCCGTGAAACGTTTTTGCCATACAATTTACACTCATCTTCAGCATTTTCAGTTCTTTAATATTCCTTTTATTCATATTTTACACAGGCTTACGGACAATCTTTGCCTAAGTTCTGTTAAAGAGGTGAGAGTTCAATACCTCACTACAGCAGCGGTAAACAAAAAACTTAAAGTTGAGTTCAAGAAAGATAACTGATACTGATATGAAAGAGGCATGACTCATGGAACTAGAACAAAGATACTCCAATGTAGAATTAATTTTTTTAATCGTTTCACCCCAAGCAAGGCGGTTTTGTTTTAGCATTTGTTGAGTAAATCAAATAAAATTACTTTAATTAAATTGTTTATTTTCTGTCAATATGCCTCATAAAAGATAAAATAGTTCTTGTCCTAATACTTTTGCACAGTACTGTATGTTATTTTTACTATAGCAGCATATTATTTTCTTTATAGTTTCTATATTTCAGAATTATCAGTGGCAGACCCTGTGGTTATAGAAGTAATGAAGAGGTATGCAGATATGCGCAGGGGGCAACATAAGAGTAAAAGATTAGATAGGAGGGGAGTAAAAAAAAAAGACAAACCATTTACAGAGGGTGTCAGAGAAAGGAGCAAGAGAAGGATGGGAATACAGGGGTGATGACAGTTGCAAAGGTGGAGAGAAAGGAAAAGATATACAGGGTGATGTAGAAAGAACTGGAGTCAGGTGGATAAGAGATGGGTATTGACGTTGCATTTAAAATCCTGGAGGTTGTAGCCGTCATGAAAGCAAGAATATGGAAGCGAGTTCCACAGGCGAGAAGTGCAAGAAAAGAAGCTGGTGGAGTAGAATTGTTGTCTACATTTAGTTGATCAAACTGTGAATGGGTGGGGCCCAGCTGCCAGTCTGGTTGCACGAGTAAATTCTTGTGGCGGGGGCACCAGTGACTTACGTTCATCGGAGCAGAAGCCATGAAAATATTTATAGAACAGACAGTGGGAAGCCACATATCGTCGGTGAGAAAGTGACTGGAGTCGAGATGATTTAGTTCGAAATTTTAATTACCTGAAGAAGGTCAGAGCGTACAACGGGAGAAACGACGTGAATATGTAAATAGCGTAAATAATTCTTCTTGTTTGGCCATGACTTTGGTGATTATGGCTCTTCTCAACTTCAGTTTTTATTGTTGCTCTAGATAATCTTTGTTCCTTTATCACTCCCCCTTTCAAAGAGATGATAGGCATGGTGTCAAACTCGTTACAAAATATCTAAAATGTATGCTGTACACTTTCCGCTTTCTCAGAAATTTTAAAGAAAAAAATTACTTTGTTTCAGCGAGGACCAGCCTTGTTCGAACGTCGTGCACTGGCGCTATATAATCACAAAATCGGTACCAGGTTACAGAAACCATATCACATGAAGACTTTCCACAGCACGAACAACTAACAAGAAAACATATAACTTGTAGAGTGAATTGCTTTCTCAAACCTAAAAAGCAAATGTTACACTTAACTCAAAGTTTGAGTTTAAGTTTTGTTTAACGGAATGTCAATCTCTGTGGGTTATTTAATGCCAAAAAGGTGAGGTTTTAAGTTTGTTTTTTTTTTTGTTTTTTTTTTTTTGTTTTTTTTCATGTTCGGTTATAGTAAGAAGGTTGATTCAGTCAGATTTTGAAAAGAAATTTCTTTTTTCATTTTAGAAAACTGAAGATGTCTTCTAGTTTTGTATTAAGAAATATATTGCTGGCAATAATTTTTTTTCCTTTCAACATTTATTATGGCAATATTTTTATTTCTTCAAATATTTGTTAGAGCAATAATTTTTTTCTTCAAAAATGTTTAATTGGGAATATTTTTCGTTCAAAAATGTATATATTTCTATAAAAGTCTATTTTTCTACTTTCATAGTGTTTTGATCCCAGTTTGACGTTTAACTATTTGCCCATAGCCGGGACCCTAACAGGGGCTACCACTCCGGGTCAGAGTGGACATGGGAACAACAGCAATTATGAGGTGGTCCAATGCTCCTCACAACGTTGCAATCAGATGCCTTGCTGCCGGATGCAATTTACCGTCATACTCAGGACCCTTAACACAGAATATTCAACACAAAAAATAAATTACCCAGACATGAAATAAGGTTAGGTGAAGGGTAGAGGTGTATACAGTTAAACATTACAACAACAAATACAGGAAGCGTCACAAAAATAAAGAACATATTCAACAAATCACACATACACACAAAATATTTTAAAGAAAAATATCTACAAACACAAAACAGAATAGACACAATAAGCACGCACAGACATATAATTATGAGAGACCATATATATATATATATATATATATAAATACAGTACTGTGCAAAAGTATTAGGACAATAACAATTTCATCTTTTATGAGGCATCAAAATAAAGTTTAAAATCACCCCTGTCCTAACACATTTGCACACTACCGGTAGTGTGCAAAAGTATTAGGACACAGGTGATTTTCCTAAAAACCTCACTGAAATTCAAATACAGGGTGAAAAGCCAAGTAAATTGCTAATAAATATTGATTATTTAAACCTAGGTGCAAAAGAAATGTATTAAAAAGAAGTTATATTTAATTTTCTATTAAACAAGTTATTTTGAAACTGTTCTATTGAACATCTATGCGATATTTTGGATTAAAAAATTGATAAATTTAATGTTAGTTTGCAAGACACACTTTGGGAACAAATACAAGCTGCTTAGCAGGAGATACCATTAGATACATTTAAGAAGCTTGTGATGTCAATGCCTGGCAGAATGAAAGCTATGATCAAGGTAAAAGGCTATTATACTAAATATTAAATTTATTATGTAACAAGTATTTTTCTTGTTAAATCATTTGTTGAGTAAATCAAATAAAATTACTTTAATTTAATTGTTTATTTTCTGTCAATATGCTTCATAAAAGATAAAATAGTTTTTATCCTAATACTTTTGCACAGTACTATATATAGTGCTCTTAAGTTTGTTATTTAACTGACCAGGTTCATACGACTTGGAAGTTTTGTGAGGACACCATGACAGAGCAAGGTTTCTTTATCAGCAAGAAACTTGCCCTGACGAGTGACGGTACGACATTATAATGGTGTTCTCACAAAACTTTGAAGACGGTATAAACCTACTCAGTTAAGTGAAAATTTTCTCAACAAAATATATCTCTACCCTGATATAGAGCACTTTACGACACAAACCTGCTCGCCAAAATACCTTTTATCAGCAAAACTACTAAAAAAAATAACAACCTTGGTGCTAAACGCAACACACACACACTCTCTCTCTTTCTTTCTCTCACTCTTTCTTTCTCTCTCTCTCTCTCTATATATATATATAGAGAGGGGGAGATATATATACATGAAATATAAAAGTAGACGCCGAGTGGCCACAGTCAGTTCTATGCTTGAACGCAGTCTTCGAGCACAACTCGGAGTTTTATGCGTTATGCAATCATCAGGTGCATATTTCAAATTGACATTTAACTAGATTTGAATTTAAATTTACTCAATATTCGTGGGAATTAAACCTTATAAAATTAATTTACTGCTTTTTTAATAACAAGATTAAAATATTTTAAATATTCTAATGTTACATGTAGATAAAAGTTTAAATTTAAATTTAAGATGTAAAATTAAAATAAAAAAATACAAAATATTAAAAATAAAAAATGTAGGAAAAAGAAATCAAAGGGGCGTAAGTCATGAAACGTAAAACTTTAAATATTCAAATATTACATGTGAATAAAAAAAATTAAAATTTAAAATATAATAAAATAAAAATAAAAATTAAGAATAAAGAGTTAAAAGTAAAATTAAAATTCGAAAATGTAGGGAGCAAAAATAAAATGGGTTTAATTCATAATTCTTAAAAGTAATATTTCGAGGGAAAAGAAAGAAAGAAAGAAAGAAAGAAAGAAAGAAAGAAGTACACGTAAAGAGGAATCTATATCAATCTGGGTTAAAGAATTTAAGTACGTATTTTTTCTATGACAGCATGTGGTCATTAAATAACTTTTTTTTTAATAAGCAAATTAGGATTATTGATATGGATTAAGATGAGGTTTTCGGACATTTCTTAATCATGGAATGTTGATCTTTCTCACTTTTTCCATATGATTTGATATGTGACAACGGACAGATGCGAGATAAGCTAAGTGTCTATGATGATCACAAGTAACATATTTGTTTAAATGTTTCTCCTGTAAGTGGAAGAAATCGTGAAACACATTGCTTTCTAGTGCATACATACAAATTACCATACAAAAAAATTCAAATAACCCCACAAAAAATAATCTAAAAAATACGATGATTTATATTAGTTTTTTCAATTTTTTATTAGCAAATATAGTCTTCACTTAATAACTTAACCTAACGTCTATAAGTCTTTGAAATATTTTTAAGGTATGTTTCAAACTTTATAAATTGTTGCAATACAAAAATAAAGACAATTCTTTTAAAATTTCATTATTAATCGGAAAACAACTTTCTTCAAGCTATAATGTCCTTAATGTATATCATTTATTAAAGTAATTAAAAGCTTATCTATTTAAATAATGTCATAGTTTATTGCATGTTTTATTTTGCTATTAGGAGCAGATTTTCAGAAAAATGGCCAAATGTTTGAAAAAAATATTAGATGGTCTATATTCCCCAATTCTATGTTTAATTAATAAAACCAATTTACCTAAACATTTAATTTCTTGAAATTTCATGAATTTACGTGGAGATGGGTAACAGATGTAAAAAATATTTTTTGTTACCAATATTTTAAAAAAATAATAATTTCAAAAATAATTTAATTCATTTGTGAATAAGTCCTAAAAGTTTCATTAAAATCCGGCAATTATTTGATTTTTGCAAGAATTTCTAATTTAGTGTTTCTTACGAGAAAAAAAGCTGAGTTACGTAATATTACCTTTTTCATTGTAAATTCTTGTAACGATTTGGTTACCCGCTAATGAAAATCAAAACAAGATATTTTTTTTTATAATCGTGTCGCCCCAAGCAAGGCATTTTACTGTCCCTGTTGTGCAGGGGCTTACATAGGAGGAATGTTATGAAGAGAGAGAGGCTGCAGGGGTGTCAAGAAGAGAGTAGTAGAGGAAAGAGATTACTGATGAGAGTAGGGTGGACGAGGAGGAATGTTATGAGGAGTGAGAGGTTGCAGGAGGTGTCAGGAAGAGAGTAGGAGAGGGAAGAGAGTACTGATGAGAGTGGGGTGGATGTAGAAAAGCATGAGAGAGGGTGTAAGTTAGTGAGACAGGAGATGACTATTGACTTTACATTTAAATTTTTGGAGATTGTAATTGTCAGGAAAGCAAGTATGCGGAAGAGAATTCCACAGGCGGGAAGTGCGAGAAAAGAAGCTGTTGGAGTAGAATTTGCGTTTACAATTTATTGGCGTCACAGTAAAAGGGTGGGACCTAGTTGCTAATCTTGTGACTCGGGGAAATTCGTATATAGGGGATACCAGTGAGCTAAGTTCATCGGAGCAGAAGCCGTGAAAGTATTTATAGAAGAGACACAGGGAAGCCACACTGCGTCGGTGAGAAAGCGACTGTATCCTAGCTGCCAAGTCGGGATCGATCACATTACAGATTCTCCGTTGTGTTCGGTCGAGGACACCTAAGTGGATAGCAGGAGCACCCGATCAAATATGGCAACAATACTCAATGCACGGGCGGATGGTAGACTTGTATATGTGCAGGATTGTTTGGGTCGGGAAAAACTTCCTGGCCCTACACAGAGAACCGACTTTCTTATTAGCGGATTTAGCTATGGATTCTATATAGTTATTCCACTTGAGGTCTGGTGTGAGGGTTAACCCGAGGAGGCGCAGTGTTTAGCTTTCAGGGAGATAAGCCTGATCAATGTTAATGGGAGGGAGGAACGATTTTCTGTGTGGTTATTAGATAGCAGCTTCGTTTTGGAAGCATTAAAATTTACGGGCCATTTTTTACCCCAGTCCACCACGGATTGGAGGTCCTTTTCAAGCTCGGCAGCGAGGTTTGCTTTTTCAGCCTCGGTAGATTTTTGATCGAGACGAGAGTAAACCGTAGTGTCTTCAGCATATATGCCGACTTGGGATCTTATTACGTCAGGGAGATCGTTAATATAAATAAGGAAAAGTTTAGGACCGAGAATAGAACCTTGAGGGACACCCGCATTCATGTTATAGTATTGGGAGGCTTGTCCGCTCAATACCACCCTCATTGTACGGTTGCTTTGGACAGCCATTGTCCAGTTATACCATAGCCCTGCAGCTTGCATAGAAGGCCAGCATGCTAGACACTGTCAAACGCTTTGGAGATGTCAAGGGCCACAGTTCGGGCTTCGCCGTTTTTTTCGAGGGCCTGGTGTATATACTCAGTGATGGTCGTGAACATATCAGCAGTAGATCTGGTGAAGCGGTAGCCATACTGTTTATCAGAGAAGAGTCTATGAGCTGTGAGATGTTGTTCCACCTCGGCGTTGATGATGGCTTCCTAAAACTTCGAATGTGTTAGAAAGGATTTAAAAATTTTTTAAAATAATTAAAAATAATTTTGATGGAAAAGATCGTTTTGATTAAGTTTGGGGCCATTTTTTTTTCATACGATGCTGATTTCTTTTCAGCGGTTTAATAAAGGTACCTAAAAGAGAATTGTAAAAAACAAAATCCCGACCGCTGGTATTCGAATTTGAACCGCTACTTGTGAACGATGACTGATTATTTTTGAGATTGACATTTTATTGCTCTCTTTTAACTGATCGAGTCGCTAAATGTTGCGAAATGTTATATATATATATATATATATATATATATATATATATATATATATATATAAAATTACTGACCAATTCTTTTTTACTCGGCCATAAATAATTGACTGCTTGTGTATCTACATATCAAGTTGGGAACATTATTTTTAATTAACATTTTCTTTCAGACAAAAAATATGACTATCTAGTGTTTTTGCCTCCTTAACCACATGTCTGTTTCCATCTATCTGGTTGTTTTATTTTGTTTATTTTTCTTTCACACTGGTCTCTGTATGTGTCCTTAAAAAGCTAAATGAAAAAGAAAACGCAGAGAAAAGAGTGCTAAAAATCAAACTTATCAAAATCAGAGAATGATTAGTTTCATAAATTGATGAAGCTTATAAATGGTGGGCTGGTTGCAAACGAGGGGCCAGCCAAAATTCTATGCTCTTTCTGGCACCCCACGTAGAATCGCCACTATATATATATATATATCCAACGGATTAAACAATATTTATGTTGGTCACACAACAAAGTCGCTCCCACAAGGCTTGACACTACATTTAAACGACAATTCCTTTAGACACCTAAAACAACATACCAGGCCACATACACAATTCCGTGAAATCCTCGTCGAAAACACAACCAGACTTAAACACGAAAACAATAAACAAAAATTTAAAATATTCGAAGCCACATACATAAAACTGCTGAAACCTAACCTGAACAAAATTAACTAAGAAATTTTCACACACATTTTCAAATGCCTATAATATATATCAGAAGCGATTAGTTATCCCAATGGCTTTCCATACTTAATACTTAGTCGTTTTGAAGTGTGCTCGATGTTCTTTCTGCCTAACACCAATGATCCCTTTCTTGACCGAATAGTCACTTATGATGAAAAGTTATGATATCCGTAAACGATCAGGTCAATTGTTTGATCATGATGAGTCCCCCAATCCTTTCCCAAAGCCAAAGTTGCTTCAGCAAAAGATTATGGTAACTCTCTGTTGGCCTGCAATTGGTGTTATCCACGACAGTTTTCTTGAAGCCAAACGAAGCACTAATTCAGGGCTTTACTGCAATCAACCTGCTGAAAGTCTGCAAAAACTGAAACCTGCATTAGTGAATAGATGTCGTTCACTTATTCTTCACGATAATGCGCGGCCACATTTTGCAAGAATGACGTTGCAAAAACTCATAGACTTGGAATAAGAGATTTTACCAATTCCTCCATATTCTCCTGATCTTTCACTCACTGATTATTGTTTTTTAAGCACATTTAAAATGGTAAAACTTTTAGGTCCAAATCAGAGGTGGAGTCAGTTTTCAAAGATTTCTTTGCATCACGGCCAATATCTTTTTATCAACATGGAATAAATAATCTTGTCGATCGATGCCAGAGGTGCATAGATAGATGATCAAGGCTCGTATTTTGACTAAATTCAATATTTCTACAGTTAATTTTTCAATAATAAAATTATGTTTCCGATAACGCCCAATATTGTTGTAGCAATCTAATAACTATTTTCATAGGTTTTAAGAACCGACAGGTCAGTAGATTCTGAATATTTTTCAGAATATGCACCTTAAGATCAGTCAGTTAGTTAAGTGCCATACGTGATACACGCTGGGGCGATCATGTCTCAAAAGAAACATGACTGACTGGGCAGAAGATTATCCCGCAGTAGGTTGCCATTAATGTCTGCGGTAGACTGGTTGCCGACCAAGGCTACAGAACCCAATCTGTCCTGTTATTTAACCTATAACTGGAGGGAAAAGACGGATTATTACCTTTCCCAAGGGTATTTGCGCGTAAGTGAATGCAAAGAATACAACTGGAATTCGAACTCGGCTTCCAGATTTCTCGTTCCGAGTCGATATCCACTGCAACACGACGCACATCCCACGACGCACATCCCACGATGCACATCCCACCTTAAGATGCTTGTCGAAATTACAGTCGATTGTAATAAAATGTTCTTCAATCTCCGTTGATGTCATATTGTTATGTCTGACATCATATACTACGTTTGTTTTATAACTGTTGAAAAATATTAGATGTGTTATGTTCATCATTTTGATTATTATTATACTAGCAGTATAGCCCGGCATTGCTCGGGTGCAATAAAAGCTTTAAAACTAATCCATTGTCCTGGAGCTCAGACTCAGCCTAAAGAATATTTGTGTGAAGTTTGGTGAGAATCGGATAAAAATTGTGGATTTGTATAAAGGACATACAGACAGATAAACAGACACACACACAAACATCTTGCCTTGTATATATATATTTTCGATTTTCTGCACTATTGTAAGAACTGCAACCTTGAAACTTCTGAATATCGTTTCTTATGTCTTTGTCTATGAGTGTATCAAATTTGATTAAAATCGGACCACTCCTTCTATAACCCGATTTTTTCGATTATTGATTTTCGATATTTATTGAGGGTACCTCGACACAAAACCTAGCTAAGAATACTCGCAGACGCTAATAGTACAACTGTGTAAATTTTCAAGAAAATTGGTTCAGCCGTTTCGAAGTCTATAGGTAATGGACACACACACACACACAGAGAAAAAGTTCCTTTATAAATAAGTTTAGATAATAATTCTGCTTGTTCTTTCCTTAGTTAGTTACTTAGTTCCTCCGTCCGTTACACCACTGAAGAAAGATAACACACTTACTCTCTACACAAGCTTTTCCTTCCCCTCTATCTTTTTATAAAAGGCTACTCGCCTCAGTCTTTGTCTCACCTTTTCCAAACAGAAAGGTAGTAAAGATTGAGAGAGTAGGAGGAGAGAGCTTATAGCATTATCGTATCAGTAGCAGCTTAAGAGTAATTGTGTGTGTGTGTATATGTGTGTGTACTGTACAATATAGTAAAAATAGGTAGGTTTGTTGTCGTATCCCGCGACCTAATAACGAAATTTCTGGCCTTTACACACTTGGCCATTACTCAGTTGGTAATTAAAATTACTTTATAGGCTCCTATGTCCATTTTAAACTTTTTATTATTTTTTTAAAAAATTGAATACCTTCTAACATTTTCAAAATTATATCAGAAAGTTTTGTTTTGATTTGAGTTAGCGGCTAAAGAAACGTTACGACTGTTTTACAATAGAAACGTAATGATTGCATCACACACTTTTTTCGGTGACAAACACATTAATTTAGAAATTCTCGCAAAAATCAAATAATTGTCGGATTTTAATGAAACTATCAGTACTCATTCACAAATGAATAAAATTGTTTTTAAAATTATTATTTTTTAAAAATCTTAATAAAAATGTTTACAATGAACACGGGAACCTTGATTTTTCAGTAATAAAATAACATTTTCTCTTTCAAAATCTCTCACAGTAAAGTAGCTTCTATGGACATTACTTTTATAGATATTTGAATAAAATTCCACTCTGTATTATTGTTATTTTATTATCCAATACCTTTATGTTTGAAGACGTTACTATCATTTGTAGTATGACAAAGTAAATTTTTTTCCAGGAAATCATAATTATCCTTTCGTGGAAATTCCACGGGTTTCACTAGTTATTATTATTTACAAATATTCAGCTCGACACATTTTATGCTACCACCCCTCCTCGTCTCAAAGTAAATAAAGCGTGTAATATTCCTGTTGCTAAAAATGTTTGTTTGTTTATCGTCCTTTGTTACTCAATAAAAATTGAAACTTTTAAGAGACATTGTGTCCAGTATTGCAACACTGAGTGTTTGTTTCTTATCCATTTAGCGAGGAAAACGGTCTTGAGACTTAAGTAGGCAAGCAGACACTTTTGAAAATGGAATTATGCTTCGCTTTCGATTGAGTGACAAGTTATAGGGGGTGTCAGGAAGTGGGTAAGAGAAGGATGAGAATACTGATGAGAAAGAAGCATGAGAGAGAGGATGCAGGTTAGTGAATAGGAAATGACTATTGACTTTACATTTAAATTCTTGGAGATTGTAGCTGTCGAGAAAGCAAGTAAGCGAAATGGAATTTCACAGGCGGGAAGTGCGAGAAAAGAAGCTGTTAGAGTAGAATTTGCGTTTACAATTTATTGGTTTCACAGTAAAAAGATGGAACCTAGTTGCTAATCATGTTGCTTGAGTAAATTTATTAATAGGAGGCACCAGTGAGCTAAGTTCATCGGAGCAGAAACCGTGATAATATTTATAGAAGAGACACAGGGAAGCCACATTGTGCCAGTGAGAAAGTGACTGTATCTGAGCTGCCAAGTCGGGATCGATCACATTACAGATTCTCCGTTGGATTTTGTCAAGGACCCCTAGATGGATAGCATGAGCACGCGACCAGATATAGCAGCAGTATTCAATGCACGGGCGGATGGTAGATTTATATATGTGCAGGATTGTTTCAGGCGGGAAAAACTTCCTGGCCCTACACAGAGAACCGACTTTCTTAGTAACGGATTTAGCTATGGATTCTATATAGTAATTCCACTTGAGGTCTATTGTCAGAGTTAAGCCGAGGAGGCGCAGTGTTTTGCTTTCAGGGAGACTAGTCTGATCCATGATAATGGGGGGGGGGGTAGGAGCGATTACCTGTGATGGTTAATATATAGCAGCTTCATTTTGGCAGTATTAAAATACACGAGCCATTTTTTACCCCAGTCCGCCACGGATTGGAGGTGCTTTTCAAGCTCGGCAGCGAGGTTTGCTTTGTCAGCCTCAGCAGATTTTTGTTCGATGCGAGAGTAAACTGTAGTGTCGTCAGCGTATATGCCTGCTTGGGATCTTATTACATCTGGTAGGTCGTTAATGTAGATTAGGAAACGCATATGGAATTATGGAAACAAAAAGATACTTCTATTTAGAATCAGAAAGATCTTGTTGAAATCTCTGGAATGAATAATGAGGAAAGAAGGCGTAGAGAATTTGACACTTACAGGACATTTTGAAGGCAAATGAGGTAGAGGGAAACAGTGATAACCTGTTTAACACCATTGTATAGGTGAACAGTAGAACATGAATTGGGGCTGCTAGTAATGGATAAGTGGACATACAACGCTTAGATCTTCAAAAGCTAGAAGTTTGTAGAGTGCCTTGACGGGACACGTCACATAAAAGATAGTGTTGTATCGTGGAATGAAGAGATACACAGTAAAATGTAGATAAACTACTTTATTAACAGAGTGGTACAACCAAGAGGTATATACAATATTTACAGTCTCTCGCAGTCGTAGGTGTTACTTCCGCAAGTCCGTGATAATGACAACATTCCCCGTTCTAAATGCAATTTGTCTTTTATTCATCCGGGGGACTGGATGTCACATGGTACGAGCCACAACAAAACAATTTTCTTTTTCTTTCTTTTTTACTTTTCATCTCTACCTTTTTTATTTCCTTATCTCTTGTTGTTCTTCTTTCTTTCTTTCTTTCTTTCTTTCTTAGCTGTTTTTTTCTTCCTCATTTTTTCCTTAACTCTTCTTCTCCTTCGTCTACTCTTCTTTCTTTCCTTAACACTTCTTCTTCTCTTTCTTCTTTCTATTTTTCTATTCTTACCACTTCTTCTTTTTCTTTTTCTTCTTCTTTCTTTCTTTCTTTCTTTCTTTCTTTCTTTCTCCTTAGCTGTTTTTCTCTTCCTCACTTTTTCCTTAACTCTTCTTCTTCTCTTTCTTCTTTCTATTTTTCTATTCTTAACACTTCTTCTTTTTCTTCTTCTTTCTTTCTTTCTTTCTTTCTTTCTTTCTTTCTTTCTTTCTTTCCTTAGCTGTTTTTCTCTTCCTCACTTTTTCCTTAACTCTTCTTCTCCTTCGTCTACTCGTCTTTCTTTCCTTAACTCTTCTTCTCATTATTATTTTTTATTTAACCCTTTTTTTCTCTTTTTATAATTCTCTTTCTTATTTCTTTCCTTAATTTTGCTCCTCTTCGTCCTCTTCTTCTACTTCTCCCCTCCTTCTTTTTCTTTCCCTTCTTCCTCCTAAATTCTTCTTCTTTTTTCCTTAACTCCTCTTCTTCTTTATATTTTTCCTTAACTTACTCATTTATTTCATTAAAACTTTTTCTTCTTTTCTTTATTTCTTTCTTTAACTTTTCTTCTTCTTTCTTATTTTTTTTCTTTAATTCTTGTTGAAGAGATACGCATTGAAATGAAGATAACTACTTTATTACCAGAGTGGTACAACCAAGAGGTATATACAATATTTACAGTCTCTCGCAGTCGTAGGTGTTACTTCCGGAAGTCCGTGATAATGACACCCCCACTACGTGCTAAACGTATATATCCGGGGGACCGGGTGTCACATGGTACGAGCCAAAGCATAACAAAAAGACTGAATGAAAAAAATAATTTGTATTGTTTTTAATTTTTTAACAGCACTTTTATGTTCAAAGTATTGATTTAATAAAAGTTTTACTTTGCCGAAGCGTAATCACGCTTCATACATCTGATTGATTCGGGTCTATTATTATTATTATTATTATTATTATTATTATTATTATTATTATTATTATTTCCTTGGGTTTCTATTGTATACACATTTCTTTCCGGGTCCCAACAAGAGATCTAAGGCCAGAAATGGCTTCATGACATTTTCCACTGATCCTTTTATGTAAAAATCAAAAGATAAATAACAAAATAAACTACAGGAAAACAGTCATCAGTAAAAAAAAAAAAATGTCAATTACGGGTCGGGGATACTAAAATCAAACAGGTGTAGAAATTTAAATACCTGGAAATTGTTATAACAGAGGGTGGAATGTGTGACACTGAGATCCGAAGCTGTGTTGTGATGGCCAAGAACGCATTCCAAAAGCTAAGCAGAGTATTGAGAGACAGGAATGTTTCGTTAGAACTTAAAAAAAAAAGGAGTGCTGTGTTGTCAGGGGATATATTTTCTCCTATAAGGCAGCGAATGCTGGAAAATCTCCCTAAAGATGAAGATACTCGAAGCCACAGTCTTCCGGTTTATTTACTCACACGCACACTCAAGAAAATTTTTACATTTTTCCATAATATTAAAGCTCGTTAAAGAAGCGAATTCAATTCGCAGAAATGATCATTCGATTATGAATTTTGAATTATATATATATATATAATTCAAATTTTCTTAATTTGAATGATCATTTCGCCGGGTAAATTTAACACCGATCTCATCAGCGAGATCAAAACATTCTGGGAAAATAAATTTATTTGTTTGCGTGTGTATAAAAAACGGAAGTCAGGGTAGCAAGAAAAAAAAGAAAAAATGAAAGAAGGAGAAGCTCATTGTTATCGGAACCTGTTAGATTTGCCACGGGGCGATAGAAATGAAAAGATCTACAATGAAATAGATTAAAAATAAAAATAAAGAAGAAAATAAAGAAAAATAAGTTTATATAGCAATGAAAGTTTTACTGAATAAAGATTAGGGTGTAATGCATAAATATTATACAAAGTTACAAAAATTTACATATTAATGTTGCGAAAAAAAAATAGCAAAATTAAAATATCGTTCTTTTTATTTATTCTTGTATTTTCTATATTGCACTTCCCATATATATTTCAAAACGAGTAGTGTATTTCAAAATGCATTTATTATCCTTTGTGTTAAAGAATGCATGCGTGTGTATATGTCTGTGTGTTCGCGCACGCGCGTGGAAATTCAGATATAAATGAAAACGTATCCGTAAACAGTAAATATGAATAGAAACAAAAAAAAACAAACCTTTATCTAAACAACGTTTCGTCCTCCGATGGACCGTACCCAGGCAAATGTACGTATTTTATTTTGCAGTAAGAATAACAACATTCACTTACTTTAATTTATTAGGCATTAAATTACATCACTTATCATCTTCCATAAAATTACACCACTTATCATTTTCCATTCAGAGAATGAAACGTGTCGATAAAGAACAGTTTTCCTTTTCTCTTTTTCACACACACACACACACACACACACACACACACACAGATATATATATATATGAAATATAAATAAATATATATCTATATAAATATATATATATATATATATATATATATATATATATATATATATGAAATCGAAAATAAATCTCTCATAACATTAACAGCAATTCCATCCACCTATAAATAGTAGTAAAATAAAAACTATCTACACTTCCTTAAAAACCATATATCCCAATATAAGAATTATCTAAACTAAACGAAAAAGTGACCTGTCCAAAACTAAGCTATTCACACCCATCTCCTAACCCAAAGCAGTATCTCTATGACTAAAAACTGACGACTAGATCATACTAAACTCCCACCCCACATTCATTTACATCGTTTTCATTAAGAGCGGCGCCACTCCAATCACACATAGCAGTAAAATAAATAAAAAATGTCTACCCTTCCTTAAAAAAAAACAAAACATAAATCCCAATATAAGAACTACCCAAACAAAATAAATAAGGAACCTGTCTTAAACTAAGCCACCTCTCCTAACCCAAGGCTATATCTCTAGGACTACAGTACGACCGACTAAATCAGACTAAACTCCCACCCCACATTCACTTAAATATCATACCACCAGAAATAAACCGTTTTCACCATTTAATTTTCATTTCAAGTTTTCACCCGATGAGAAGCTCACGTAGCACGAAACGCGAAAGTTATTGTGTCGTGATACTATGAATTTATAAACCATTATAACAACCATTACATTATATATATATATATATATATATATATATATATATTTCATAGGAAGTCTTGGCTTTTGAATTAGGAATGCTTGGTAGGTTTGCTTTTTCCCTTATTTTCTTTTGTTGTCGTTAGTAGGTTTAGGTTTCCGTCTTCGCTAGTTGGAGCTTTTTATTTTTTATTTTTTTATTTTTAAAGTTTATTTTTCTTAATAAAAGTTTCCCGCACTTTTTTGCGTTTGGTGTCTTTCTTTTATTGGTCACTTGTGTTATTGAGTTTTCTTTATCTTGTCATTGTTCATTTCCTCTTTAGCCAACGTTACCTGAAGATCTGTTTAGGTGAAACCTTGGTAGGTTTGTTGGATCACTAGGTTAATTTACTTATATATATATATATATAGCATAATGATAATCCACGTATACTGTCTTAATATGTATCGGAAAAAACTACTAAAAAGTTGTAAGTTAAAAATGTATTTTTGTTTACAGTATTTATTTATTTCTGTTATTATATATATATATATATATATATATATATATATATATTTGATATTTCAGACCTGCCTCGGCTTTTCATCAGAAACAAATGATTTTAAAATTTAAACTAGAAGCGTCCGTCACTTTTATATATATAAAATACCAAATACTGACCTGTTGGTAAAATGTAAGATTGGAGGTATTGAAACGTTCCTCATGCAGTCCCAGCTTAGATGAGCTGGTCATGTGGTGAGAATGAGTGATGAGCGAATACCAAAAATTCTTATGTATAGTGGGAAAAGGGTGGGAAAAAGAAATGCTGGTAGGCTTTGGCTTCGTTACAGGGACAAGCGGAAACAAAATCTTTCATCAGTTGGTGTCCTTGTTGGAAGCTTTGAGGATTTGGCACAGGACAGAAACAGATGAAGAACCACCTTTGAGAATGGCACAGAGAGTTTTGAAGAAAGTCGTGTTGAGAAATTGAAGGAGACAAGATCCAGGACGAAGCTGCGTTTCACCCAGCCAGCAATTCTTTCCGATAATCCTCACACTTGTTCAATTTGTGGTTTTGTCTGTAAATCACTAGCCGGATTGAAATCTCACAACCGTCATAAACATTCGAACTGATTTCCGAATGAATGATAACACACATACGTTGAAATCGACGGGAGAGTCAATCAATATTTCATATTTCATATATATATATATATATGTGTGTGTGTGTGTGTGTGTGTGTGTGTGTGTGTGTGTGTGTGTGTGAGTGTGTGTGAAATGTGTATGTATATAAATATATATAGTAGCAGCCATAATATAAGGAACGAAAACAACAAAGACATAAATATGTGTATTACTTAAAAAGTAATGCATGATTAGCAATAAAATTTTTACCGAATAAACATTTGGGTGTAATGCATAAATATTGCACAAAGTTACAAAAATTTACATAATAGTTTGTTTTTTTTTAAATAAAGATTAAGTGGAACAAAGGAAATAAGCTACTGGACAAAAGTTAAATAACAATGTTAATAATTTGCATAACCATTTAATTTACATTACTCGATGGAGCTTTTCAACAATAAGTAAAAGTTCATTTATCATTAGGACTTTATTTTTAAGCAATATGGCAAATTCTACATGCAAAACGCTCCTTAAAAAAAACTAATCGCTAACTATCAAGAAAAAGTCAATTTCAGAAATTTCTGATATTGTTCATGTGTCTAAAAGTGTCGTTCATCGTGCAATTAGCAGGTATAAAACCAACAAAACGTTAGATGCAAAATCAAAGACCGGCAGACGTCCAAAAACATCGCAAAGAGGAGATCGAGGAATTGTTAGAATATCTACAAAAAGCCGTTTTGAAACTGCTACATCAATTTCCAGTAAATTTAATGAAGAGACAGCTAATAAAATCTTAAGGAAAACGGTTGCTCGCAGGATAAAAAATGCAGGATTGCGTGCCCGTATTCCAGCTTCGAAGCCTCTCATTTCAAAGCGAAACCAAAGGACACGCCTGGAGTATGCGAGAGACATGTTGCTTGGGCTGACGCACAATGGATTACAGTTCATTTCAGTGACGAGTCCAAGTTTACTATATTTGGTTCTGAGAGCAAAACTTACATACGCCGTAGAACAGGTGAAAGACTGTCTTCTTAATGTGTCAAGAAAACCGTTAAGTTTGGTGGCGGTAGTGTGATGGTGTGGGGAATGATTTCATCTGCAGGAGTTGGCCCTATCAGCCGCTCCATAGATCGTATGATGGAGCAGAAATCTCAGAATTGATGGGAATATACATTTTAAACAAAATAAACAAGATAATCCATATTGACAACCACGGATTATACAGAGATGACGGATTAATAATAGCACCAGACAACAAAAGAATGAATGATAAAATAAGGAAAGAGTTTTTTAAATTATTCAAAGAACTAAATTTTGATATTACAGTGGACACAAGTAATAAAGTGGTACAATATTTAGATGTAGAAATTAATTTACGAACTGGAATGTCTCACCATACATGAAAACAAACACTAAATTATCATACATAAATACAAAGTCCAATCAACCAAATAATATAATTGCACATTTACAAAGGAATAAAACACAGACTATCTAATAATTCGTCAAACACATCAATATTTAATGAAAAAATAAATATATATGCACTAAGAAATTCTTGTCATAAAAACATTTTACAATATAATTCTCAAGCAAACAGACAAATCAAAAACAACAATAGAAAACGAAACATTATCTGGTTCAACCCACCATTTAATTTAGAAGTGAAGACCAAAATAGGTCAAATAATTTTTAAACTAATAGATAAACACTTTCAGAACTAAACAAAATTTTCAACAGAAACACAATCAAACTAAGTTATAGTTGCACTAATAATTTAGATAGTTTCATAAAAAACAAAATGCCAGAAACTTAAATAGCATCGTACAAAACAAAACCACTAACAAAGAATGCAACTGCAGGAACAAAAATAACTGTCCACATCAAGGTCTCTGCAACACAAAAGAAATAATTTACAAGGCAGAAGTACATGACCCAAAATATTGGTTGAGCCCAAAATATATTTGGGCACAACCAAAGACACTTTTAAAACCAGGTGGTTCAATCACAGATCTACATTTAAAAAACAATACAAAATTGGCTAGCCACGTCTGGAAATTGAAATCAAAATATGGAAAAGACCCAGACCTAACGTGGCGCATTTTAAAAACAGCCAAACCTTACAACGATAGACAAATATGTAGAATGTGCCAAGAAGAAAAATTAGAAATTATGATATTCCCAAATAAAGACGAATTGTTAAATGAAAGAACGGAAATTATGATTAAATTCATCGGCACTAAAAAATACCTCTTAGGTTAATACAACCATAGATGAAAACGCCATAATCCATTTTAATTTAAAAATTGTGCGTTCATAAATTCCCTGCCACATGAACATTCAAATAAAAGACCGTCACAAGAGCGTTCTTAAAAAGTAAAACGGTAAAAGGTAAAATCAGTTATTAAAAATCGCCTAACGACACCACTCATGGTAGAAACTTGGATAGCGAAATAACTCGTTTAAAAATAAATTTTCTTCATTCTTTCGTTGATGAAACTGCAATATAGTTAATTATTAAATATTTATAAATTCATTTGAAACACATTTTATTGTGCAGTATTAACAAAAGAACCATTCTTTTTTCTTTATTCTTTCGTTGATGAAACTGCAATATAGGTAATTATTAAATATTTATAAATTGATTTGAAGCACATTTTATTGTGCAGTATTAACAAAAGAACCATTCTTTTTTTCTTTACAATTATTCACTTAGCAATAAATAATACAAAATAGTATGATACATCATGTTTTTTTTAAATTCTGAGTTGGCCTAATAACTATGGCCGATAATGTATGTATGTATGTATGTATGTATGTATGTATGCATGCGTGAATAACTAATCTGGGTTTCGAGTCAACATATAGGCTTCAACTTTGATGGTTGTGCAAGCATGAAGTCACAAGTCATCGTGAACGAAGGTTTGGGTATATGCGCTCCCATCAGGAAATTGTAACTAAGGTTGCAGTATAAACTACAGGTGGGCTCTGTGACGGTTGAAGAAACAGAAATATAACTGAGTATAGGTCTGTAACGGATTGGTTAATCTAAGTAACCACAGGTGCTGCTGTATGAGTGCGTCTAAATCTCTTTGGGAGAACTGAAATTTTACAAGCATCGTAATTTCTGTTTCGTGCCTTAGATTTCATGGTTTTACAATATAATTCTACTCGAATGACCCTTTTGTATATTTTAACTGTTGCTAAACAGGACCGTTAGCCGTTTTTAAAACAATATCGAGATATTTTTATAGTCTTTCTGAATTATTCTTGTTTGGTTGGTTTAGTCACAGATATCGACGGTTTTCAAAATGGCTCAGTGTCTGTCTGTGCGTCACTGAAGCACCGACTAACTAACTTTGTTTTTAGAGACACATCAAATGATCACATATCGTCTGCAATACAGTAATTATTTTCAAGCATTGTCGAAGCTTGTATATGTGTTGGGTTTCTCTTGTAAATAAGTATTTTATGAAAGAATATATTTATATGTAAAAACTCGTGGGTGCGTTAAGTAGGTGTGTGTAAATGCGAAAGAGCAGTTCTCATGTTAACGCAATGATATATAAAACCAAATCTAACCATAACTGGCTGTCTTGTAACTCTCAAGTCTGACACAAGAAAATTTTTATTTGCACTACAGAGATCGTTTGGATTGTTGCTCTGGTTTTATTGTCATATTAACGACGTTTTGGCAGTTGTACGCTCCAGCCTTTTTCAGGTGATACACTTTGGAATTTCGAACCGAAACTTTTATTTAGTCTATGAGAATAGAGTGTTCTTGTTACACGTTCCATGCACTTTTTTTACGGTGGGAGGGATATAGATTTGTGCGTTTCATTTTTGGGGGAAAGGGTTGTGAGTTCAATACCTGGCCACATCAGAGGGAACAAAAACTTAGGGAGTTCAGTTACTAAAGGAAATTATCTAAAATAGAGAAATAAACACCGAAAAAAATCTCAAGAATTGAAAAATCTAAAACTCGACATTTTTCAGTTTACTAGCAATTCTTCTTTCCAATTTAATTATTTATTCATTCGTTCTTAGTTTGAATTAGTGATCCATGGGATACTGTATCGTTTGAATTAATGATTCACTGGATAATCTTTTGTTTGAAGTAGTGATCCATTGGACAATCTTTAGTTTGAATTAGTGATCCAGTAGATAATGTATAGTTTGAATTAGTGATCCAGTGAATAATCTATAGTTTAAATTATTAATCTACTGGATAATCTATAGTTTGAATGAGTGATCTGTTGGATAATCTATAGTTCGAGTTAGTAATGCATTGGATAATCTATAGTTTGAATTAGTGATCCATTGGATAATCTATAGTTTGAGTTAGTAATCCATTGGATAATCTATAGTTTGAATTAGTGATCCATAGGATGCTCTATAGTTTGAATTAGAGATCCACTGGATATTGTATATTTTGAATTAGTGATCCATTAGATAATCTATAGTTTGAATTAGTGATCCATTGGATAATCTATAGTTTGAATTAGTGATCCATTGGATAATCTATAGTTTGAATTAGTGATCCATTGGATAATCTTTTATTTGAATTAGTGATCCATTGGATAATGTATCGTTTGAATTAGTGATCAATTGGGTAATATATAGTTTGAATTTGTGATCCACTGGATAATCTATAGTTTGAATTAGTGATCTATTGGATAATGTATCGTCTGAATTAGTGATCCATTGGGTAATATATAGTTTGAATTAGTGATCCATTGGATACTCTATAGTTTGTGTTAGTAATCCGCTGGATAATCTATAGTTTGAATTAGTGATCCATTGGATAATGTATCGTTTGAATTGGTGATCCATTGGGTAATATATAGTTTGAATTAGTGATCCACTGGATATTGTATATTTTGAATTAGTGATCCATTGGATAATCTATAGTTTGAATTAGTGATCTGTTGGATAATCTATAGTTTGAATTAGTGATCCATTGGATACTCTATAGTTTGTGTTAGTAATCCACTGGATAATCTATAGTTTGAATTAGTGATCCATTGGATAATCTATAGTTTGAATTAGTGATCCATTGGATAATCTTTTGTTTGAATTAGTGATCTGTTGGATAATCTATAGTTTGAATTAGTGATCCATTGGATACTCTATAGTTTGTGTTAGTAATCCACTGGATAATCTATAGTTTGAATTAGTGATCCATTGGATAATGTATCGTTTGAATTAGTGATCCATTGGATACTCTATAGTTTGAATTAGAGATCCACTGGATATTGTATATTTTGAATTAGTGATCCATTGGATAATCTATAGTTTGAATTAGTGATCCATTGGATAATCTATAGTTTGAATTAGTGATCCATTGGATAATCTTTTATTTGAATTAGTGATCCATTGGATAATGTATAGTTTGAATTAGTGATCAATTGGGTAATATATAGTTTGAATTTGTGATCCACTGGATAATCTATAGTTTGAATTAGTGATCTATTGGATAATGTATCGTCTGAATTAGTGATCCATTGGGTAATATATAGTTTGAATTAGTGATCCATTGGATAATCTATAATTTGAATTAGTGATCCATTGGATAATCTTTTGTTTGAATTAGTGATCCACTGGATATTGTATATTTTGAATGAGTGATCCATTGGATATTCTATAATTTGAATTAGTGATCCATTGGATAATCTATAGTTTGAATTAATGATCCATTGAATAATCTATAGTTTGAATTAATGAAACATTTTTTTGTTAATCTTATTGTTCATTGGAAATAAATGATAAATCTATGGCAATTCATTTATTGAATGCCCATTAAAAATTATTAAATTTGTAGAAACAAGATCATTTACGGAGCATTATATACAAACCGACAACTTCAATTTCACAGCTTTTATTAAATGCATCGTGTATTGTTGCTTATCAGGCAACAATAACTTGTTACAGTTTTGTTTTGCAATAAACATTATCTTAAACTTTTTACTAATCATGTATTGATGTGAAAATGCTTAAGATCTGGAATTATAAAATTACTCGAAATAAATATTAGAATTTTATTTACAATTAAATGTCAATAGTGAAAAGAGTGCTTTTTGTATATTCGTTATTTAAATATTTTTAGACTCGCGGTTTGCCAAACAACAGATATAGGCCTGCGAATAAAGTTTCCCGACCGTTGTAAAGGTGAAGCCGTAGGGAGTTGGTTCATGTTTCTTTGATTTTTCCTTGTGTCATACATAACCGAACTTTCTACAGCTTACAAGATTTATCCAGAATTATCATCATCAGAAGGTTGTTTGTCGGTTGAATTGGTGTAGAATAGTGGAATGGTGTAAGAATAAAATATACATTTTTCATGTTAAAATAGTAATTTATTAAAAGAAAAGAATAACAAGAACTCGTAGAAGTTAGTGTTCGATGAGAAATTTAAGGGTATCAAATATTGTAGAAATGTTCGTAGTAGTAATTGGTTGGAAAGAATTTATGCGTCCGTACGTATGTATGTATGTCGTTTGTTTGGTAGGAGTGTCTTTGGATGGAGAAGAAGTAAAATGAATCAGCACACGAGAAAGAAGGAGAAAGAGGACGATGTGCGACGCGACCTTATGTCCGGGTCGACTTAAAATTTCTGCCTTGTTACATTTTAGCTTATCGTCTCTCCTGCTTCCATCTATGACTGTCTGACTGTTGCTGATCGAAGTTATTTACAGTCATTAAAATTTTTAGCAACTGGATCGCGAAGTCTTTTTTTAGTCTTGCAAATCGCTCCTATTGGTCAGAAAATCTATTTAACATCTACTCGCAAAATCCGGTTTCGACTTTTTCTTTAAGCATATGGTCAATCCTTTTTCTATTTGGGAAAAATCATGATTTTACACATGATTGTGAATTTTTGTAAAAGTGAAGAAGAAGGTTGATTTAATTCTTAATTTCCTATCCCACAGAGGCACCATATTTACTGCAGCCATAGATGAAATGTTTTGACTAAACTAAAATAGTTTCTCTTAAACCTTGATCTGTATTCAAATTCACCCATCTCCTAGGTTGGTTGTCAGATTAAAGAGAGCTAAGTCAGCTCTGTTGTTGAATCCATATAATTGGGGAAAAGAGGAGGATTTGTATTTTTCTCAAACTGCAAAAGTGAACGCAAGAAGTTCGACTGGAATTCGACCACTGGTCTCTGATTTTTCTCTTTGAGTTGCTAACTGTTACACCAACAGAACATCGACCTTGTTTGTTTGGCGAGTTTGACGAAAATATGATCAAATTACGTTTTATGTACTGCTTATCTGGAAATCAGCGATACAATCTGTGTATACATCGAGGTTAACTTGTAATTTGAGCTTTTCTAACCTTGGACTTCAAATCAACATTATTATTTAAAGACGTGAAGCCATATTCGAGTTGAGCGAACCGTGACTTAAAATTTTAGACGATCGCGGATATGGTTTTGAAATTGATTCCTTTTTGTTATCAGTTTCCCACTTAAGAAATGATTCGTGTTCGCGTTATGGGATCTTCTCTCAGTATAGCCCGTAGCAGGTGGATTATATTTTATTTAACTTAACTATAAACGTAGGACACATAGTGAGGATCGATTTACAAAACTTGAATAATAGTTTGCTCTACAGCCTTGTTAGCCATTCCTCCAAATCCAGCTAGATTATATTCTTACGCATTTAAAACCATTGATAGGCCATTCGGATGAATACGCTTCTAGTTAGTCTATATCAGTGGTTCCCAAAATTTTTCTGTGATTTTCCCTTACACCCAACTCAACCATCCAAATTTCCCCCTTCATGTGTATGAGGGAAAGAGCAGTTAAAACATACTGAGACTATTTACTAATTTATTTTTCAAATGTACAAATATACTTATAAACTTATAGTTACAGAGTAAAGTGGATACAGAGCAGTTAGTAACAACTAAGCATAGCCATAGAGAGCAGTTAGTAACAAGAACAACTAAGCATGGCCATAGAGAGCGGTTAGTAACAAGAACAACTAAGCATAGCCATAGAGAGTGGTTAGTAACAAATAAAAGGACTTTTGTTTGCTCTTCTACTTCAGAATTAAATTAGTGAGAAGGGTGATGCTGCTTCTTGTGCACCAGTGTATCAATATTAGGGTTAGTTTTGGCAAGCGCGCAACGTATGTCACATTCCACCTCCAGTCAGTTTCGTTCTTTGAGCTTGATTGTGAGTAAAGTAGAAAATCCTGACTCACTTAGGTAGGTTGTGGAAAACAGAATGAGGATTTTCAATGCGTTGTTGCTCGGTTGTGGGTATTCTCCACGCATATTAACCCAGAATTCTACAAGATCTTGTAAACGAAACTCATCTTTGGCAGAAGGACATCATCTCAGACATGCGAATATCCATCTGAGATTTTCTTATTTAGTAGGTAGTGTAATTATTTTCCAATGGTAGCTTCAAATTAGGGGCGAAATTCCCCCTAGTTTAGGAATCGCTGGTCTATATGCTGGCAACAACCGAAACCATACCTAAGAGCTTTTTCATTGACTTATGCGGGTTCTTTTCAGTCAAAATAATTTTGGCAGTTATATGTCGATATCTCTCAAACTATCTCCTTTCTTTTTTTCTTTTTTCTTTTTTTTTCGTGCCCATAATAAAACTGTGGTGACAAAGGAAAGACAAAAAAATAGATTAAATAAACAGGTGAGAGTCGTCTCTTTCTTCTTCTTCTTCTTCTTCTTCTTCTTCTTCTTCTTCTTCTTCTTCTTCTTCTTCTAACAACCCAAGCACGGTCAGCAAGACGCAAAAAACCCACTCTGTCGTTCTAAAAAAATACGGCTTGCATTTTTACAGCCGAGGGCCGACCATAATTTGCATGTGAATGACGAGACAACGAGATTTCTCATGAACTTTCCGAGATCGCCTGGCAGAAATCATAGGCGCCGCCATTTTGTTTTGTTTTTTTCACGGTGTAGCTGGATTCTATATGACGCACAGACTCGTTGGCGTTTCCGAGGTAAGCCGTTTTCACAACTTTCCCCACAAAAACACAGTGTCAAAAGGGTTTTTTTTCCCATTAAACCCCCCTTTTGTCAATATCTTCACTCTTCAATAATATTGAACAAAACTTCAACAAAGCGATGATTAGAAACGGAATAATGCCGAAATACCTAAACACACAATGAAAGTGAATTTGTTGTTGCTGAGAATTTACAACAAAAATGATAAACAATATTTATTGTTTATTTAGAAGAATTTTTTTATTTACAACATTCTACAAGATAATACAATTAGAACTAATGCAACGTAAAATTTATCATTTAACAATTTATGAAGGAATGAATATGAAAATACTTTTTATTCACGAATTGATAAACATTTACTAATTTATTAAAATATGTGAACCTATAATAAGGAAATCCTTATTATTTACAATTTTATAAAGTTTAAATTAATTGACATTTACAAGATATTTTAACAAATATACCAATAAATGATAAATAATTAAATTCTGTAAATAAACAATCTAATAAATAATTTTTTTTTCTTCTTTTTGTAAATTCTAAACAAAAATATGAATAAATTCACTTCCATTATAAGTTTAGAATTTAATATAATTTAAACCGCCGGTTTTTAAAACAATAATCATTACTAAAGGAGTGAAGACAGTTAAAAAAAAAAAAAGCGGCTTCATGGGAAAAACCGTTCTTTTGACACATCACTTTTAATTTACAGGCACGAATGTCCATGTTTTGCCAAATTTTGAGAATCGGTTTTGCAACGAATTCCAGAACATGAATTTTGGCCGTTACTGATCTCCGGGCCGATTATTAGGCCGACATTTTGGAAAACGGGCAGTCAGTCAGTTAAGTGCCATACGTGATACACGCTTTGGGCGATCATGTCTCGAAAGAAACATGACTGACTGGGCAGAAAATTATCCCGCAGTAGGTTGCCATTGCTTTCTGCAGTGGACTGGTTGCCAGTCAAGGCTATAGGACCCAATCTGTCCTATTATTTAACCCATAACTGGAGGAAGGAGACTGTGCGTAAGTGAATGCAAGGAATTCGACTGGAATTTGAACTTGGCACCCCGATTTATCATTCCAAGTCTATATCCACTGACAAATCGAGTTAATTTCGCCTCACCAGTTTCATTATTCATGTATTCCTGTTTCTTGCGCAGACCTTCTTGAATGATGTTCTTATGTTGAACAGTCTTGGGCATGACAATAAACTACATCCAGCAGCAAGACCTCTCTCTGATCGGAAGGTTTTGAGAAGCGTGGATCCACCTCTTAATCGTTGTTGTTCCGAGGTCTACGCTAACTCAGGGAGGTACCACCTGTTAGGGTCCCAACTATGAGAAAATAGTTGAACCCAAACTGGAGTCAAAATGTATAATTCACTTTCATGTGTTTAGGCTTTATTACAATTCTCCTCGTAGGTTTTTAAAACAATGAACATTGCTGAAGAAGAGGTAGTTAAAATAATAACGGTGTCATGCGAAAAACTGTCCTCTCGACATTCTGACTTTTGCCTTTCTTTCTTTCTTTCTTTCTTTCTTTCTTTCTTTCTTTCTTTCTTTTCTCCTCTCTTAATATACCTCTTGCCCTTTCTTTCTTGTTTTCTTTCTTTTTTTAACACAGTTTTCTTCTCCTTTTTTCTCTCGCAGCTGCAAACCTTTTCTTTTTTTGCCCATCTTCAATGAATTGTTTAGGGTTAATTTTAATGTAACCAATACATGTACCCGATGACTCCCCAGAGTCGTAGAAGCACAAGTATTACAGCCACAGCAGAAGCGGTGTTTCTTTAGGCGTGATAGTTTTTCCTTTTCATAGACAGGTTGCCACCTAAAGCTATAAAACTCAGCGTGTCCTACTATTTACCGATAGCTTGTGGGAGAAGAGATAGTTTCATGCCTCTCTCAAGAGTATTAGCACTTAAGTGAATGTAATGAATCCGACTGGAATTCGAACTCGAATCTCCTTAATCCGAGCCGCTATCCATTACTCTATTATGCCTTGAATATAACAAATAACTCTATATTATTCATGGAAGTAGGGTGTTGATACATGATTATTTTAATGTGGAGGCTCACAGGTTCATAAGGCCCACACGTCTATAAGTATGTCGATTGGATGAAACTGTAGATATGCTGGGAAGCCTAGTGACAGCATCATCACGCTAAGCAGGTATTGTAAGCTTGGATGTGCGCGTGATGTAAAGGATAATTGCTTGAAATTGTTAATTGGGGAACTGAGTTTCAATTCCCGTTGGGTTCATTATATTCACTTATGGGCAAACTAGCAGTATAACCCGGCGTTGCTCGGGTGTAATGAAAGCTTTAAAACTAATCCATGGTCCTGGAGCTCAGACTCTTTGGACGTTGGCACGAAAGACTAAAAAGCAATAGTTGTTTCCAGTTAAAGCGAAACCGTAGACTGAAAGAAAAATGAATGGATGTAAGTCAAATTTTTATTTCCTGGTATCGATATCAAATACGTTTTTTTCATCGTAAACTGAATTTTGAAGGCTAAATAAGTCCTCTGAGTAAATGGTATCATGGCTAAGAACTACAATTATACCTACTTAGAGCCAAACCCGAAGCAAAAACTAAAATAAAAGGGCTGAAAAAATACAGACATACAGGCAGATAAACAGACTCATACACAAACATCTTGCCTTTTATATATATATATTATCAATTGTCTGCGCTATTGTAAGAACTGCAACCTTGAAACTTCTGAATATCGTTTCTTATGTCTTTGTCTATGTGTGTATCAAATTTGATTAAAATCGGACCACTCCTTCTATAAACCGATTTTTTCGATTTTCGATATTTATCGGGGGTACCTCGACACAAAACCTTGCTAAGAACACTCGCAGACGCTTATAGTACAACTGTGTAAATTTTCAAAAAAATCGGTTCAGCCGTTTCGGAGTCTATAGGTAACGGACACACACACATACACACAAACATACACAAAGTTCCATTTATAAATAAGTTTAGATGCTTTTTGGAAAAGTAAAAATCTCTTCTCATCTCACTTTCAATATCTATTGTGAGTGTCCAATTTTCCAAGCTCTCTTACCTGACCTAGATATGTCATTCTGATCCTATGCGCAAGTTTCCATTTCCTTAAAACTTCTTATTTTGTTTAAAACATCCACCTTTATCACGTGTTACGTCTACTGTATTCTTAGCATCCTTCTATATACTTCTATTAGAACCAAACATATCTTACCTCAAGATTTCTCTTCATTTGTGAAGAAATTGGCTAGAATGCACTTTCCATTGATATTACATGATGGGTCAGCACTCTTTTCTTAGTTTTTAAATTTCTTTGATTTGGAAAACATTTTTTGCTATTCCAAGGAAGATTTGGATGTTTGTCATATTATTAATTGACTGTCATCACACTTTTCATCGTACGTTTTTTGATGAGTTGTCTTCCATAATACCGAATTATTGTGGCCTTGTACCAGACAAATATATATTATAATTGTGCATGCATTCTCTTATGAGGAAACACACCTATCCCTCAGATAACGGACTCCCCGTCCTATATTATTAAGAGTTAACAGGAAGTTCTTGGGAAGTTCATAGGAGTTCTTTAGACTTCTATTGGAGTTCAGTAGAACTACTAGGAAGTTGATATAAGTCGGCAGTTAACCGAATACTAAGGAGTCAGTTTTCAGTGGAAGATTACCAAGTTCCTAACATTTTGGGTACGTTAAGTCGATTCGCAACCGACAGAGCACGATTATAACCTTCAGTGCGAAAACTACCCCACAACACTATGACAGGCGTCCGTTAGTGAAGACCAGATTAAGCACTAAGGAAGTACCTTCATAACGGGTTTGTCGAGGTGTACATTTTGTGACTAATTATAATTTTATAAATGCGCTCTATGTGTGATTGATCATTATACATTGACACTTTCGGACCAGTCACTTCGCCTTGAAAAATGATTCAAAAGAATGTCTAAAATTAATGATACCCCTATTTAGAAATTCGGATGTGCGTTGTGGTGCAGTGTATATCGCTCGGAACGAGGAATCGGGGAGCCGAGTTCGAATTCCAGCTGAATTCCTTGCATTCACTTACGCACAAATACCCTTGGGAAAGCAGTGTCCACGAACGTAAGCATCTATCACAGTTCAATATGCTCGGGTAACGAAGATATAATCGGACCACTGCCATCCTCAGGCAAAGTCAAAACTTTGATCAAAAGAGAAAATAACCATCGGTTACTGCTCGAAATGATCCAATTTTTTATTTCAAGTGTCGGTTTTAGTGGAACACGTTAACTAAAAAGCTACTATACCGCATAATAGAAAAAACTGTGAACCTTCTGGTGTAAAAAAATAAAAAATAATGTGACAGCCATCGAAATCCCAGAACCTAGTAATTCTTTGCAAGTTTAAGATTACTACGATTATTTGACACAAATTTGTCGAAATAATTCGCCGGCAGATCGAAAAGTCCCCACCACCAAACAGGCTCCTTTCCCCTTTTTTACCCCTTTGAGCTGAAAACTAGAAACAAAAAAAGTGCTGAATTGCTATGTGATGTCAGTTCTTCAATACGGCAGTGAATGCTGGACAATATCATCGAAAATGAGGACAAAACTGGAAGCGGAAATGCGGTTCTACAGAAGGATGCTACGGACATCGTGGACTGAGCATGCATCAGCGATGAGGTGTTAGAAAGAATGGCAACAAAAATGAAATTAATACTGAGCATCAGGAAGAGACAACTGAAGTTCCTGGGACACGCAATTAGGAAGGAGAGCTTGGAGAACCTGATACTGACTGGCCAAATAGAAGGCAAGGGAGACAGAGGAAGGCAGCGGATAACATATTTGCAGGGCTTGATCAGGTGGATGACGGAACGGGGGTTGCTAGTAGTAACAGGAGCAAACATACTAAGAGCCACAAGGGATAGGGAGACGTGGAGAACCATGATCGCCTACCTCCTGAAGGGACATAGAAGAAACACATAGAAGAAGAAGAAGAAGAGCTAGCACGTCTTGCCAGGAATACTATTCTTATTATGATGATATATTGCACACTGATTTATTTGGTGACCTCATCAGCATCAGTCAACATAAGCTTCCATCACCAATGGCCGCCGAGGCAGCATCTAACCGCGACGCTGTGTGACGCCATCCTTCTTACATCAACAGTTGCTGAGGCATTAGTAGCGACTTCAACTGTAGCATTAACGGCTGGTGCATTGGCTGTTCACGTGATCGGGCCGTGAAGCTGAGATGGCACGTTGGAAACAGCAGCAGCAGCAGCAGAGATGAAACTATATAAAAACGTCTTCTCACTTTCACGCACATACACTTGATAGATTAATCTCATTTTATACTTTCTCTCTTTTTCTCTCTATCCATCTCCCTACCTCTCCCTCTCCCCCCTCTCTCTCTCTCTCGCTATATATATGCAGAGATGACAACATCAATTGATGCATTTCTATCTATCTATCTATCTATATATATATATATATATATATATATATATATATATGTGTGTGTGTGTGTGTGTGTGTGTGTGTGTGTGTGTTTATGTCCGATAAAAACTGCTTGTCTGTATCAACCAATTTCAAACTCTATATAATCACCTCATAATCTGTACACGTCTATCTACTCAAATTTTTGGACAGTAGCGCGCACGCACATACACATGCTCACGCACACACGCACAAGCACACACACATATATATTATTAATAAACATATATTTTTCGCTCACTTTTACCAGAAGTTTGAATTCCTTGCACAAAGAAATTGTCAGGTGATGATTGAAAATTGCCAGTTGGCTTTATGTTCAAATATATATATATATATATATATATATAGATAGATAGATAGATAGATAGATAGATAGATAGATAATGAACAGAAAGGGATAGATAGATAGATAGATAGATAGATAGATAGATAGATAGATAGATAGATAATGAACAGAAAGGGATAGATAGATAGATAGATAGATAGATAGATAGATAGATAGATAGATAGATAGATAATGAACAGAAAGGGATAGATAATGAACAGAAAGGGATAGATAGATAGATAGATAGATAGATAGATAGATAGATAGATAGATAGATAGCTAATGAACAGAAAGGGATAGATAGATAGATAGATAGATAGATAGATAGATAGATAGATAGATAGATAGATAGATGCATATATGCATATCATAAAATATCATTTTAATAAATGATATATTTGCGGGTGAAGTACACAATAACATCGATAGAGCGTATGTAAGTATAAATGTAGACACTCAGGTGAACAGAGAATGTCGACATTTGGTTTTCTGCATTCATGCAATCCTTAGGCCGTACACACACTATCGCACGGGTATAGTACCCAACTGACCCTATTATACTATATATATATATATATATATATATATATATTGTAAACGCAAATTCTATTCCACCAGCTTCTTCTCTCGCACTTACTGCCTGTGGAATTCACTTCCGTTTAATTGCTTTCCCGACAGCTACAATCTTCAAGAATTCAAATGTAAAGTCAGTAGTCATCTCCTATCTCACTAATTTGCATTCTGTCTGTCTGTCTGTCTCTGTCTGCCTGTCTGTCTGTCTGTCTGTCTCTCTCTCTCTCTCTCTCATGCTACTTTCTTCGTCCACTCCACTATAATAAATATTCTCATTCTTCTCCTGCCCACTTCCTGACACCCCCTGTAACCTGTCACACTTTCTCATAGCATACCTCCTATGTAACCCCCTGCTCAACAGTGGCAGTAAAATGCCTTGCTTGGGGTGACACGATTATAATATATATATATCATTAGATATATATATATATTATTAGACCGGAGTCTAAGCCGTACTGATGAGCTGTAACACAGCGAAACAGATCTGTCTGCGTATGACTATAGTATATTATTAGAAATATTCCGCTCTACCTAAGTATTGAGCGCTTTTTGTTAGTTGATTACTCGTATCGGTTTTTTTTCTTTGGGCTACGTGCTGACTCGGTCAGAATCCTTTTGACTGCTGTTCATGTACTTGGCTCTTTCTTTTTTAAAACCGCTTTTTCCCTTCCTCGTAGATTCATGGAAGGTTTTTCAACACGAGTATAGTTTTCAACACGGGTATAGTCTCATTTATATATATATATATATATATATATATATATATATATATATATATAGTAGGATCAGTTGTACACTATACCCTATATTCATTTATAGATTATATTACCCAACTGACACTACTATGTCACACACACACACACACACACACACACACACACACACACACACCTATATATATATATATATATATATATATAAATTTGTTTTTATTTAAAATTCATATAGTTTACATTGCTACACGGAAATTTCTATGTATCCAGACTTTTACCTCGTCAGCAGGCATATGTTAATTTCAATTTTAAATAAAAAAAAAACAAATTTAATTATATTTTGCTCAACAATATTTATAAAAAATATAAATGCCGGAGAACTCGAAATTCTAAAACTGTTGGTTCTCTTCCGCTAGATATATATATATATATTACAGTAGGGTCAGTTGGGTACTGTCTGTGAGAAAAAAGCACCCTGACGTAACTCACTCAGCCAGAAATTTGGAAATGGCATGCAGTACTGCTTGGCAGTCGCGCCAGAATTGCAAATACGATAATTTCAGAGTGTTTTCTAGTGTCAGTCTGAGGAGAGTGCAAGGGATTCAGAAAGAGTTTGGCGTTTGTGCTGACGTTATGTCACCATTTTTATTTCCACATGACTTCAGACTAAACACAGAGGTCTACATCGTGCCTTGAGGAAGTAACTAAATATGGGACAAAGAATGAAACATGGATACACTACTTTGGAGTCAAATCAGCAATCAGCTGAGTGGGCAGCAGCAGGTGAAAGCTGTTCAAAGCAACCAAAAACGTAAACATCAACAGGCAAGGGTTTGGCCTCCGTATGTTGTTCATCGATTACCTAGCAAAAGGAAGAACCATTGATAGCGAATATTATATATTGGTGCTTTTGAAGAAAGAAATCACCAAAAACAGCCACAGAAGAAAACAGTGATCTCTGACCAAAACAACGCACCGCGACACAAGTCGATCGCAACGATCGCAAAACTAGATGACTTGCATTTTAATTGCTTCCCCATCCACCCTATTCTCCAGATCTGTCCCGCAGTGACTACTGGCTGTTTGCAGACCTCAAAAGAATGCTCGAGGGAAAGAGATTTGGCCCAACTGAAGAAAAGATATCGGTAACTTAGGCGTATTTTGAGGCCAAAAACAAATCTTTCTATAAAAAATGGCATCAAATTGTTAGAGAAGCGTTGGAATCAGTGTATCACTCTAGAAGGAGACTTTGTTGATGAATAAAGTTGAATTTTTCCTTAAAAGTTGTTGTTTTATTAGTTAAGCCAGGGATTTACTGATTGATATGTTAGTTCTGTCCTGGGGCAAGAGGTTGCTTGCTTGAAGACATTAGGTCTGGCAACAGGACTCTGCACTCTGTCACACCAAGAGAAACACTCAGTCATGGCTATCAGACAATTTCTTTGACCCCATCACCGCTTACCTTTGGACACTTAACTCTTCAGACTGCTGCCACCTTAATTAGTATCTTCTTCTTCTTCTTCTTCTTCTTCTATGTGCCCTGTCCTTTCAGGACGCAGGCGATCATAGCTTTCCACGTTTCCCTATCCCTGGTGCCTCTTAATACACCTTCTCCTGTTGCACCATGCAACCCTAGTTCCATCATCCACCTGATTAGGTTCTTCAAATATGTTATCCGTTGCTGTCCCCTGTCTCTTTTTCCCTCTATCTGGCCTGTAAGTATCAGGTTCTCTAAGCCCTCCTTCTTCATTGCATGTCCCAGGAACTTCAGTTGTCTCTTCCTGGTGCTCAGTATTAATTTCCTTTTCGTTTCCATCATTTCCAAAACCTCATCATTGCTCAAATGCTCGGTCCACGATATCCGCAGCGTCCTTCAGCAGAACCACATTTCAGTTTTTCCTTCATCTTTGATGATATTGTCCAGCATTCACTGCCATATTGAAGAACTGACAACACATAGCAATCCAGTACTCTCATTGTCTTTAGCGAAATTGTCCTGTTTCTTAAAACTTTACTCAATTACTGGAATGCTTCCTTCGCCATGCCAATTCGCCTTCGGATCTCGGTGTCGCACGTTCCGTCTTCTGTTAGAACACTTCCCAGGTATTTAAACTTTTGTACCTGCTTGATTCTAGTATCTCCGACCTGTATGTGGCATATTGGGCTGCCCTTTTTATTGATGACCATGCATTCGGTTCTCTTGCAGTTTAATAGTAGGCCTTTCTTGTCACTCTCTTCAGCTACCTTCTGTAGGAGGTCTTGTAGTTTCCTTTCTGTGTCTGCTATCAGCATTGTATCATCTGCGTACCTTAGGTTGTTTAAATTGTGGCCTCCGATGACAAATCTAGGCATAACTTCTAGGGTTCTCAGAATATTCTCGCTGTACAAGTTGAACGAGATACTAGATTAGCAACTAGATCCCACCCTTTTACAGTGAAACCGATAAAATGCAGCCGTAACTTCTACTCCAACAGTTTCTTTCCTCGCACTTCCCGACTGTGGAATTCTCTTCCAAATGATTGCTTCCCCGACGGCTACAATCTCCAGGTGTTTAAATGTAATAGACACCTCCTAACACACTAACCTGCTCCCATTCTATCAAACACGCTTCCCATCTGCCCAACCCTCATCTTCGCTATCCTTACTCATCTGTCACCTTCCTCCTGATATTCCCTATGTCTAACCACTCCTTCTCTTTACCTTCCCCTATGTAGCCCCATGCGCAATAGTGGCAGTGGAATGCCTTGCTTGGGGTGAAATGATTAAAAAAAAAAAGATCCGGTGAAAAGATACATCCTTGTCTTACGCTCCTTTCTATCTTTGTATATTAGGTTGTCCCAAAAGTTCGAAGCCGGCTGAATAGTACTTTGACCAGATCCGTAATCTTGCAGATCGATGGCAGAAAGTCTTGGAAAATGATGGGCTTTATTTTGAGCAATAATTTTTGTTGTTTTTGCGAGTAAAATTTCAATTGTTGACAAGTGTTTTCTGGTAACCTTAGATTACTTAGTGAGTAAAATTTCAGCTCTTTGCAAGTGTTTACGAACTTTTGGAACAACCTAATATCTGCTGAATTCGTTACCTGTCCGTATACAAACGGTTTGCTGCCAGTAAAGTGTTTACGGCTCTCAAATGTTTGCCACTCCGAAGAAAATTATTTTTGAATCATTGCAGAATCTCAAATCGCAAAGGCGACAATGTCTTCGTTGAGTTTAAATTATTGATCCTTGGTTTTGGTAGAGATATTTCACGAGTTGTGCTCATTTTTCAGTTGTGTATTGTGATATAATTAATTTTCAAAGCTTTCTTTATAAAATACCTGTGTGAAACCTAAAAAAAGTTAATGAATAAAACACTTATAAAACTTTCGGGTGACTTAGAGACTTTCGGAACAGCCAGTATACATAAGAAACAACGACAGACGATTTTTAAAATCTAATTCTGTTGTTTAAATATGCGTTCCTATCTTTAGGCGTATTGAAAATATGTATGAATATTGTTCGAACATTAATGATCCTCTGCTTTCAGCAAATTTATAGATTGCTTTACCCAAAGCAAGGCAATAAAGACACTAAGAAGCAAGGGGTTACTGAGTGTGGGAGAATAAGAGACAAAAGAAGAAAGAGCAATAAATGAACAATAATTAAGAATACAGAAGATAACGATTGACATTATATCTAACATTTTGAAAATCAATATTGACTGGAAAGTTAAAAAAAAGAAATAAAAAACGAAAAGAGAGGGCCAAAAGCGAGTGGCGCGAGAGAAGAAACTATTAGAAAAGAACTTACGATTACATGTTTCCATTTCGACCGTTAAATCATGAGACGTCGCCGCCAATTTAGTCCTGCGCTTAAATTAATAAGTTAAAGGTAATATAGAGGAACGTTTATTAGTGGAATTACCATTAAAATATTTATAGAAAAGGCACAGGGAAGCTTCGTTGCGTCGGTGGGGAAGTGACTGAAGCCAAGATGCTAGATCAGGTCTAATAACATTGCAGATTCTTCTTTCTATTTATATAAAGTATTTCTAAATACATTGCAGAAACACGAGACCATCTGTGGTAGAATTATTCAATTTTTTGAAAAAATAATAGACTTATAAATATCTAAGAGTTCATGTCTGGCAAGTGATATTCTTCCTTTGTTAATGTCTAGCTAACTGAATCAATTTAAAACCGGTTTCAATATTAAAGATTTTAGTTTCGAAGTGTTTGGTTTTATGATTACAACTTCCAATATTGGAATCATCTTTTTTCAGTTAGTATTATATATATATATATGGCTTTAAAAATAACAGACGTCATATAATTTAAATCCGAGGAACCTTTCGGCCAACTCTTATCAAGGGTTCTCGTTGGCTTTAATTTTAAGGGAATTAAGGAAAAGGACAAGGCAAAATAAATTACTTACAATGCTGGGAGATGATGGATCTCGTTTAAAAATAAATTTATTGAAAAAAAAAACACATAAAATGTAAGGTGGGTGTACACATATAATTCCACAAGAGTGTTTAAAAGTGAAAAAATGTTACACTCACAGACTCACCAGCAATTGTAAGGAGCGTAAAAACCGCTCTTTCTGTCTGCACAGGCTCGGCTGTTGAATTTTCAAGCAAATTGCTTCCAAAATACGTAGATGATGTGTAAACCGAGCGCTGTGCAAGACAGTAAACCAGCTGTCCTCATATGCCGATGCACACACTTGATTGTCCAAAAGATGTCGGCCAATAGCGGAATCCAGAACAGATTGTGTTGTTCTTATAGGTCTGAGAGAGCCACTGGAACGTATATTAGCGGGGACGTGTTGTAAAACCCGCTATTATATATATATATATATATATATATATATATATATATATATATATATATGTGTGTGTGTGTTTTAGGTGTATTTGCATTATGCTGATGGAGATCTTATTTCCAAGTGGTTATAGATTACATTATTCGAGGCTGTATATCGTACATACGAATTTGATACATATGAATCACAGAAAAATCAATTCCTCGGTGGATATGAGCATTCCTAATGTGAGGCAGTAGAGTCATTTGAAGGTTGATGTTGTTTATGATGTTGAGGTTAATTTTGTTCTTAATTTGCTGTAGTAAATTGTATAAAATGTATTTATCGCATTCTACTGATATGTACTGACATTAAATGGTATTATGTAATAGCTACATTACTCTCATTTATGGTATGGTAAAGAAAGAGAAATTGCTTTTTCTCAATAATTTCTATTTAAATTAAATACCTGTGGCGTATGTTGTGCTTATGTAAGTCATAACCTGACATTGTGAGCATGATAGTTATGGCCTGTTAAAACCAGTCATTTGTTTATTTTCTTCTTCTTCTATGTACCCTGTCCCTTCAGGACGTAGGCGATCATGGCTTTCCACGTTTCCCTATCCCTGGTGTCTCTGAGTACACCTTCTCCTGTTACACCGTGCAATCCTCGTTCTGTCATCCACCTGATTAGGTTTTAAAAATATGTTATCCATTGCTTTCCCCTGTCTCTTTTTCCCTCTATCTGGCCTGTCAGTAACAGGTTCTCCAGGCCCTCCTTCCTCATTACGTGTCCCAGGAACTTCAGCTGACTCTTCCTGATGCCCAGTATTAATTTCCTTTTAGTTTCCATCATTTCCAAGACCTCATCACATGCTCGATCCATAAGATTCGCAGTATCCTTCTGTAGAACCACATTTCAGTGGCTTCAAGTTTTTCCTTCATCTTTGATGGTATTGTTCAGCAATCACTGTCATATTGAAGGACGGACATCATGTAGCAATACAGTACTCTCTTCCTAGTTTCTAGCGAAATTGTCCTGTTTGTTAATACCTTACTCAACTTCTGGAATGCTTCTTTCGCCATACTAATTCGCCTTCGGATCTCTGTGTTGCACTTTCCGTCTTCTAATGTAATAAAAAATAACGTTTTAAAAGTCAAACAATAATATTGGTTATTATTAGGAAATTATTCAATGTAAATAAAAAGAATAATTACAAGGTCAGTGAAGCAAAAGCAACAGGAAAATTAAATGCACGCCACAGGAGAACCTGTTCAATCGTTTTCATCTCCGTCATTAAGAAAAATGGTTCAAATTAAAATACGCACATTTCTCTCCATATTTAAAACACTTAAAACGCGTTAAAAATCACTTTCATGTCGCTGAACAATTAGTTCATTTGCGCAAATATAAAATTCTATATTCTTCCAAATTATATATAACTGTATCGTTTCTTTGCTAAATACAATAACTACCCAATCTCGCAAGGTAATTTACCAGTTTACGGATAAAAGTGAAATCTGCATCTACACAATATATATATATATATATGATTAAGCTCTCTAGAGGAGAAAGTTTCCACTTCTGCTATATAAGCGTGACTCTTCAGAAATTACTTGAGTTCTTTCGGTGTTTGGCGTGTGTATACCCTGTTTGTATACAACACGTTAAAATCCCCTTTCTCTAATTCCATGTCCCTATGACTTAGCGGAGTAGCGACTCCGACTTACACCAAATCGGTAGAGTTTCTATCCCGGCCAGAAGCGAGTAGATGTGTCTAGCCACACTGATGAGCTGTGATACAGCGGAACAGGCTTGTATGTGGATGCCTGTGTATCAATTTACATGCCCGTTCAGAGATTGTATCTCTGGTTTTAATAATAAACCCGCTAAATATATTGGTTTTACTACAACCACGCTCTCCTGTAGACTTACCTGTCACATTTCTGATCAGAGTTCAATTAAACAACATTTCTTAGAAAAACATAGTCTTGTACTTAATATCAGACAGATCTTGGTCAACAATGCAATAATACTCACTCACACACAGTAAAAAAAACTTCAGATATTGAAGGCCATCTACATTAAATTAAAACGATCAACACTTTAAAAAATCACGTTTAAATCTGGTCATGACACATTACATTGCATTTAAATATATGGTTCTGATAACATTTCAGGTTCTCTCGTGGTGTGACGTCATAGAACCGCATTACAAATTTACGAGCTGCGTTTGCTATTTGGTGACTGTTGTCGTTGCTTAGTAAAGTTTTATATCAACACAAAATAAAATCGTCTTTAATGGTGGATTTTTTTATGTTAACGTCCCCGTAACCTCTCTGAAGATGGCTCATGTGAGCCGAAAGCTTAGACCCAACTTTATTTTCACCTGAAATATATATATATATATATATATATATATATATATATCGCTTGTGTCCTTTCTTTTTTAAAGAATTTACTGCCACATGACGTTAAAACATCGGTTCCCGTATGATCACTGAAGTTAAGCAGCATCGATGTTTATAGGTGACCGCTTAAGAATACCAGGTACTGTTGAGAAATTACAAACCCTCTGTTTCTTTTCCACTAAAAATACTTGCATCACTAAATCATTATGATATCCCTCACCAAAAATTTAAAAAAAAAGAAAAGAACACATTTTTACACTCTAAAAATATTTCCTGGCTTTAAACAATTTACAAGGGTTCCGAAGAAAAGGTATCAATCAATCAATTTTTTTAAAGTAAGAATAGGTTTTCTTGAAGAGTTAATGTTATATTACACAGCTGTGGCTGGAAAACAATAATCCTCTTGACACGAACAACGAGTATATATAAAAAATATAAACTTATATTTGTATACTTCGTCAGTGACGGTTGTGTGGAGGATGAGTGGCCGGAGAAAGATTGCGCACAAACGAGGGAGCCAACGGGGAGTCTGTTGTGGATCTCTTTTTCTATGATCATATCGCTCCAAACAAAGCATTTTACTGCCACTGTTTTGCAGGGGTTTACATAGGAGTAAAGTTATGAGAAAGAGTGACAGGTTGTAGGGTGTGTCAAAAAGTGGGTAAGAGAAGGAGGAGAATACTGATGAGAGTGGAGTGGACGGAGAAAGGAGCATGAGAGAGAGGATGCAGGTTAGTGAGATAGGAGATGACTATTGACTTTACATTTAAATTCTTGGAGATTGTAGCTGTCCGGAAAGCAAGTAAACAGAAATGAATTCCACAGGCAAGAAGTGTAAGAAAAGAAGCTGATGGAGTAGAATCTCCGTTTACATTTTATTGGTTTCACAGTAGAAGGGTGAGACTTAGTTGCTAATCTTGTGGCTCGAGTAAATTTATATATGGGGGCAACAGTGAGCAAAGTTCATCGGAGCAGAAGCCGTGAAAATATTTGTAAGAAGAGACACAGGAAAGCCACACTGCACCGGTGAGAAAGTGACTGTATCTGAGCTGCCAAGTCGGGATTGATCACATTACAGATTCTCTGTTGGATTTTGTCAAGGACCCCTAGGTGTATAGCATTAGCACCCGACCATATATGACAGCAGTATTCAATGCACAGGAAGATGGTAGATTTATATATCTGCAGGATTGTTTGAGGCGGAAAACACTTCCTGGTCCTACACAGAGAACCGACTTTCTTAGCAGCGGATTTAACTATTGATTCTATATAGCCATTCCACTCGAGGTCTGTTGTTAGCCCGAGGAGGTGTGGTGTTTAGCTTTCAGGGAGACTAGCCTGAACCATATACGGCAATGAATGGTAAACAATCTCTTCACAGATAAAGAAGAGTCTTGAGGCGTCAGAAATGTGATTCTACAGAAGGATGCTAAGGTTACCATAGACCGAATATTTGAGCAATGAAGAAGTTTTCGATAAAATGTAAGCACAAAGAAAAGTTATACTTATTATCATGAAGAGACCGTTGAAATTTCTAGGGCTCATAAAAAATGATCACAACTCATTGGGTGCACTTATAGCATTGCAGTATACGAAGTTAATATTTAGATAAAGAATTCAGTTTTCAAATCCTTTTCTACTGCATAAACTTTAAAGCCAAACTCACTTAGGGCTGCCCCATGAGATTGTTCAAATAATTACGGGGTTGGGATATTTGGGTCTATGAACTTGTGATATGGACGGTTAAATATTATGACGACGGAACTGCCTGGTTTCAAATAAAGAGCCTTAATTAATCATGAATAAAATCGACCTTGCATTATTAATTCGATATTAGCAAGCAACGGACGACAATACTTTACAAACATTCAATCAGTCAAGTGCGATACATGATATACGCTTGGGCGATCATGTCTCGAAAGAGACAAGACTGACTGGGCAAAAGTTTAACCCGCAGTAGGTTGTCATTACTTTCTGCGGAAGACTGGTTGCCAGCCAGGGCTATAGAACCCAATATGTCCAGTTATTTGACTCATAGCTAGAGGGAGAAGAGATGTATTATATTATTAAGCAGTAATTAGTAGGGGATCAGTTTATTACTTCATAACAATATAAAACTGATCCCATATTTTATGCCCAGTAGAAGCCTTAATCATGTTTTCAACTATTATATTGTCAATCAGTCAAGTGCCATACATGATACACGCTTGGGCGATCAGGTCTCGAAAGAGACATGACTGACTGGGCAGAAAATTCATCCAGCAGTAGGTTGCCATTACCTTCTGCGGTAGACTGGTTGCCGACCAAGGTTATAGAACCAAAACTGTCCTGTTATTTAACCCATAACTGGAAGGAAGAGACGGATTAATACTTTTCCCAAGGGTATTTGTGCGTAAGTGAATGCAATGAATTCAACTGGAGTTCGAACTCGGCTCCCCGATTTCTCGTTCCGAGCCGATATCCACTGCACCACAACGCACAAGCAGTACTTCACGTAATATCTGATTAAGCAAATTGAATTTTCTATTTCTCTACTTGTTTTCAATGTATTGGACAAACAAGGAAGATTTTAGATTGTAAAATCTAGACAATCAAAAAGGATTTTTTTCTTTCTTTCTTTCTTTCTCCAATAACACTAGACAATCAGTTCCTAGATAAAGAAGAAACTTGAAACGACAGAGAGATTGCCGAAAACACCGTGGTTCGCAAGGATTTTGTAAAGTAGACGAGGTCTGTATGAAGATTAAATCCCCTCAAATCTAATGCATTTTTCTATCCTTCTATGCTATGCACTGCTGGAAGGTTTCTTCTTGGATGTCCCTCAGCTCTGTCGTTATGACCCTTTTGATGACGACCACGCCTTCAAAATGCGTCCCTTGATGATCACCTTGGTATTGAGGAAAAGAAAAAAGTAACATAGAGAAATATCAGGTGAATAAGTGAATCAGGTCAAGAGTTTCAGGACGGTGATGTTCTTCTCAATTAGGAACTGACGGCTGCTCAGGGCATTGTGAGCAGGCTCATTGTCGCAGTGAAGCATCCATTATTTATCCAGCCTCAACTCTGTGAAAAAAAACTCCACAGTGGTTGCAGAAAGCTAAGATTACAGTTATATGCTCCCAAGATATTATGTTAGATAACACAATCCGCTCATCTCTCTTTCGCCAAGAGCTCTCACACAACACCCAATTCTGTCATATTTTTAAAATGACCTCGTATATAAAGAGGAACTACAAAAAAAAATGACAATCGTAAAGATGCAACATAAATCCGAAGATGCAACAAAAACCTCCTCGGTCTCACTCTCTCAGTCGATCTCAAGTGGAATAAATAAATCGAATCAATAGCTAAATCTACAGCTAAGAAGTTTAGGCCACTCTACTGAGCCATGGATTTTTTCTCCTCGGAATCCATCTTGAACATTTTTAAATCTTCTATTCGTCTGTGCATTGAATACTGCTGCCGTATCGGGTCGGGTGCTTCTGCTATTTATCTCAGAATTCTCGATAAAATCCAAAGGAGGATCTGCATTGTAATCGGTTCCGGTTTAGCACCTCGCCTTCAGTAACTTTCTCACCTACGGGATGTGGCTTCACTCTGTCTTTTCTAGAAGTAAGTTCGCGTCTTATGCTCTGACAAGCTTCATTTTCTGTTACCCGGCCCTCATAAATTTACTCGTGCAACCTTATTGGCTACTGAGTCCCACTTTTTTACTGTCGAAATAGGCAAATGTAACCAACCTCTTCTCTAACAGTTTCTTTTCCCGTATTTCCCTTCCCATTGTTTGGTTCCCTGATATCTACAATCTCCAAAGTTTTAAGTTCAACATGAATCGTTATCTTCTATCTCCTGAACTCTTTTGTCTTTTACTTTTTCTTCAAAATCCTCCGTTCCGTTTTCTTTTATTTTCTCTCTTTCCTCTCATTTCATTGTGACCCCCTGCGCACCAACGACAGTACTGCCTTGCTTAGGGTGAGTTTGCGTTTGATTTTTTTAACGGCTTATCAACCTCTGTGGGTTATTTAATACCAAAAAGGTGGGGGTTCAAGGTATTTCTTAATGTTCACTTATAGTGAAAAGGTTGATTTAGTCAGATTTAATTTTTTTTTTGTTTTTATTTTAGAAACTCTAGATGCCTTCTAGTTTTGCATTAAAAAATGTGTTGCTGGTAATGTTTTTCTTCACAAATGTATTATAGTAATAATTTTTTTTCTTTCTTCAAAAATGTATTGTTGGTAATATTTTTCCTTCAAAAATGTAAAAGTCTATTTTTATTTATATTTTTCTATAAAAGTGTATTTCTATACTTTCATAGTGTTTTGACCCCCAGTTTGGGGGTTGACTATTTGCCTATGGCTGGGACCCTAACAGGTGCTACCACTCCGAGTCAGGGTAGACCTGGGAACAACATCAATTAAGAGGTGGTTCCATGCTCCTCACAACCTCCCAATCAGAGGCCTTGCTGCCGGATGCAGTTTACCGTCATACCAAGGACCTGCTGAGGGCGAAATCGGAAAATGTCATTAGAAACAGTGTTCTGAACTGCTATACGCTATCTAATCTGCTATATGACATTGGATGCTGGATAATCCCCTTACATATGAAGAGCAGAATTGCGAAGATGAGATTCTACTAACCAGCGATAAGAATATCATTGCCCACATGTTTTATGTGAGCAACGAGGAAGTTTTAAGGAAAATAGCAACTAAAATTATGCTTATATTAAATATAGAAAAATAGTCATCCCAGACAGGCCTGTTTCGCTGTGTCACAGCTCATCAGCACGGTTAGATAACCAATTGCTTTTTTTTACCCAGGCTTAAAACCCGACTGAATTGGCGTCAGTCAGCGATTCTACCTCAGAGCTATGGGCGCTCGGTAGAAGGAGGTAAACTTTTAGGGAGTGATATACCATGTATTCATACGCCAGTAGTGAGAGTGTTCGAATTCATTACTGAATGAACGATATAGACAGTTGAAGTATCTGGCATACATAATGAGGAAAGCGGGACTGGAGAATCTAACACTCAGTTGGTATATAGAAGACAAAAGAAGCAAGGGAAAATAACAATTAACCTGCCTGATGAGTTTGTGAGAATGGATAACAGAACAAGGACATCGACGATATGGTAACGAATCAAAAGTTACGCAGAATAACTTAGACAGGAAGCTGTAGAGCGCTGTGATTTTGATATAAAATACATAGCTTCCTTGGCTAGCAAAAGGCCACAAGAGCGTAAAAACGATGGGATGATCGCGTTCATTACATTTGCCAATGACTTCAATATCAATTTTGTGAGGAAACAAACGAAACTTAACGAGATTAAATCATAAATGTAACTATTTTCGGCATAAGCCGCTTTTCTTTGATATTCTGACAGTCTTCCATATTATTACAGCGCCCCCTGACGTTGATAAAAGTAGTTAACATATTTAGATTTTAATTTCGTTGCAGAATAGTTTTTGCTATGTAACGGTAGTCTCTCATAAACGCTTTTTCCATGACCTAAATTAGACTTTCACGCTTTCTCTCACTTGCTTTTTTTCTCTCTTTTTACTCTCTTTTCTCTCTTTCTTTTTCTCAGTCTTCTCTCTCACTTGCTTTTCTTTCTCTTTTTTTTCTCTTCTTACTTTTTCTCTTTTTCTGTCTCCCTTTCTCTCTCTTCTCTCTCGCTCTTGTTTTATGTCTCTCTCTCTATATATATATCACTCTTTTATCGATTTTCTCTTTCTCTTTTTCTGTCCGCTCACTCTTTCCCTCCCTCTCTTTCTCTCTTTTTATGACCTAAATTGGACTCTCTTTTTCTTCTCTCGCCCTCTTTTCTTTCTCTCTTTCTCCTCTCTTATTTTTTCTCTCTCTTCTCTATTTTTCTCTTTTTCTGTCTCTCTTTCTCTTTCTTTCTCTCAGTTCACTCTGGCTCTTTAGATAGAGATCTTTCTCTTTATCTTTTTTCTTTCTTCTGTCTCTCGCTTTCTCTCTCTCTCTCTTTCCTCTCTTCTCTCTCACTTTCCCCTTTCTGTCTCTTCTTCTGTATCTCTTCACAGCTACTTACTAAGCATACATTAATCTGACAGAAGATTACAATGTCGTGACGGAAGCACCGAATTCAGTACTGTGATTATTTGTTTAACGGCACATCAACTCCTTATGGGTCATTTAATGCCAAAATTTAATTTTCTTGGGAGCATTAGTAATATAAAATGTATTGCTTGTAATTTATGCTATGTAATGTCTTGCTGACTTGTTTCTCTATATATCTGTTATTCTTTGATAAATTTGTACTTAACATTAGAAAAGCAGCTGAGTTTCTGGGACATGTAATGGGGAAAGAGGGCTTAGAGAATCTGATACTCACAAGACTAAAAGAGAGAACGAGAGACAAAAAAAGCAACGGATGACATCCTTGATGGACTTGAAAAGATAGAGCAGAGTTTGGGAGGGGGTCACAGAAGAAGGGGTGTTAAGAGCTACAAGGGATAGGGTTCATAGAAGTAGTAGTGTTTTCACATCAATTTTGGAATTAACTATTTTGCCATAGCTGAGACGTTAACAGCACCTGAAGTCTTGCTGTCGGATGTCGTTTATCGTCATACCCAGGAGAACTGCCCAGTTGAATTGGATTGCAAATCGAACTTACAGTTGCTTTACGGCAAGAGCAGGCACTTTGAATAGGAAAAGTGCAATAAATTATGTAATGTTTTTTCTTCTTCTTTGTGCCTTGAAGACGCTGGCAATCATGACTCGTCACAACTTTATAAGTTTTAACCCTTCCCCATTAGTTTGCCTATGTTTTGTTGTCGAACCTCATAAACTGAAGTAGGTGACTCGCGATTTCCGCCTTTTTTTCTTCTTGCATTTTCAATTTACTATTTTTTCTTCTCCCGCCTCCTCCGTCAACCCAATTTTTATTACTTCACTTTAAAAATACTCTATGCAATAATTAATGTTGAAGTTTTTATTATTATTTTTTTTTTTAACACTAGAGGGCATTATATTGCCATGGTAATATAACGTTCTCGATTAAAAAAAAATTCTACCCATTAACCACCGCGTAGATATTTTTTTTTCCTTTAAATTGAAGAGATAAAGCTAGAATCGCGGGCGGGGACAGAAAACAAAAACAAAAAATAGGTCGACTTTTTTTCAGATATGAAAGGAAGTGAAAAGACATAAAAATATTGAAAAGAAAAATATCGTCTTGACTGAAAAAGGACGGAAATTGATAGAAATGAAAACGATAGCATGACGGCGATATGTTCAGCAAACATTCTTCTTTTCTGTGCCGTGTTCCCCCGGGACGTGGGCGATCATGACTCTCCACAATTTGCTATTATTTGTAGCTCTAAGAAATATTCGTCCACTCACTATCCTTCAAAACCCCTGCTCTGCCAAAAGTTCCTTAGTTAGGCTAAGGAACTTATTTCCTTCTGCCACTACTGTTTTTGATTTGTGTTGTATCACCAAGGTGGATACGATACCCAGAGAAAGTGTGCTGCGGCATTATTCAGCACAATATCCGGTGCTTAACGGATATACACAGAACAGTGTTGCCCACGTCCGCCATAGTTCATGGCTAAAGAGCACAGCGCAGTACTTAATCTGTTCAATGAAACAACGTCAAAGTTTAACACTCCCGAATCAGACACTCTACTGAACCGGGTTAGATCGGCAATACCCGGAAAAATATGGCCGCCTTTTATACACGACGCATTAAATATATTGAGCTTCCTTATTGGTTAAGCCTTCTATTGGTGAACTATAAAATGGGTTAGCCCATGGCTGCCTGCACAGTATACAATGGTGTGTGAAGGAATGGGAGGTGACAGATGGATTCTTGTGGTGAATGGGTAAATTGTAATGTGTGTTTGGGTCGTGATAGTGTTTAGCTAAGTATAGGATAGATTACTGAAGGCCATCCCAAGTTTTTTGCCCCCCCCCCCAATTCGGCCTCGTGCCACAATTTCTGTATCCATTCAGAAATAAATATTGTATACAATGTCCGCAAAAAGTCTAACAAACAGTACAATAGATACAATAACAGACATAAGAGGACTTAGAGAGAAGAGGGATTGAGATCACGATAGTCACCGAAGTAATCAGTTCGAATATTACTCGAATGACACGCGAATATTACGCCCAGAATGCTACTATTCTTTACTTAAATAGATCATTTCAGACCATGGGCTATTCCATTATTGAGAGTGCTGCAGAGGTGCCAGACACTCTAAAACAATTTGTCATATGAGTGTTAAATTTTCCAGACCCCCTTTCCTCATTATGCGTACTAAAAATCTTAGCAGTTTATTTATGGTTCTAAGTAATCATCATTTTTGTTCCTATTTAACTTTCTCAATTTTTATATGTTCCGCCCAAAAATACTAAGCCTACTTTTGTCAAACCGCATTGTCTGTTGCGTCTTTTCATATGTGTGAAAACCTTCCATAGAGGAGAAGTTATATTACACGATAGTTCAGCCATCTTTCCTTTATTTCTAATGACATTTTCCTGTTTCTTAATCTTTTGCTTAGCCTTTGAAAGTCACCTTTTGCTATTCCGATACACCTTCGGATTTCGGTGTCCAGTTTGCAGACGTAAATTTATAACACGTTTCAGGAAGTTACATGTGATTAGATTCGTCGGTAGTTCTCATTCTGTTCCAGTCAAAATTGCTAGATGAACCGTAAGTTATACTCTAATAGCTTCTTCTCTTGGACTTCACGCCTGTTGATCTATCTACTGGTATCTTTATTTTCTGGTTACTACGATCTCGAAAAATGTAAATGCAATGAATTCTGTTTTTACCTCTTTCTCTTTCTCTTTAGTCTAATTCACCGTTTACTTTTTAAAGTTTTTTCAACACAATAATAAATAAGGACAATTTCGCTAGAAACAAAGAAGAGAGTACTGGATTGCTATGTGATGTCACTTCTTCAATATGGCAGTGAATGCTGGACAATATCATCAAAGATGAAGGAAAAACTTGAAGCAGCTGAAATGTGGTTCAACAGAAGGATGCTGCGAATATCATGGATTGAGCATGTGAGCAATGATGAGGTTTTGGAAATGATGAAAACAAAAAGGAAATTAATACTGAGTATCAGGAAGAAACAACTAAAGTTCCTGGGACATGCAATGAGGAAGGAGGGCTTGGAGAACCTGATACTAACAGGCCAGATAGAGGGAAAAAGAGACAGAGGAATGCAGCGGATAACATATTTGAAGGACCTAATCAGATGAATGATGGATCGAGGGTTGCATGGTGTAACAGGAGAAAGCGTGCTAAGATCCACCTGGGATAGGAAGACGTGGAAAACCATGATCGCCTACGTCCTGAAGGGACAGGGCACATAAAAAAAGAAGAATAAATAAGGAAATACAAAAAAGAGCGATTTTGTTCTTGAAAAAGATGATTACGAAAAGCTTGTTTATACTTATACTCAAACACCTACGCCTTGCACAGGTGTTAAATGTGCTGCACATTCACCTGGTAATTGGGGGTTTATTGATACATACAATTCCGCATACATACATAAATGATTTGTAATATTTCAAAGTTTATTTTGCCATCTTCAGATTATTAAATAGAACTAAGTTATATCTACCCCCCCAGAGGTGTGTTGTGCCTACATCAGTAGTAGGGCAAGGCATTTGCTAGAATATTTCCTACTCACTCGAATTCAGAATCCGACATAGCACGTTCCAACGATAGCCGTAAGTGAACTGCATTTATGGGTGTGGCAACAAGGAAAATATGTCCGCCTAATGGGATTTAAACGTGGAGAGCACAGTGGGGTGCAACTAAGAAGCTGGAAGTTAGTCAAGTGTTCTTGATCACCCCCCCCCACACACACACGGGATTTACATTTTCTTCCTGGAGCAAATCCAACGGAAAGGTAGCTAGCATAAAATCGTACAGTTCGTCTGTTAAGAGAAGGGGAGAAACTTCGACTTCATTCGTTGTCTTTATGAACATCAACATTACAGAACCAACGCAAGAGACATTTGTGCTGCGTCCTATCAGAGCGTAGATGATCATGGCTCTCCTCAATTTCCTGTCCTTTGTTGTTCGTTATAAATTTACCAAATCAAACAATTACAATAATTTAAACACGTATGAAACGTTTTAGCAAAGGACGAAAAGTGCGACACTGAAATCCGAAAGTGAACTGCAACAGCGAAAGATGCCTTCTAAAAGCTAAGAGGAGTATTAAGAAACGAAATATTTTCGTTAAGAACAAAGAGCACTGAAATATTTACGTAATATCAGTTATCTGTATGGTAAACAATTTACACACGTATAAAGAAGAGACTTGAAGCAAGAGAAATATTGTTCTACAGAAGGATGCTGACGATACGACGGGCCGTATATGTGAGCAACGACGAAGTTTTAGAGAAAGTTAGAAAAAAGGACTCTTAAACTAACGTCAGAAAGAGACAGATGAAATTTCTCAGGGACATAATAAAGAAAGGGGACTTGGAAAATTTGATACTCACAGGACAAATAGAAGACAAGAGGGTCAGTGGAAAAAAACGCATAACATATCTTGCGATCTTGTGTAAATGGATGGCAGAACGGGGTTTAGAAGAGACAGAAAAAATATAATATTTATTTAAGAGCGATTAAGGAGAGGACATTATGAAGAACCATGATCGCCAATTTTTGAAGTGAAACGTCACACAGAAAAAGTAATTTTTTCAATGCGTTCAATGCATTTCATTTAATATAACATACAATTAAATGAATAAATATTACAAAAGTGTCATATGAGTGATACGTGATATGAGTGTATCAGTGTATACGTGTATGAATGCCATACGTAATACAAGCTTCGGCAATCACGTCTTGAAAGAGACATGACTGACTGGGCAGAAGGTTTTCCCGCAGTACGTTGCCGTTACATTCTGCGATAGACTTGTTACCAACCAAGGCTATAGAACCCAATCTGACCTGCTATTTGACCCATATCTGGAAAGAAGGATTAATACCTTTCCCAGGGATTTTGTCGCGAAAGTGAATACAAGGAATCCAACTGGAATTCGAACTCGGTACTCCGATTTCTCGTTCCACACCGATATCCACTGTACCCTAACGGACATTCCTTTATTACATGCATATATATATATATATATATATATATATATATATATATGTGTGTGTGTGTGTGTTTGTGTGTGTGTGTGTGTGTGTGTGTGTGTGTGTGTGTGTGTGTGTGTGTGTGTGTGTGTGTGTGTGTGTGTGCAATAGGTTGTTCTAAAAGTAATTACTAAAATATATTTTAGTAGTTGAATGTTGAATTTGGTAGATACTTGTATTTGTAGCACTATTCAGCTTTACTCGTTCATCGACACACTCTCTAGCCGACAGGGCAAAGCATGTCAGATCTAATGACTATTTCCCTTAGCAGGGTCACAGGTTCGAATCCTGCCGAATATTCAGGCCGTTAGACGAAAATAAATAAATATGCTGGTTAATAAATAAACCGAGCGTTTACTCAAATACAGGTATTCACTAAAAAATAACGTTTAAGTTAAAAAAAAAAAACTGAAAAAAAACTGCTAGACTAAAAAATAAAAAAAAGGGCTGTGCCCATTTAGGACGTAGGCGATCATAGCCCTCCACTTCTCCTTGACCCCTGTAGCTCTCAACAAAACTTCTCCAATTATACTGCTCAAGCCTATCATGTAAGTCACATGTTGCTTTTCCCTGTCTCACTTTCCCTCTATCTGTCCGCTGAACATCAAGTTCTCCAAGCCCTCCCTCCACACTACAAGTTCCAGAAACTGCAGCTGTTTTTTCCTGATGTTAAATATCAGTTTCATTGTCGTGTCCTTCCTTTCCAAAACCTTGTCATTGCTCATGTTGCTCGAAAAATAGGAAAGATGCAATAATAGACGATGTATCAAAAGGCGAATTATCATGGCGAAGGACGCGTTCCAGAAGCTGGGTAAAGTACTAAGTAACAGGAAATTTCACTAGAAACACAAAGAAGAAAGTACTAGACTGCTATGTGATGTCAGTTCTTCAATGAATGCTGGACAATATCATCTAAACTTATTTATAAATGGAACTTTGTCTGTGTGTGTGTGTCTGTGTGTGTGTGTCCGTTACCTATTGACTCCGAAACGGCTGAACCGATTTTCTTGAAAATTTACACATTTGTACTATAAGCGTCTGCCAGTGTTCTTAGCTAGGTTTGTGTTGAGGTATCCCCGATAAATACCGAAAATCGATAATCGAAAAAATCTGGTTATAGAAGGATTGGTCCGATTTTAATAAAATTTGATACACTCATAGACAAAGACATAAGTAACGATATTCAGAACTTTCAAGGTTGCAGTTCTTGCAATAGTGCAGAAAATCGATAATATATATATCTAAAAGATAACAACGAAAAAAACTTATTTGATATCGATAGCAGGAAATCAAAATTTGACTTACATCCATTCATTTTTCTTTCAGTCTACGGTTTCACTTTAACTGGAAACAACTATTGCTTTTTAGTCTTTCGTGCCAACGTCCAAAGAGTCTGAGCTCCAGGACCATGGGTTAGTTTTAAAGCTTTCATTACACCCGAGCAACACCGGTCTATACTGCTAGTCGAAAATAAAGAAAAAATTTGAAGCAGCTGAAATGTGGTTCTACAGAAGGATGCTGCGGATATCAAGAACCGAGCATGTGAGCAATGATGAGGTGTTGGAAAGAATGGAAACGAAAAGGAAATTAATATTGAGCATCAGGAAGAGACAACTGAAGTCCTTGGGACATGCAATGAGGAAGGAAGGCTTGGAGAACCTGATACTGACAGGCCAGATAGAGGGAAAAAGAGACAGAGGAATGCAGCGGATAACATATTTGAAGGACCTGATCAGATGAATGATGGATCGAGGGTTGCATGGTGTAACAGGAGAAAGCGTGCTAAGATCCACCAGGGATAGGGAAAAGTGGAAGGTCATGATCGCCTACGTCATGAAAGGACAGGGCACATAGAAGAAGAAGAAGAAGAAGAAGAAGAAGAAGAAGAAGAAGAAGAAGATCAAAGTGTCATGATCTATGAGTCCACTGTGATCAATATATTTTAAGTTTTTATTTTTATTTTTATTAGATTATGCGGAAACAAAATAAGATTGTTTGACTTATAAGGTCTGTGGTAAAATTGAATTTTTTATAAGGATATTGTTAGCACCCTTAATTTTATAAAGATACTGTTAGCGCCCTTAATTTTTTAAAGATTTTTAAACGATATTGTTAGTGCCATTAATTTTTATAATGATATAGCCCCATTAATTTTATAAAGATATTGTTAGTGCCATTAATTTTATAAAGATATTGTTACTGCCATTAATTTTATAACCATATTGTTAGTGCCATTAATTTTATAATGATATTGTTAGCGGCATTAATTTTATAACCATATTGTTAGTGCCATTAATTTTATAATGATATTGTTAGCGCCATTAATTTTATAAAGATATTGTTAGCGCACTTAATTTTATAAAAATATTGTTAGTGCCATTAATTTTATAATGATATTGTTAGTGCCATTAATTTTATAAAGATATTGTTAGCGCCATTCATTTTATAATGATATTGTTAGCGCCATTAATTTTATAACGATATTGTTAGCGCCATTAATTTTATAATGATATTGTTAGCGGCATTAATTTTATAACCATATTGTTAGTGCCATTAATTTTATTATGATATTGTTAGCGCCATTAATTTTATAAAGATATTGTTAGCGCACTTAATTTTATAAAGTTACTGTTAATGCCATTAATTTTATAATGATATTGTTAGTGCCATTAATTTTATAATGATATTGTTAGTGCCATTAGTTTTATAAAGATATTGTTAGCGCACTTAATTTTATAAAGTTACTGTTAATGCCATTAATTTTATAATGATATTGTTAGCGCCCTTAATTTTGTAATGATACTCTTCAAACACTTAATGTAAATGGTACTTCGGTTCGCTGATTTACATTTCGTTACTATAAAATAGAACTCTTTTTTTTATTATGTTGAACATTCTCGACCGAAAAGAAAAAAAAAACGGTGTTTCAAACATAACGCTTATTACCTTGACACCGACATTACTGTATACATTTTTGACTCCCTCGGGAATGTTTATTTGCAAGATTATAAAAATATGTTATATAAGTCATTCAGTTAAGTTCCATACGCGATACACGCTTAGGCGAACATATCCCGAAAGAGACATGACTGACTGGACAGAAGATTTTTCCGCAGTAGGTTGCCATTACTTTTTGCAGTAGACTGGTTACCAACCAAGGTTACTGAACCCAATCTGCCCTGTTATTTGACCCATAGCTGAATGTGGCTTCCCTGTGTCACTTTTATAAATACTTTCACGGCTGCTGCTCAGATAAACTTAGCTTACTGGTACCGTCTATATATGAATTTACTCGAGCCACAAGTTTAGCAACTAGGACCCACCCTCTTACTGTGAAACCAATAAATTGTGAACGCAAATTCTACTCCAACTTCTTCTTTTCTCGCACTTCCCGCCTGTGGAGTTCCCTTCCGTTTACTTGCTTTCTCGACAGTTACAATCTCCAATAATTCAAATGTAAAGTCAGCAGTCATTGTAACACAACAACCGTAACGGAGTACATGCTACAGGTCCTTGATGAGTCTGACGAGGCTCGCGCGGTTGCTCTGGACATCTCCAAGGCTTTCGACAGGGTTTGGCACTCTGGCCTCTTATGGAAACTACGGGGTTACGGTATTACCGGTCGCCTGCTTGACCTAATCCAATCTTTTCTAAATAACCGCAAAATGAAGGTCGTTTTGAATGGGCGTGCCTCTTCATCCTACAGCACGAATGCTGGTGTCCCACAGGGCTCTATCCTGGGCCCGACGCCCTTCCTTATTTTCATCAACGACCTCCCAGATGAGATCAAGTCCCAAGTAGGCATCTACGCAGATGACACTACAATATACTCCCGCACCAGTAAGAAACCTGTCGTGGCGGACAGACATAATCTCGCTGCTGACCTTGAACGCGATCTACACTCTGTGGTGAACTGGGGCAACAAGTGGCTTGTCAACTTCAATTCGTCTAAGACCAAGCTGTTGTCTGTCAGCCATTACAGGCAACCTCTCCTGCCTCCCATAAGCATGGACCAAGCGATTCTCCCGGAGAGCAATACACTACGCCTCCTCGGACTTACCCTGTCCTCAGACCTCAAATGGAACCACTATATTGAATCCATAGCAAAATCTACTGCTAAGAAGTTTGGGTCGATCCAGGATGTTTTTTTCCGCCTGAATCCATCCTGCATATATACAAGTCAACCATCCATCCGTGCATGGAGTACTGCTGCCATTTATGGTCAGGCGTCCCTGCCGTTCTACTCAGTGTTCTTGACAGGCTCTAAAAGAGAGTCTGTAACGTTATAGGTACTGATCTGGCTGCTCGACTTCCCCATCGTCGAAATGTGGCCTCCCTTTGTCTGTTCTATAAATACTTTCATGGCTTCTTCTCGGACGAACTTAAGTCACTGGTGCCTCCTCAACAGGTGTTTACTCGTGCAATCAGACTGGCAACTGGGTCCCACCCATTCACAGTCAAATGCAGACGACAATTCTACTCCTGCAGCTTCTTCTCTCGCACTTCCCGCCTGTGGAACTCGCTCCCGTATTCTTGCTTTCCTGACGGCTACAACCTACAGAAATTTAAATGCAATGTCAATACTCATCTATTAGCCACTGGACTCTAGCTCTCTCCCCACCCCCGTATAACCTTCCCTTTCTCTCCACCTATGTATATATCATCGCACCTGCTTTCTCAGCTTTCTATTGCTCCTTTCTAACTAGTTTGTACTCCTCACTCTTTTCTAATTAATCCTTTTACAGTTATGTAGCCCCCTGCACATCAGTGGCATTTCCACCTTGCTCGGAGAGAAATGATTAAAAAAACAAACAAAACACTACTTTTGTATATGGGGAAAACATGATAATATAATATTGCATGTGGAAAAACATGATACTGTGTTAGTACGACGGAGCGAAAGAAATTATTACTACTGGAATTATTAATTCTGCAGATTATTGTAAATTGCAATATGAATAGAGGTAAATAACCCAAATAGACGATAAAATCGTTTATTGTCAATCGCAATATGAGTTAAGTAGAAAACAGAATATTTATTACAAAATTTGTAAAATCTGAAAAACTAGCTGAAAATATTACTGAGAAGAGAATAGGAAAATATATTTTTCGGATGCATTGTTTATATAGAAGTTGATCAGCCGGGGTCAGACGAGGCCATCATTGGCCGCCATTGTGTAACTAAGAAAGACACCGTTGGAAGCCTTGGGCTTTTACAGCCGGTGTAAGTGAAAAATATAGGTAGTCAAAACGCGTCTGTCTAAAACTTTTGATGAGATTAAAGAAGGTGAGATCCTTGATTCTGAATTCGCTGGAAAAATTATATGTAAATTTGAAAACTTGAAAAAATGATGTAATCGGGAAGAGGAAGAAAAGAAATTACGTTAATAGAAATATTGCTAGTTCATTGGTTAAATCAAGGAAATAAAATCACTACTCCACATGATACGAGCTGGGAGTAATCTCATTGGTTAAAGATTTGATTTGCATGGACACCCCTTGTCCGTCATGCACCTACCAAGAGAATTTGGGACAGGCATAAATACTAGAACCCCAAAGAGCCAAGTCAGATTGGTTGCCGCATCGAGCTAAGGAGACAAGACAATTTACCGCCGCTGTCATCCACACACACAAAGACCCAACTTCGGCTGTTTTCGTAAGGCTTCGGTGAAAAGCCCTGATAAGATTTAGTTTTGAACCGTCAAAACTTGAAGAAAACTTGAAATCTCCGATTGAAGTGAACAACCATTAATCTCAGACTAAAACTTTCGCTCCGTTGTAAGAATAGGAATTTGACAACTGTTATATTCTATTTCTGTTTGCTGTGTGCTTTTTTTTTCTTTTTTTTTTTTTTTTTTTGCATATAAAGACTTTTCAGCAACATATCTAGGCGTCATCGAATTTATTTATTTATTTATTTATTTGGTGCCGTTCTTTTTTTTTATTAACATAAGTGTGCACGAGTGTCCGGTATGGTTTGAAGTGGCAGAGAAACGGCTACCGGGATTTCAACGTGTCTTCCTTGAGATCAAAATTCACAGCGTGGGAAGGGAGGAACACCGTTGTAAGAGACGACTCGAAGACCAGCTCCTGTGACGAGGCCATCACAACTAGCGAACCGAGAGCGTTGTCATAATTGGTGCCGATTTTGACAGCGTAAATCCTGGGCCAGACGTCCGGACATCGTCATATCATCTCCTATCTCGCTAACTTGCATTCTCTCTCTCTCTCTCTCTCTCTCTCTCTCTCTCTCTCTCTCATGCTCCTTTCTTCGTGCACTCTACTCTCGTCAGTATTCTCATTATTCTCTTACCCTCTTCTTGAGACAACCCCTGTAACCTGTCACCCTTTCTCATAACTTTCCTCCTATGTAATCCCTGCACAACAGTGGCAGTAAAATACCTTGTTTGGGGCGAGACGATTATAAAAAAAATAGGTAAAAAACGGATTAATATCTTTCCCAACAGTATTTGCAATGCGATATTTTTTATTTCTATGAAGAAATAAATTTTTAAATAAATCTATTCAAAAATATATAAAATATTAAAAAGTTATTGAAATATGTGAACAAAATAAAGAGTAATATTTATTATTTACTATTTTATAAATTATAATTATAAATTATATATAAATTATAAATGATATCAAATTATATCAAATTATAAATTAAAAATTATAATTAATATAAATTATATATAAATTATAATTATAAATTATAATTATAAATTATAAATTATAAATTATAATTATAAATTATAATTATAAATTATAAATTATAATTATAAATTATAATTATAAATTATAATTATAAATTATAAATTATAATTATAAATTATAAATTATAATTATAAATTATAATTATAAATTATAATTATAAATTATAATTATAAATTATAAATTATAATTATAAATTATAATTATAAATTATAATTATAAATTATAAATTATAATTATAAATTATAAATTATAATTATAAATTATAATTATAAATTATAAATTATAATTATAAATTATAATTATAAATTATAAATTATAATTATAAATTATAAATTATAATTATAAATTATAATTATAAATTATAATTATAAATTATAATTATAAATTATAATTATAAATTATAAATTATAATTATAAATTATAAATTATAATTATAAATTATAATTATAAATTATAAATTATAATTATAAATTATAATTATAAAAAATTATGGAAGCAGATTTTTATTTGATCTAATGAATAATAATTATTGTCAGTTCTGAAAAATAAAGAAAAAAAATTTTTAATCAAAATTCACTTTTAAAAACAATCAACATTGCCGATGGAGTCAAAAGAGTATGGCGTAATACCGGTGTCAATTAAATAACTGTTACTTTAACAAACGTCTTTTTTTTTCTTTTTTTTTTCTTTTTTCGTATTTGCGGGGTTCTGATGACATCGGTTTATCGGTGAAACATTTAAAAAATGTATTGGAAAATGACTGATATATTATTTAATCCATAGATATGTGCGTGCATATATATATATATATATATATATATATATACTACCGGTCACCCCTGTGTTTCAAAAAATGATGTATTTCATACCATTTTTTAGTATTTATTGCCAAGTGAATAATTGTAAATGAAATATAGAATGATTGTTTTGTTAATACAGCACAATAAGATGCGCATCAAATGAATTTATAAATATTTAATAATTACCTTTATTGCAGTTTCGTCAATGAAAGAAGGAAGAAAATTTAGGACGGGTTCATCTATGCTTCCTTGCCTTTTAAAATTTTGCAAAATAATAAACAAAGGAACAATTCTGTTTACATTTCGAATTATTCACTTAAAAATAATATGTAATACATCATTTCTTTAAAAAAAACTGAAGTGGCCTAATATCGCCGGTAGCGCATATATACATATATATTGTTTAATTGTGGTAATGCTTAGCGCGAAGGCTATTGTTTTTCAGTGTTTTTCAGTGATTTTATTGATGAAATCTATTTTGGTAAGCAGGTTTTTATCGTAAAGTGCTTGATATCGCAGCGGAGAAAGAAAGTTAATGAATACAAAGTTTTTGTCACTTTAACTGAGCAGATTAATGCCGCCTTTAAGTTTCGTGAGGACACCGTAATGATGGTCTCACTCGTCAGGTCTAGTTTGCCGTTAGGTTCAAGTTCTTTCTTATTTTATATAGAGCATGGTGCAATTTTTTTGTTGTTGTGGTCAAGCATCACCGGTGCCCCTACAAAATGTTTGATATATATATATATGTACATGTATACTTAGACAAGAAAATAATAAACGAAAACTCAAAATCCTAGAAGCTATCTACATCAAACAGCTTATGCCTGGCTTGAATAGGATAAATTTTAATATCTCTCCTAACATACTCCAATGCCTGTAATCGGACCAAGAACCACACCACCACCATTTTGGCACCGTCTGCAGCCATCCGCCACGTTAAAAATGGACTTGTCTCTTTGATTTAATTCTCTTTGTTTAATTCCACTTTGTTAATAACTTAAATGTTCTATGTCCACTATATGTTAAATGTTCATTCTTTGATAATGACTTATGTAAGCCGAAAGCTCAGACCAGATAAAAAAATCAACAATTACTGTGATTTCTTGTCGTCTTTTAACGATAATACCATCAAGCTTATACGAAAGGATCCTACACAAAATAAATAGACAAAACTTCAACGAAACCTGTATTAATATATATATATATATATTGTATGTGTGTGTGTGTGTGTGTGTGTGTGTATGTGTGTGTGTGTGTGTGCGTGCGTGTGTGTGCGCATGTGTGTGTGTGTGTGTTTATCACACCTTTACTGCGCAGGATTTTGTTCCTTCGATCTGTTGCGCAAAGAGTGGCAAAATGAAGCGAAGCGATTACCTCATTAGTACGCCTTGCACATCTTCACCCAGATGCCAAGCTGTCGAAATGGGGCGTGGAAGATTAAAATGCTGATGAACACGAATCGATATATTAGCAATTGAATTGAGGCATTGATTTCCTGTGAACCTACCATATGATCCGAAATTTGAAAACAGCCATTAACACGAAACGATATTATTCGTATCCGGTTTATTTATTTCTTTTCATATCTAGAAAAGATTACATGGACGCATAGGCAAGTGCGCTTGTACACCTATTCGTGCTAGTTTGTATCAAGACGAAAAGACGCTCGCAAGCGCTCACACACGCACACACAGGTAACTATGGAATTTCATTGATGGAAATGGAGATATTTACTGAAATCTATAGGGTCTGTAGTGCGTCAACCAGATCGATTTCAGTAGCGCTGATTTGCGAAATTAACATGGAGAATATCACGGTAAGGCTATCGCTCCGACGAAAACATGTAGGTATCAATAGTAGAGGAATTAACATATCGTGAGCAATCGCTCAGAAGTGAAGATAGATAGATAGATAGATAGATAGATAGATAGATAGATAGATAGATAGATAGATAGAAACAGAGTGGGATAGATAGATAGATAGATAGATAGATAGATAGATAGATAGATAGATAGAAACAGAATGGGATAGATAGATAGATAGATAGATAGATAGATAGATAGATAGAAACAGAAGGGATAGGGATAGATAGATAGATAGATAGATAGATAGATAGATAGATAGATAGATAGATAGATAGAAACAGAATGGGATAGATAGATAGATAGATAGATAGATAGATAGATAGATAGATAGATAGATAGATAGATACAAACAGAATGGGATAGATAGATAGATAGATAGATAGATAGATAGATAGATAGATAGATAGATAGATAGAAACAGAATGGGATAGATAGATAGATAGATAGATAGATAGATAGATAGATAGAAACAGAATGGGATAGATAGATAGATAGATAGATAGATAGATAGATAGATAGATAGATAGATAGATAGATAGAAAGAAAGAAACAGAATGGGATAGATAGATAGATAGATAGATAGATAGATAGATAGATAGATAGATAGATAGATAGAAACAGAATGGGATAGATAGATAGATAGATAGATAGATGTGAAAAAACTGAGGTCAATAGATTCAGCATGGAATATTTGATTTTTTAGACGAAGGGCAATACTTGTACTAATCAAATTCTTGATTCCTTTATTAAACAGTATAATAATCATTATTAACAATGATAAAAGCTTGCAATCTCATTCACATTCATTCTGCCTATGCACACACCCTCCCACACCCGCACGCGCAAAAACAAATATGACTTAAGAATTAGTTCGTGAGAGTTATCTTCTCCTGACATTGAGAGTCAAACAACAATTTTCAACATTGCGGCTATAACGATGCGAGAAAAAATTCAAATCAATTGGTGCATGATAATGGTTAAGACCTGCTAGTTATTTCTTACTATTGTAGTGGATAGGAAATTAAGAATTAAAATCAACCTTCTTCTTTACTTTTACAAAGATTCACAATGACGTGTGAAATCCTGTTTTTTCCAAAATAGAAAAAGGATTGACCATGAGCTTAAAGAAAAAGTCGAAACTGGATATTCGCAAGTAGGTGCTAAACTGATTTGCTGACCAATGGGAGCGACTTGCAATCACGTGCGAAAAATCTGAATGCTATAAAAGGCCTCGGTTAGCGTCAATCAGTCAGTCAGGGATGGAAGCAGCAAAGACGACAAGCGAAAATGTAACCAGAGAAGCTTCAAGCTAACCCGGATATTCGTCCTCTTTCTCTTTCCTTTTCGTGTGCTGATTTCTTTTACTTCTTCTTCTCCATCCAAAGGCATTTTTTACTGAATGCATACATACATACATACATACATACATACATACATACATACGCATATGCTCTTTTAACAATTACTACTACAAACATTTTCTACAAATCTTGATACCTTTAACTTTCTAATTGCACACGAATTTCTACAACTTATGTTATTCTTTCCTTTTTAATAAATTTCTATTTTAACATGAAAAATGTATATTTTATTCTTACACTATTTCACACATTCCAACCTGACGACAACCAACCAACCTTCTGATGGAAACCTTCTAATAACGCTGGATAAAACTTGTAAGCTATAGGGAGTTCGGTTATGCCTGACACAAGGCCGAATCAAATAAAACAAATATTGCTACACTATATACAACGGATGTATACTATACTAGCAGTATAGCCCGGCGTTGCTCGGGTGTAATGAAAGCTTTAAAACTAATCCATGGTCCTGAAGCTCAGACTCTTTGGACGTTGGCACGAAACTCTAAAAAGCAATAGTTGTTTCCAGTTAAAGCGAAACCGTAGACTGAAAGAAAAATGAATGGATGTAAGTCAAATTTTGATTTCCTGGTATCGATGAGTTTTTTCCGTAGTAAACTGAATTTTGAAGGCTAAATATGTCCTCTGAGTAAATGGTATCATGACTGAGACTAAGAACTACAATTATACCTACATAGAGCAAAACCCGAAGCAAAAGTTAAAATAAAAGGGCTGAAAAAATACAAACATACAGGCAGATAAACAGACACACACACAAACATTTTGCCTTTTCTTAATATCGTTTCTTATGTCTTTGTCTATGAGTGTATCAAATTTAATTCAAATCGGACCACTCCTTCTATAACCCGATGTTTTCGATTATCGATTTTCGATATTTATCGGTGGTACCTCGACCCAAAACCTAGCTAAGAACACTCGCAGACGCTTATAGTACAACTGTGTAAATTTTCAAGAAAATCGGTTCAGCCGTTTCGGAGTCTATAAGTAACGGACACGCACACACACACAGACACACACACACACATACACACAGACAAAGTTCCATTTATAAATAAATTTAGATTCAGTTAAATTTAACTTGACTTTTATAAGCTACAATTGGTTTTGTTCATTGTTCAAATTGTTTAATGCTTGTCTAACAATTAATACACAAGTTAAATAAATAGATGCTCAAATAGTTTATGCTTGTGTCTAATAAATAAAAACAAGAAGACATTACAATGTAACTAAGCTCATAGAAATTGTAGACTCTCTAAATTCAGTATATAATAAAGTGTTTAATAACTCTTTGCTTAATTGAACCCTTTTGTAGGGGTTTCTTCGGCCATATTAACGTCAGTACCTTACAGTCATATCGCTTTGAAAAACCTAGGTGGTTGACCGCTTATTTCGATGTGCGGGTGGTGACTTGTATAATGATACGGTATTGTTAATTGGAGAGCCGAGTTCCAATTCACTAGAATCAGGTTCGTTATATGAAACACGTAAAACGCCTTGAGAAAGATATGAATCCACTAATTCTCCCCCTTACTATGGGTTAATTAATAAGACTCATATCCTTAAATTATTCTTATCTAAAAAAACATTCGTCCGACACGTGGATTAACCTTATGAGAAATTACTGAATTGTAATTAAAATCGTCATCGTTGATCTGGACCAAAAGAGTATTTCATTTGACACTTTGTTTTCCAGGTTTATTTTGTCTCCCGGTTTTCATTCAGGAAGCATCCATTTTGCTTCAGGCAACAATCTGGTATACGTGATCTCCTCACATACGGTAAATGGTTAGATAGTCGACTAGCAAGTAGATTATATTTATGTCTTCAGTACATGCAACACAAAGTCTGAACAGAAAGAGACATAGAGACAGACGGACAGAAACACACTGCACATTTGAAATAGGCAAAAGAACTTGCCATCCTAAAGAGCTCAGTATCTTTTAACAATCCTGCAGAACGCAGATGTGCGCATTCAAAAACCAGAACTACAGTGGCTTTACAATTAAACGTTTCCTCTCTGATAAACCTCCTGATGCTGTGTAGGAATTTGAAGTTTGAAAACGTACGTATTCCAGCGACAGTGCGCACGTTGAAAAAGGAGTGTTTCAGATCTCTTTATTTATAGATGCCTATGTGTGTATGAAGGAAAACATCTATAGCTGCCCATGTGTGTGTAAGAATAAACATCTGTAAATGCCTGAGTATGTGTGTAGGAAAAACAGCTTTAGATGCCTGTGTATGTCTAGAAATGACAGTAGGAATAAACATCTATAGTTTCTATGTGTGTAAAAATGTCTGTAGGAATATATATCAATAGATGCCGATATGTGTGTGTAAGAATAAAGATCTATAGATGTCTATGCTTGTGTACAACAATGTTTGTAGAAATAGAAATCTATAGCTGACTATAAGTGTGTGTGTACCTAGGAATAAACATCTATAGATAACTATGTCTGCGTAGAAATGTCTGTGGGAATAAACATCTCTAGATGCCTGTGTGTGTAGGAATATATGTAGGAATAGCCACCACTAGATGCCTATGTCTGGATGAATGTCTGTGGGAATAAACATCTCTAGATGCCTGTGTGTGTAGGAATATCTGTAGGAATAACCACCACTAGATGCCTATCTCTGTATGAATGTCTGTGGGAGTAAACATCCCTAGATGAGTGTATGTGTAAGAATGTCTGTAGGAATAACCACCACTAGATGCCTATGTCTGTATGAATGTCTGTGGGAATAAACATCTCTAGATGCCTGTGTATGTAAGAATGTCTGTAGGAATAGCCACCACTAGATGCCTATGTCTTTATGAATGTCTGTGGGAATAAACATCTCTAGATGCCTGTGTGTGTAGGAATGTCTGTAGGAATAGCCACCACTAGATGCCTATGTCTGTATGAATATCTGTGGGAATAAACATCTCTAGATGCCTGTGTGTGTATGAATGTCTGTAGGAATAGCCACCACTAGATGCCTATGTCTGTATGAATGTCTGTGGGAATAAACATCTCTAAATGCCTGTGTGTGTAGGAATGTCTGTAGGAATAACCACCACTAGATTCCTATGTCTGTGGGAATAAACATCTCTAGATGCGTGTATGTGTAGGAATGTCTGTAGGAATAACCACCACTAGATGCCTATGTCTGTATGAAAGTCTGTGGGAATAAACATCTCTAGATGCCTGTGTGTGTAGGAATATATGTAGGAATAGCCACCACTAGATGCCTATGTCTGTATGAATGTCTGTGGGAATAAACATCTCTAGATGCGTGTATGTGTAGGAATGTCTGTGGGAATAACCACCACTAGATGACTATGTCTGTATGAATGTCTGTGGGAATAAACATCTCTAGATGCCTGTGTGTGTAGGAATGTCTGTAGAAATAAATATTTACAGATGCCTGTGTGTGTATTAATTTCTGTAGGAATAAACATCAATAGATGTGTATGAATATCTGTAGAAATAAACATATTTACATGCCAGTGTGTTTGTGCAGTAATCTCTGTAGGAATAAACATCAATAGATTCCTAATTGAGTGTAGGAAAGTATGTAGGAATAAACATCTATAAATGACTATGTGCGAGTATGAATGTCTGTAGGAATAAACATCTATAAATGACTATGTGCGAGTATGAATGTCTGTAGGAATAAACGTCTATAAATGACTATGTGCGAGTATGAATGTCTGTAGGAATAAACGTCTATAAATGACTATGTGCGAGTATGAATGTCTGTAGGAATAAACGTCTATAAATGACTATGTGCGAGTATGAATGTCTGTAGGAATAAACGTCTATAAATGACTATGTGCGAGTATGAATGTCTGTAGGAATAAACTTCTATAAATGACTATGTGCTAGTATGAATGTCTGTAGGAATAAACGTCTATAGCCCACTATGTGTTATATGAATGTCTGTAGGAATAAACGTCTATAAAATGACTATGTGCGAGTATGAATGTCTGTAGGAATAAACGTCTATAAATGACTATGTGCGAGTATGAATGTCTGTAGGAATAAACGTCTATAAATGACTATGTGCGAGTATGAATGTCTGTAGGAATAAACGTCTATAAATGACTATGTGCGAGTATGAATGTCTGTAGGAATAAACGTTCATAAATGACTATAAAAAGTATGAGTATGAATTTCTGTAGGAATAAACGTCTATAAATGACTATGTGCGAGTATGAATGTCTGTAGGAATAAACGTCTATAAATGACTATGTGCGAGCATGAATGTCTGTAGGAATAAACGTCTATAAATGACTATGTGCGAGTATGAATGTCTGTAGGAATAAACGTCTATAAATGACTATGTGCGAGTATGAATGTCTGTAGGAATAAACGTCTATAAATGACTATGTGCGAGTATGAATGTCTGTAGGAATAAACGTCTATAAATGACTATGTGCGAGTATGAATGTTCAGAATAAAACGTCTATAAATGACTATGTGCGAGTATGAATAGAATAAACGTCTATAAACGACTATGTATAGAGTATGAATGTCTGTAGGAATAAACGTTCATAAATGACTATGTGCGAGCATGAATGTCTGTAGAATAAACGTCTATAAATTAATTGCGTGCGAGTATGAATGTCTGTAGAATAAATCGTCTATAAATGACTATGTGCGAGTATGCGAATGTCTGTAGGAATAGACGTCTATAAATGACTATGTGCGAGCATGAATGTCTGTAGGAATAGACGTCTATAATGACCGAAAAGTGAGCACGAACAACCAGGTAGATGTCTATAAATGACTATGTGCGAGCATGAATGTCTGTAGGAATAAACGTCTATAAATGACTATGTGCGAGTATGAATGTCTGTAGGAATAAATGTTCAAGTAAATTTTATCTGCGGCGAGTATGAATGTCTGTAGGAATAAACCGTCTATAAACACTATAAAAGCAGCACATGAATGCGTCTGTAGGAATAAACGTTCATAAATGACTATGCGAGTATGAATGTCTGTGTAGGAATAAACGTCTATAAATGACTATGTGCGAGTATGAATGTTCAGTAGGAATAAACGTTCATAAATGACTATGTAAGTGAGTATGAATGTCTGTAGGAATAAACGTCTATAAATGACTATGTGCGGAGTATAATCATCTAGAGAATAAACGTCTATAAATGACTATGAGCGAGTATGAATGTCTGTAGGAATAAACGTCTATAAATGACTTCATAAAGAGCATAATTGTAGGAATAAACGTCTATAAATACTGTGAAAATATAAAAAAAAGAATTGGAATAAACGTCTATAAATGACTATGTGCGAATGAATGTCTGTAGGAATAAACGTCTATAAATGACTATGCAAGTATGAATGTTCAGGAATAAACGTCTATAAATGATCATGTGCGAGTATGAATGTCTGTAGGAATAAAACGTCCAATGACCGCGGGTGAGTATGAGCAACGAATAAACGTCTATAAATGACTATGTGCGAGTATGAATGTTCAGAGAATAAACGTCTATAAATGACTATGTGCGAGCATGAATGTTCGTAGGAATAAACGTCTATAAATGACTATGTGCGAGCATGAAATTGTAGGAATAAACGTCTATAAAATGACTAAGTTATGTGCGAGTATGAATGTCTGTAGGAATAAACGCTATAATGACTATGCGAGTACAAATGTCTGTAGAATAAACGCTTTCCATAAATGACTATGTGCGGAGAAGACAATTAGTGAATAAATGTACCTATAAATGATCATTATGTGCGTATATGAATGTTCATAATAAACGTCTATAAATGACTATGTGCGAGTATGAATGTCTGTAGGAATAAACGTCTATAAATGACTATGTGCGAGTATGAATGTCTGTAGGAATAAACGTCTATAAATGACTATGTACGTATATGAATGTCTGTAGAACAAACGTCTATAAATGACTATGTGCGAGTATGAATGTTCGAGGAATAAAAACGCCTCAATGACTATGTGCGAGAAGTGAATGAAAACGAGAATAAACGTCTATAAATGACTATGTGCGAGTATGAATGTCTGTAGGAATAAACGTCTATAAATGACTATGTGCGATACAATAGTCTGTAGGAATAAACGTTTACAAATGACCATGCGCGAGTATGAATGTCTGTAGGAATAAACGTCTATAAATGACTATGTGCGAGTATGAATGTCTGTAGGAATAAACGTCTATAAATGAATGCGAGTATGAATGTCTGTAGGAATAAACGTTCATAAATGACTATGTGCGATATGTAGGTTTGTCTGCAGGAATAAACGACCATAAACGACTGGTGGCGAGTTATGAAGGTCTTGTAGGAATAAACGTCTATAAATGACTATGTGCGAGTATGAATGTCTGTAGGAATAAACGTTCATAAATGACTATGTGCGAGTATGAATGTCTGTAGGAATAAAACGTTCATAAATGACTATGTGCGAGTATGAATGTCTGTAGGAATAAACGTCTATAAATGACTATGTGCGAGTAATAGTCGTCTGCAGTGAACAATGCCCATAAATGACTATGTGCGAGTATGAATGTCTGTAGGAATAAACGTTCATAAATGACTATGTGCGAGTATGAATGTCTGTAGGAATAAACGTCTATAAATGACCTGTAAAGTGGAGCAATGTCTGTAGGAATAAACATCTATAAATGACTATGTGCGAGTATGAATGTCTGTAGGAATAAACATCTATAAATGACTATGTGCGAGTATGAATGTCTGTAGGAATAAACAACTATAAATGACTATGTGCGAGTATGAATGTCTGTAGGAATAAACATCTATAAATGACTATGTGCGAGTATGAATGTCTGTAGGAATAAACATCTATAAATGACTATGTGCGAGTATGAATGTCTGTAGGAATAAACATCTATAAATGACTATGTGCGAGTATGAATGTCTGTAGGAATAAACATCTATAAATGACTATGTGCGTGTATGAATGTCTGTAGGAATAAACATCTATAACGACTATGTGCGAGTATGAATGTCTGTAGGAATAAACATCTATAAATGACTATGTGCGAGTATGAATGTCTGTAGGAATAAACTTCTATAAATGACTATGTGCGAGTATGAATGTCTGTAGGAATAAACGTCTATAAATGACTATGTGCGAGTATGAATGTCTGTAGGAATAAACGTCTATAAATGACTATGTGCGAGTATGAATGTCTGTAGGAATAAACGTCTATTAAATGACTATGTGCGAGTATGAATGTCTGTAGGAATAAACGTCTATAAATGACTATGTGTGAGTATGAATGTCTGTAGGAATAAACGTCTATAAATGACTATGTGTTACAGAGTATGAATGTCTGTAGGAATAAACGTCTATAAATGACTATGTGTGAGTATGAATGTCTGTAGGAATAAACGTCTATAAATGACTATGTGCGAGTGCATGAATGTCTGTAGGAATAAACGTCTAAATGACTATGTGCGAGTATGAATGTTCAGAGGAATAAACGTCTATAAATGACTATGTGCGAGTATGAATGTCTGTAGGAATAAACGTCTATAACGATCATGTGCGAGTATGAATGTCTGTAGGAATAAACGTCTATGGAAACGACTATGTGCGAGTATGAATGTCTGTAGGAATAAACGTCTATAACGACTATGTACATATGAATGTCTGTAGGAATAAACGTCTATAAATGACTATGTGCGAGTGGCGAATGTCTGTAGGAATAAACGTCTATAAATGACCATGTGCGAGTATGAATGTCTGTAGGAATAAACGTCTATAAATGACTACAGTATGAATGTTCAGGAATAAACGTCTATAAATGACTATGTATGAGTATGAATGTTCAGGAATAAAATGTCTAAATGACTATGTATGAGTATGAATGTCTGTAGGAATAAACGTCTATAAATGATCGCGTGTAAGATATGAATGTTCAGAATAAACGTCTATATGACTATGTGCGAGTATGAATGTCTGTAGGAATAAACGTCTATAAAATGACTATGTGCGAGTATGAATGTCTGTAGGAATAAACGTCTATAACGACTATGAGTATGAATTGTCTGCAGGAATAAACGTCTATAAATGACTATGTGCTATAAGAATGTCTGTAGGAATAAACGTCTATAAATGACTATGTGCGAGTATGAATGTCTGTAGGAATAAACGTCTATAAATGACTATGCGAGTATGAATGTCTGTAGGAATAAACGTTCATAAATGACTATGTGCGAGTGATATGAATGTCTGTAGGAATAAACATCTATAAATGACTATGTGCGAGTATGAATGTCTGTAGGAATAAACGTCTATAAATGACTATGTGCGAGTATGAATGTCTGTAGGAATAAACGTCTATAAATGACTATGTGCGAGTAATATGAATGTCTGTAGGAATAAACGTCTATAAATGACTATGAGTATGAATGTCTGGTAGGAATAAACGTTCATAAATGACTATGTGCGAGTATGAATGTTCGTAGGAATAAACATCTATAAATGACTGCAAGTGAGTATGAATATCTGTAGGAATAAACGTCTATAAATGACTATGTGCAGTATGAATGTCTGTAGGAATAAACATCTATAAATGACTATGTGCAGTATGAATGTCTGTAGGAATAAACATCTATAAATGACTATGTGCAGTATGAATGTCTGTAGGAATGAAACATCTATAAATGACTATGTGCGAGTATGAATGTCTGTAGGAATAAACATCTATAAATGACTATGTGCGATATGAATGTCTGTAGGAATAAACATCTATAAATGACTATGTGCGAGTATGAATGTCATAATAAACATCTATAAATGACTATGTGCGAGTATGAATGTCTGTAGGAATAAACATCTATAAATGACTATGTGCGTGTATGAATGTCTGTAGGAATAAACATCTATAAATGACTATGTGCGAGTATGAATGTCTGTAGGAATAAACATCTATAAATGACTGTAGTGCGGAAGTATGAATGTCTGTAGAGATAAAACTTATAAATGACTGTATATTGCGAGTATGAATGTCTGTAGGAATAAACATCTATAAATGACTATGTGCAGTATATGAATGTCTGTACGAATAAACGTCTATAAATGACTATGTGCGAGTATGAATGTCTGTAGGAATAGAAAACGTCTATAAATGACTATGTGCGAGTATGAATGTCTGTAGGGCCGCGTCTATAAATGACTATGTGCGAGTATGAATGTCTGTAGGAATAAACATCTATGAAAATGACTATGTGCAGTATGAATGTCTGTAGGAAGAAACGTCTATAAATGACTATGTGCAGTATGAATGTCTATAGCAAGATAAGCGTCTATAAATGACTATGTGCATGAGAGTATGAATGTCTGTAGGAATAAACGTCTATAAATGACTATGTGCGAGTATGAATATTAATAGGAATAAACGTCTATAAATGACTATGTGCGAGTATGAATGTCTGTAGGAATAAACGTCTATAAATGACTATGTGCGAGAGTAGCGAATGTCTGTAGAACTAAACGTCTATAAATGACTATGTACGAGAGAACTATATGAATGTCTGTAGGAATAAACGTCTATAAATGACTATGTGCGGTATGAATGTCCTGTAGGAATAAACGTCTATAAATGACTATGTGCGAGTATGAATGTCTGTAGGAATAAACGTCTATAAATGACTATATTGCAGTATGAATGTCTGTAGGAATAAGAAAAATACTATAAATGACTATGTGCGAGTATGAATGTCTGTAGGAATAAACATCTATAAATGACTATGTGCGAGTATGAATGTCTGTAGGAATAAACGTCTATAAATGACTATGTGCAGTATGAATGTATAGGAATAAACGTCTATAAATGACTATGTGCGAGTATGAATGTCTGTAGGAATAAACATCTAAATGACTATGTGCGAGTATGAATGTCTGTAGGAATAAACGTCTGTAAATGACTATGTGCAGTATGAATGTCTCTGTAGAGTAAACGTCTATAAATGACTATGTGCGAGTATGAATGTCTGTAGGAATAAACGTCTATAAATGACTATGTGCGAGTATGAATGTCTGTAGGAATAAACGTCTATAAATGACTATGTGCTAGTATGAATGTCTGTAGGAATAAACGTCTATAAATGACATATTGCAGTATGAATGTCTGTAGGAATAAACGTCTATAAATGACTATATGTGCGAGTATGAATGTCTGTAGGAATAAACGTCTATAAATGTTGTATTGCAGTATGAATGTCTGTAGGAATAAACGTCTATAAATGACTATGTGCAGTATGAATGTCTGTAGGAATAAACGTCTATAAATGACTATGTGGGTATGAATGTCTGTAGGAATAAACGTCTATAAATGACTATGTGCAGTATGAATTTCTGTAGGAATAAACGTCTATAAATGACTATGTGCGAGTATGAATGTCTGTAGGAATAAACGTCTATAAATGACTATGTGCGAGTATGAATGTCTGTAGGAATAAACGTCTATATAAATGACTATGTGCGAGTATGAATGTCTGTAGGAATAAACGTCTATAAATGACTATGTGCAAGTATCGAGATGTCGTAAAAGATAAACGTCTCTAAATGACTATGTGCGAGTATGAATGTCTGTAGGAATAAACGTCTATAAATGACTATGTGCGAGTATGAATAATACTGTAGGAATAAACGTCTATAAATGACTATGTGCGAGTATGAATGTCTGTAGGAATAAACGTCTATAAATGACTATGTGCGAGTATGAATGTCTGTAGGAATAAACGTCTATAAATGACTATGTGCGAGTATGAATGTCTGTAGGAATAAACGTCTATAAATGACTATGTGCGAGTATGAATGTCTGTAGGAATAAACGTCTATAAATGACTATGTGCGAGTATGAATGTCTGTAGGAATAGACGTCTATAAATGACTATGTGCGAGCATGAATGTCTGTAGGAATAGACGTCCATAAATGACTATGTGCGAGTATGAATGTCTGTAGGAATAAACGTCTATAAATGACTATGTGCGAGTATGAATGTCTGTAGGAATAAACGTCTATAAATGACTATGTGCGAGTATGAATCATCTGTAGGAATAAACGTCTATCAATGACTATGTGCGAGTATAGATGTCATAGTAGGAATAAACGTCTATAAATGACTATGTGCGAGTATGAATGTCTGTAGGAATAAACGTCTATAAATGACTATGTGCGAGTATGAATGTCTGTAGGAATAAACGTCTATTGACCTATGTGCGAGTATGAATGTCTGTAGGAATAAACGTCTATAAATGACTATGTGCGAGTATGAATGTCTGTAGGAATAAACGTCTATAAATGACTATAGGCAGGTATGAATGTCTGTAGGAATAAACGTCTATAAATGACTATGTGCGAGTATGAATGTCTGTAGGAATAAACGTCTATAAATGACTATGTGCGTGTATGAATGTCTGTAGGAATAAACGTCTATAAATGACTATGTGCGAGTATGAATGTCTGTAGGAATAAACGTCTATAAATGACTATGTGCGAGTATGAATGTCTGTAGGAATAAACGTCTATAAATGACTATGTGCGAGTATGAATGTCTGTAGGAATAAACGTCTATAAATGACTATGTGCGAGTATGAATGTCTGTAGGAATAAACGTCTATAAATGACTATGTGCGAGTATGAATGTCTGTAGGAATAAAGCGTCTATAAATGACTATGTGCGAGTATGAATGTCTGTAGGAATAAACGTCTATAAATGACTATGTGCGAGTATGAATGTCTGTAGGAATAAACGTCTATAAATGACTATGTGCAGAGTATGAATGTCTGTGGGAATGACATCTATAAATGACTATGTGCGAGTATGAATGTCTGTGGAATAAACGTCTATAAATGACTATGTGCGAGTATGAATGTCTGTAGGAATAAACGTCTATAAATGACTATGTGCGAGTATGAATGTCTGTAGGAATAAACGTCTATAAATGACTATGTGCAGTATGAATGTCTGTAGGAATAAGAAGCGTCTGTATAAATGACTATGTGCGAGTATGAATGTCTGTAGGAATAAACGTCTATAAATGACTATGTGCGAGTATGAATGTCTGTAGGAATAAACGTCTATAAATGACTATGTGCGAGTATGAATGTCATGAGATAAACGTCTATAAATGACTATGTGCAGTATGAATGTCTGTAGGAATAGTCATAAATGACTATGTGCGAGTATGAATGTCTGCGGAGATAACGTCTATAAATGACTATGTGCGAGTATGAATGTCTGTAGGAATAAACGTCTATAAATGACTATGTGCGAGTATGAATGTCTGTAGGAATAAACGTCTATAAATAGGCTATGTGCGAGTATGAATGTCTGTAGGAATAAACGTCTATAAATGACTATGTGCGAGTATGAATGTCTGTAGGAATAAACGTCTATAAATGACTATGTGCGAGTATGAATGTCTGTAGGAATAAACGTCTATAAATGACTATGTGCGAGTATAGATATCTGTAGGAATAAACGTCTATAAATGACTATGTGCGAGTATGAATGTCTGTAGGAATAAACGTCTATAAATGACTATGTGCGAGTATGAATGTCTGTAGGAATAAACGTCATAGTAAGCTATGTGCGAGTATGAATGTCTGTAGGAATAAACGTCTATAAATAAGTATGTGCAGTATGAATGTCTGTAGGAATAAACGTCTATAAATGACTATGTGCGAGTATGAATGTCTGTAGGAATAAACGTCTATAAATGACTATGTGCGAGTATGAATGTCTGTAGGAATAAACGTCTATAAATGACTATGTTGTGAGTATGAATGTCTGTGAATAAGCGTCTATAAATGACTATGTGCGAGTATGAATGTCTGTAGGAATAAACGTCTATAAATGACTATGTGCGAGTATGAATGTCTGTAGGAATAAACGTCTATAAATGGAAATATGTGCAGTATGAATGTCTGTAGGAATAGCAATCTATAAATGACTATGTGCGAGTATGAATGTCTGTAGGAATAAACGTCTATAAATGACTATGTGCGAGTATGAATGTCTGTAGGAATAAACGTCTATAAATGACTATCATGCGAGTATGAATGTCTGTAGGAATAAACGTCTATAAACCTGGCTATGTGCAGTATGAATGTCTGTAGGAATAAACATCTATAAATGACTATGTGCGAGTATGAATGTCTGTAGGAATAAACATCTATAAATGACTATGTGCGAGTATGAATGTCTGTAGGAATAAACAACTATAAATGACTATGTGCGAGTATGAATGTCTGTAGGAATAAACATCTATAAATGACTATGTGCGAGTATGAATGTCTGTAGGGTAAACATATAAATGACTATGTGCGAGTATGAATGTCTGTAGGAATAAACATCTATAAATGACTGTGTGCGAGTATGAATGTCCTGTAGGAATAAACATCTATAAATGACTATGTGCGTGTATGAATGTCTGTAGGAATAAACATCTATAAATGACTATGTGCGAGTATGAATGCATGTCTGTAGGAATAAACATCTATAAATGACTATGTGCGAGTATGAATGTCTGTAGGAATAAACTTCTATAAATGACTATGTGCAATTATGAATGTCTGTAGGAATAAACGTCTATAAATGGCTATATTGCAGTATGAATGTCTGTAGGAATAAACGTCTATATTGACTATGTGCGAGTATGAATGCTGTAGGAATAAACGTCTATAAATGACTATGTGCGAGTATGAATGTCTGTAGGAATAAACGTCTATAAATGACTATGTGCGAGTATGAATGTGTAGGAATAACGTCTATAAATGACTATGTGCGAGTATGAATGTCTGTAGGAATAAACGTCTATAAATGACTATGTGCGAGTATGAATGTCTGTAGGAATAAACGTCTATAAATGACTATGTGCCAGTATGAATGTCTGTGAATAAACGTCTATAAATGACTATGTGCGAGTATGAATGTCTGTAGGAATAAACGTCTATAAATGACTATGTGCGAGTATGAATGTCTGTAGGAATAAACGTCTATAAATGACTATGTGCAGTATGAATGTCTGTAGGAATAAACGTCTATAAATGACTATGTGCGAGTATATGAATGTCTGTAGGAATAAACGTCTATAAATGACTATGTGCGAGTATGAATGTCTGTAGAGATAAACGTCTATAAATGACTATGTGCGGTATGAATGTCTGTAGGAATAAACGTCTATAAATGACTATGTGCGAGTATGAATGTCTGTAGGAATAAGCGTCTCTCAAATGACTATGTGCGAGTATGAATGTCTGTAGGAATAAACATCTATAAATGACTATGTGCGAGTATGAATGTCTGTAGGAATAAACATCTATAAATGACTATGTGCGAGTATGAATGTCTGTAGGAATAAACGTCTATAAATGACTATGTGCGAGTATGAATGTCTGTAGGAATAAACGTCTATAAATGACTATGTGCGAGTATGAATGTAGGAATAAACGTCTATAAATGACTATGTGCGAGTATGAATGTCTGTAGGAATAAACGTCTATAAATGACTATGTGCGAGTATGAATGTCTGTAGGAATAAACGTCTATAAATGACTATGTGCAGTATGAATGTCTGTAGGAATAAACGTCTATAAATGACTATGTGCGAGTATGAATGTCTGTAGGAATAAACGTCTATAAATGACTATGTGCGAGTATGAATGTCTGTAGGAATAAACGTCTATAAATGACTATGTGCGAGTATGAATGTCTGTAGGAATAAACATCTATAAATGACTATGTGCGAGTATGAATGTCTGTAGGAATAAACGTCTATAAATGACTATGTGCGAGTATGAATGTCTGTAGGAATAAACATCTATAAATGACTATCTGCGAGTATGAATGTCTGTAGGAATAAACGTCTATAAATGACTATGTGCGAGTATGAATGTCTGTAGGAATAAACGTCTATAAATGACTATGTGCGAGTATGAATGTCTGTAGGAATAAACATCTATAAATGACTATGTGCGAGTATGAATATCTGTAGGAATAAACGTCTATAGTAATTATGTGCGAGTATGAATGTCTGTAGGAATAAACATCTATAAATGACTATGTGCAAGTATGAATGTCTGTAGGAATAAACATCTATAAATGACTATGTGCGAGTATGAATGTCTGTAGGAATAAACATCTATAAATGACTATGTGCGAGTATGAATGTCTGTAGGAATAAACATCTATAAATGACTATGTGCGAGTATGAATGTCTGTAGGAATAAACATCTAAATGACTATGTGCGAGTATGAATGTCTGTAGGAATAAACATCTATAAATGACTATGTGCGAGTATGAATGTCTGTAGGAATAAACATCTATAAATGACTATGTGCATGTATGAATGTCTGTAAGATAAACATCTATAAATGACTATGTGCGAGTATGAATGTCTGTAGGAATAAACATCTATAAATGACTATGTGCAGTATGAATGTCTGTAGGAATAAACTTCTATAAATGACTATGTGCGAGTATGAATGTCTGTAGGAATAAACATCTATAAATGACTATGTGCGAGTATGAATGTCTGTAGGAATAAACGTCTATAAATGACTATGTGCGAGTATGAATGTCTGTAGGAATAAACGTCTATAAATGACTATGTGCGAGTATGAATCATCTGTAGGAATAAACGTCTATAAATGACTATGTGCGAGTATGAATGTCTGTAGGAATAAACATCTATAAATGACTATGTGCGAGTATGAATGTCTGTAGGAAGAAACGTCTATAAATGACTATGTGCGAGTATGAATGTCTACGGGAATAAACGTCTATAAATGACTATGTGCGAGTATGAATGTCTGTAGGAATAAACGTCTATAAATGACTATGTGCGAGTATGAATGTCTGTAGGAATAAACGTCTATAAATGACTATGTGCGAGTATGAATGTCTGTAGGAATAAACATCTATAAATGGCGACTATCGCCACCGGTATGAATGTCTGTAGGAATAAACGTCTATAAATGACTATGTGCGAGTGTGAATGTCTGTAGGAATAAACGTCTATAAATGACTATGTGCGAGTATGAATGTCTGTAGGAATAAATATAAATGACTATGTGCGAGTATGAATGTCTGTAGGAATAAACGTCTATAAATGACTATGTGCAATTATGAATGTCTGTAGGAATAAACATCTATAAATGACTATGTGCGAGTATGAATGTCTGTAGGAATAAACATCTATAAATGACTATGTGCGAGTATGAATGTCTGTAGGAATAAACGTCTATAAATGACTATGTGCGAGTATGAATGTCTGTAGGAATAAACATCTATAAATGACTATGTGCGAGTATGAATGTCTGTAGGAATAAACATCTATAAATGACTATGTGCGAGTATGAATGTCTGTAGGAGTAAACGTCTATAAATGACTATGTGCGAGTATGAATGTCTGTAGGAATAAACGTCTATAAATGACTATGTGCAAGTATGAATGTCTGTAGGAATAAACATCTATAAATGACTATGTGCGAGTATGAATGTCTGTGGAATAAACATCTATAAATGACTATGTGCGAGTGTGAATGTCTGGCAGGAATAAACATCTATAAATGACTATGTGCGAGTATGAATGTCTGTAGGAATAAACATCTATAAATGGTAGCTATGTGCGAGTATGAATGTCTGTAGGAATAAACATCTATAAATGACTATGTACAGGCCCATGAATGTCTGTAGGAATAAACATCTATAAATGACTATGTGCGAGTATGAATGTCTGTAGGAATAAACATCTATAAATGACTATGTGCAGTATGAATGTCTGTAGGAATAAACATCTATAAATGACTATGTGCGAGTATGAATGTCTGTGGGAATAAACGTCTATAAAATAGGCTATGTGCAGTATGAATGTCTGTAGGAATAAACATCTATAAATGACTATGTGCAAGTATGAATGTCTGTAGGAATAAACGTCTATAAATGACTATGTGCGAGTATTGAATGTCTGTAGGAATAAACATCTATAAATGACTATGTGCAGTATGAATGTCTGTAGGAGTAAACGTCTATAAATGACTATGTGCAGTATGAATGTCTGTAGGAATAAACGTCTATAAATGACTATGTGCAGTATGGAATGTCTGTAGGAATAAACATCTATAAATGACTATGTGCGAGTATGAATGTCTGTAGGAATAAACATCTATAAATGACTATGTGCAGTATGAATGTCTGTAGGAATAAACATCTATAAATGACTATGTGCGAGTATGAATGTCTGTAGGAATAAACATCTATAAATGACTATGTGCGAGTATGAATGTCTGTGAGATAGTATCTATAAATGACTATGTGCGAGTATGAATGTCTGTAAGATAAACATCTATAAATGACTATGTGCGAGTATGAATGTCTGTAGGAATAAACATCTATAAATGACTATGTGCAGTATGAATGTCTGTAGGAATAAACATCTATAAATGACTATGTGCAGTATGAATGTCTGTAGGAATAAACGTCTATAAATGACTATGTGCAGTATGAATGTCTGTAGGAATAAACGTCTATATAAATGACTATGTGCAGTATGAATGTCTGTAGGAATAAACGTCTATAAATGACTATGTGCAGTATGAATGTCTGTAGGAATAAACGTCTATAAATGACTATGTGCAGTATGAATGTCTGTAGGAATAAACGTCTATAAATGACTATGTGCGAGTATGAATGTCTGTAGGAATAAACATCTATAAATGACTATGTGCGAGTATGAATGTCTGTAGGAATAAATCTATAAATGACTATGTGCGAGTATGAATGTCTGTAGGAATAAACGTCTATAAATGACTATGTGCGAGTATGAATGTCTGTAGGAATAAACATCTATAAATGACTGTGTACAGTATGAAATAATCTGTACAGAGATGGAAATCATAAAATGACTATGTGCGAGTATGAATGTCTGTAGAGATAAACATCTATAAGTGACTATGTGCGAGTATAGGTCTGTAGGAATAAACGTCTATAAATGACTATGTGCGAGTATGAATGTCTGTAGGAATAAACGTCTATAAATGACTATGTGCGAGTATGAATGTCTGTAGGAATAAACGTCTATAAATGACTATGTGCGAGTATGAATGTCTGTAGGAATAAACATCTATAAATAACTATGTGCGAGTATGAATGTCTGTAGGAATAAACGTCTATAAATGACTATGTGCGAGTATAGATGTCTGTGGAATAAACGTCTATAAATGACTATGTGCGAGTATGAATGTCTGTAGGAATAAACGTCTATAAATGTTATGTGCAGTATGAATGTCTGTAGGAATAAACGTCTATAAATGACTATGTGCGAGTATGGAATATGTGCAGGAATAAACGTCTATAAATGACTATGTGCGAGTATGAATGTCTGTAGGAATAAACGTCTATAAATGACTATGTGCGAGTATGAATGTCTGCGGGAATAAACGTCTATAAATGACTATGTGCGAGTATGAATGTCTGTAGGAATAAACGTCTATAGATGCCGACTCGTTTCATGTTCTAACATAATAATTAATAATAAATATTCATTGCTCTATTTTTATATTGAGCACTGTTTTCAAATTAATGTTTTGAACGTTGTAATTATTTGCTTTGTTCTTATTTATTTGAATATATATAATACTTTTATTTTTTATCTTTATAAATCACAATGTGCACATGTTATAACATATAATGATAATATACATGCTAAAAAGTCTTCCTCCTTCTACCGAGCGCCCGTAGCTCAAAGGTAGAATCGCCGACTGACGCCAATGTCGGGTTTCAATCCTGGATAAAAAAAGCAATCAGATCTTTAACCGTACTTATGAGCTGTGATACAGCGAAACAGATCTGTCTGTGGCTGACTATATATATATATATATATATATATATATGTGTGTGTGTGTGTGTGTGTGTGTGTGTGTGTGTGTGTGTGTGTGTGCATGTGTGTGCGCACAGGCTAGTTACAAAATCCACACACTTGCCAGTGTTAAGCCATGGTTTTCAGTTTGAATATTTATAAACATGCATTTAATTTAAATCGGTAATATTCGTTGCAAATCGATAAACATTAGTATTTCTTAATGTTTACTTTTAATAATCTTGTTTACAAGGCAATAAACACTGTATTTATTTTTATTTAAACAGTGAGTATATTTTTGTGGAGACATCCTGTATACTTAGGCAGCAATCCTTCTTTTATGCATGTTTCGGTGAGTATAAATTGAAATTCAATTACGAAATTTTTTATGAAGATATTATAGAATGTTCTAGGTATTTCCACTTGAACATCGGTTCTGCAAAGTAGCGGCTTTTGGAAAGTATATTTCGGGGTAAGACTTTCTGCTTATCAGTGGTATACGTGGTGAATGAGGCTGATTCAACACTGTGGATGTAGACAGGTTGGTTTTGGCTGAAAAAGTCTAAACTAGTGGCACTAATGAGTGGAACTTGCCTGTATATTTGTTATGGAAGTTTCGATTAGTCAGCGGCGATGTGGTTGTATGATAATTCATCGCATACAAGGCCGCATAAAAGCTTTTGAACTGAAAATAATTGGGCAGATCCAGCATAGATAAAAACCTACAAATACAACCCAAATCAAACTCATATGAATATACGAGGTGCTGTTGGAAAGATCCAGGCGCAATCCACTTCCCAAAATCTAACTAAATGCTTCAAGGCCTTCTTGGTTTGATAGGTAACTTTTCAGCTCCTCTCTCTTTCAGCCCCTCTATCTCCCACAAACAGAGACACAAACAAAGATATTTGTTACTACTTTGTACGTTATTTTTAGTGGATATTCATATTTGTGTCGACGATCATTTTATTAATCAAACTTTATGTATATATTTATTTTCGTAGACAATTTTTCTTGTCAGAATCCATTTTGTACATTTATAAATCTACCATTTGTCCTTCCGTTGAATACTGATTAGGATTTTATTTGATCGGCGAAGTTGCTCTAGGCCGGATCTCTGACATTTTTTGCTTTACCCAGAGGAACGCAGGTTCGAATTCTACCGGAGAGAGCAATTTATCTTTAATATCTTGAATATTCAGTCCGGTGGACGAAAATGAATATACAGTTTAATAAATAAATGGAGCGTCTACTCAAATATGGGTATCCTCATAAAATAATGTTCAAAGTGAAAAAATCTATCAGTAGATAAATAAAAATTCATTACCTTTGAAAACTACGCAGACACACACACACACACACACACACACACACACACACACACACACATATATATATATATATGATGTGATGTGGCTTCCCTCTGCCTTTTCAAGAAGTATTTTCATAGTAACTGCTTCGACGAGCTTCTTTCACTGATTCTCTGATCACATGTATTTACGTGTGCTACTAGATTGGCATGAAGGGTCTAATATTTTACAGTAGAAATAGTTAAATGTAACTACTCTTCTACTCTAACAGTTTATTTTCTCGCCCCTTCTGTTTGTGGAACTCACTTCCATATACTTGCTTCCATTATAGCTACAATCTCTAAAAGTTTAAATGCAACGTCAATTGCCATCTTTTATCTCCTTGATTCCCATTCATCTCTTATGTTTTTTCGATATCCATTGTACCTTGTTCGTTCTCTCGTTGCTCACCAAGGGCATTTCTGACTTACTTGGGGTGAAATAATTACATATATATATATCTGTGTGTGTGTGTGTGTGTGTGTGTGTGTGTGTGTGTGTGTGTGTAAAAATTAAGACAGACACGTTATTCCATGGTTAAGTGGAAGTATGGGCCTATTTCAGGCGAACCATCGTCAGTTTCCGTATACTTCCGCTTAATCATGGAATAACGCGTCTACCTTAATTTTTACATATATTTGCTCGATATGTATTTATATATATATACTAGCAGTATAGCCCGGCGTTGCTCGGGTGTAATGAAAGCTTTAAAACTAATCCATGGTCCTGGAGCTCAGACTCTTTGGACGTTGCCACGAAAAACTAAAAAGCAATAGTTGGTTCCAGTTAAAGCGAAACCGTAGACTGAAAGAAAAATGAATGGATGTAAGTCAAATTTTGATTTCCTGATATCGATATCAAATAAGTATTTTCGTCTTGAACTGAATTTTGAAGGCTAAATAAGTCCTCTGAGTAAATGGTATCATGGGTGAGACTAAGAACTACAATTATACCTACTTAGAGCCAAACCCGAAGCAAAAATTAAAATAAAAGGGCTGAAAAAATACAGACATACAGACTGATAAACAGACACACTCACAAGCATCTTGCCTTTTATATATATATATATATTATCGATATATATTATCGATTATATATATATTTCTGCAGTATTGTAAGAACTGCAACCTTGAAACTTCTGAATATCGTTTCTTATGTCATTGTCTATGAGTGTATCAAATTTGATTAAAATCGGACCACTGCTTCTATAACCTGATTTTTTTTATTATCGATTTTCGATATTTATCGGGTGTGCCTCGACACAAAACCTAGCTAAGAACACTCACAGACGCTTATAGTACGACTGTTTAAATTTTCAAGAAAATCGGTTCAGCCGTTTCGGAGTCTATAGGTAACGGGCACACACACACACGCACGTGAGCGCGCGCAAACAAAGTTCCATTTATAAATAAGTTTAGATATATTAAAGAGCTCTCCTAGAGAGTTATCCTACCACTTTATGTACAGGATACTTCTTTGTAATCTTCTATATCTACACCGCATATATATATATATATATATATATATATATATATATATATATATATATATATATATACGTGTCTCTACTCGCGGTGTTTCGTGGACTTTTCTACACACAGAACTTTTCTATTACTTGGGGACTTTCAACAGCAGCAACAACTAAAATGAATGGTACATGTAACTAGAAGAGAAAATTATGACATAATGAAGATGTTAATCTTGTCAGTCAGTTAGTTAAGTGCCATACGTGAAACACGCTTGGACGATCATGTCTCGAAAGAGACATGACTGACTGGGCAGAAGATTATCCCGCAGTAGGTTGCCATTGCTTTCTGCGGTAGACTGGTTGCCGACCAAGGCTATAGAACCCAATCTGTCCTATTATTTAACCCATAACTGGAAGGAAGAAACGGATTAATACCTTTCCCAAGGGTATTTGTGTCTAAGTGAATGCAATGAATTCAACTGGAATTCGAACTTGGCTCCCTGATTTCTCGTTCCGAGCCGATATCCACAGCACCACAACGCACATTAAAGTTAGGAATCAAACTGTTACGAATATTAGAACAAGCGATTACAGCTGTTTTAAAAGAAAGACTTCATACATTTCAAGAGTTAGTAACGCTTTTTGGTTAGTGAATGCCGATTGGTTCCTGTAAGGAAGCAACTATGTTCTCCATTATTATTATTATTATTATTATTATTATTATTATTATTATTATGTCATTTTTCATCATATTTCGATTTCTGCTTTGGTCTCACTACCAACCAAGTCTGCGGGGAGACCTAAGGCAGGTAGTGGCGTGTTGTTATGGCTCCATTTCATGTTTTTCTATCTTCCCTATCATCCTCAGCATTACATAGATAAAGTTTTCCTTAGTGTGTGGGCTGTACTTAATAAGACAATTTTTTGCATGTCTCTTAAGCTGGGGTTTCCAGGGATTCTTTCAATGTGTTGTTTTGTTCCATTTTTTATCATTCCAAGTGCACCTACTATCACTGGCACAACTCTTGTTTTCAATTTCCACATTTTTTCTATTTCAATTTCCAGGTCTTTATATTTTGACAGTTTTTCAAATTCCTTGATTGCTATGTTACAATCCGCTGGACAAGCCATATCAATTAATAGACAAGTTTTCTCCTTCTGGTTTTTAACAATAATGTCTGGCCTGTTTGCTTCAATTTTTCTGTCTGTGTAGATGGTGTAATCCCATAGAATGGTTACATCTTCTATTTCTGTAACCGGTGCTGGATGATGTTCATACCAGTGTTTGTTTACAGCTTTTCCATAATGTTTGCACATTGTCCAATGTAAATATTGCCCAACTCTATCGTGGCGATTTTTATATTCGTTTGGGGCAAGCACAGAACAGCCTGAGATTAGGTGGTCTATTGTTTCTTGGTGTTTATCACAAAACCTGCATTTTGGATCCATATTATTATGCATAATATTTGCCTGAAAGTTTCTCGTGAAAAGACTTTGGTCTTGTGCTGCAAGTATAAATCCTTCAGTTTCAGACTTTAATCCAGATGCACGTAACCATCGATGAGTATTAACTTTGTCAACATTGGATTTATTGGCACGTACTGGATATTGGCCATGCAGAGGTTTGTCTTGCCAGCGCTGTTTCATCTTTTCAAGAGCTTTATCTTTGGCTTTCATTTTCATATTTTTTGCCGCAATAGTTGGTTCTTGGCTTCTGTTTTGCTTTTCTACAGAATCTACTAACTGTAAATCTTGTTTGTATTTACTGCCTTCTTTTATTATTGAATATTTTTTCTTTCTTTCTTCATGTTGCCTTACTAATTGTATCATCCAATCCTTTGTTGTTTCTATGTATGTTAGTAAGCCAATAGTTGTTGTCTTGTATGACAATTCCAGCTGAATAAGGCTCCTTCCACCTTCTTTACGGGGTATGTATAGACGGTCTACATCAGCCTTTGGATGATGCATCTTATGCTTAGAAAGAAGCTTTCTTGTTTTAGCATCCATTCGTCTGATGTCGTTTAGAGTTCAGTTTAAGATGTTGAAGCTATATTGGACAACTGGGATTGCAAGGCTATTAATGGCCATAACTCTGTTCTGTGAATTTAATTCAGTTTTTAATATCATTCGTAGCCTTCTATAGTACTCTTTACGCACTATTTCTTTCATTTTTTTATGGTGAATGTTTTCGCTCTCATTTACACCTAGGTATTTATAAGCTTCTTCTGGTTTCAATTCTTTTATTGTTACAGCAGGGTCTAGGCTAATTGAGGATGTTTCTTGTATTGATCCACGTAAAACTGTAGCTTTAGCACATTTATTCAAATTAAATTTCATTCCAATGTCTTCGCTGAAGCATTTTACAGTTTGCAGAAGACCTTCCAGTTCATTATCATTCTTAGTATATAACTTTAAGTCATCCATGTAAAATAGATGGCTTATTTTCTTTTGTCCTATTTTATAACCACATTCTGTCTTATTAAGTTGACTGGTTAGTGCTATTAATGATATGCAGAATAGTAAGGGAGATAAAGAATCACCTTGAAATATACCTCTTTTGATGTTTATTTCATCAGACTTATAGGTTCCATTTATATGATTGAGGTAAAGGGTTGTTATTATTATTATTATTATTATTATTATTATTATTATTATTTGCATCACTTCGTATTTGAATCACTGGTTAAAATCTAACCAACTGAGCAAATGTCAAATCTTTGTAGTCAAGCTTCTTGACAAAATACAAAGGAGGATCTGTAACGTGGTTGATACTGACTTGGCAGACCGGCTGCAACCACTCTCTCACCGGCGTGATGTGGCTTCCCTGTGCCTCTTCTACAAGTACTTTCATGGCTTCTGCCTCGATAAACTTAGATCACTGGTGCCGCCTAAGCACGAATTTACACGAGATACTAGATTAGCAACTAGGTCCCACCCTTTTACAGTTAAACAGATAAGATGTAACCGTAAATTCTACTCCAACAGCTTCTTTTCTCGCGTTTCCCGCCTGTGGAATTCCCTTCCACAAGTCTGCTTTCCCGACAGCTACAATCTAAAGGTGTTTAAATGTAGGGTCAATAGACACCTCCTATCACACTAACTCCCAATTATTCTCAGAACACTCTCATCTACCCAACCCTCATTCTCAGTATCCTTACCCGCCTATCACCCACCCTCTGACATTTCCTATATTTAATCATCCTTTCTCCACTCTATGTAGCCCCCTGCGCAGTAGTGGCAGTGACATGCCTTGCTCGGGGTGAAACGCTTATAAAAAAAAAAAAAAGCTGAGGTTATTTTAGTATCCAATATGAACAATTATTGTTTATACGAGGGTCATTCAATAAATAAGGTGAATTTTTATAAGGTGAATTTTTCTCATACAGATAGAAGATAACTTTTTTATTATTTTATCTTTCAACGTAGTCTCCCAACAACAGTGTCACACACTTTTCCCATCTGTGCACAAGCTTCCGTATTCCCACAGCGTAAAAATCTTTGGACTGATGTCTCAGCCAATCGCTCACAGCACTTTTGACTTCATCGTCATTTTGAAACTTCTTTAAACAATTTAGCCCACTTGTAAACATTTTTTTGGCTGAAACATGTGGCACCATACACAGTTGACATTCTCCTAAGAATTTCAACTAGTTTGCACCCTTCAGCAACCAAAATCTTGATAACTAACCTCTGTTCAGTCCTGGAGCATGCATCTTGGTCGGTCGTCTTTGTTAATTTTCAAAAGTCTCAAAATTTTTTTCAATCTGCAAAAAAATTAAATCTCTTTGAAAAAGAGGTAAAGGAAAAAAAAATTTAAAAAAGTAAGCTTCTATCTGTATTAGAAGTCCTTATCCCGAAAAATTCACCTTATTTATTGAATGACCCTCATACCATGTTCCTTCGGGACGTAGGTGACCGTGGCATTCCACGCATTCCTTTTTCATCAGTAACTGCGAAATGCCATGATTTCATAGAAATGAGAGTGGAATTTTTTTACTTTTTTATTTTTTTTTTCGTTGCCATCTTCGTAGTTTAGAATTCGGATTTGTCATTCTGGTACACTCCACTTGGCTGTAACTGAAAGCTGATGGGACTCGTCTAGACGTCTCCTTAACATATAGCAGGGAAGATATGTATTTATACAGGTACCTGCACTCATTTTCGACATCTAAATTTTAAATTGAATTTTTAAAAATAAAAAGTTTCTTGAAAATTATATTTTAGTTTTAATTGAAAGCTAAATGATTAAATTTACTATTTCCAGTAAGCAAAATATTCTAGTGTATTTCAAACAGAAATTATGTTGATTGGAATATAATTTTTTATAAATCTTTCAATTTTTTGACCATCTTTAAGCGACCGACACATTTGTATACGAAAGTTAAGTTTCGGTTTGAAAAATCTTGAAAAAATAAAATATATATCTGCGAGATATTATTTTTGAAAAATTAGCAAATTTAATGTTAAATTAATCTGATTTACAAAAGTATTACTTATTCATAGCATGAAATTTAGAATAAAATTATTTCTTAATTACAGAGTTGAACTTTTTGACATGTCTGCCGTATATCAAATGTATTGAGAGGTTCTCAGATTACAGATAAGATAAGTGTATGGCGATCACAATTGTACAATTATTTAACAGGAAAGGAAGGAAACGCTGAATAACATGACCTTTTAATTTGCACATACAAATTACCATACAAAAAAAAACTTCACATACACACAAATAATAAGAAAATAAAAATTGTTTCAAAAATTGGGAGGCAGAACAATTTGTATTAAACTTTTTAATTTTCGATTACTGAATATAATCTTTGCTTAATTAGTTTTTAAACTAACCCCAACAAATATTTGAAGGTGAGAACTTCAAATTCATTGATTAGTGGGGGTATTGAAGTCTTGCTCTTGTTGAGCACGCTTTTGCAGAGTCGCCAGTAATCTTTGGAGCCAAACTTAGAGGATGCTATGCGTTGCCTCATTCTGGTAGCAAACGCCCTCTTAGCTTCGTTCAGTACTTTTTTACACTTATTACGTGCTGAGGAGAAAAGGCGCCTGTTTTGGTTCGACGAGCATCTTCGATAGAGCCGGAAGAAATGGTTCCGGTGGGCAATGGCGGCCGAGCAAGCGGGTGAGAACCAGGGGGACGAGTTTGATTTCCTGGCCGGGATAAAAACATCGATTCCAGCCTTAACCTAAGAGGAGACCTCGGACGCACAGTCTTCGATAGGAAGATCGAAGACGTTGTTCCAGGGGACGTCGCAGAGGAAGTCTCGGAACGAGTCCCAGTCTGCTCTCTGGTAGCAGTATGATATTCTGCTGGTCTGGTTTTCTTGGGTAGAGTAAGAGCAGATTGAGATGTTGACGGAAACTACGGCGTGGTCAGAGTTTCCGAGGGGCAGAGCTGCCTGGTAGTGCAGGAGTCTAGAATGGAAGTAAAGCAGAGGTCGATTAAGGAGTCCCTTCCGTTAGGGTTCCCGGCCAGAAGCAAGTGGATGTGTCTAGCCACACTGATGAGCTGTAATACAGCGAAACAAGCTTGTATGTGGATGACTAATATATATATATATATAGGGAAAGAGGGTGATAGAGAGAAATATAGAACACTGTGTTTGTCAGAGTGAAAGTAAGAGATACAGAAAAGGAGAGAGAATGAGAGAGAGCGAGAGAAAGAGATGAGAGTGCTGGATTGATATGTCATGTCAGTTCTTCAATACAGCAGTGAATGTTGGACAATATCAACAAAGATGAACGGAAAACTTAAAGCAGCTTAAATGTGGTTCTACAGAAGGATGCTGCGGATATCAGGGACCGAGTATGTGAGCAATGATGAGGTTTTGGAAAGGATGATAACAAAAAGGAAATTAATATTGAGCATCAGGAAGAGACAGCTGAAGTTCCTGGGACATGCAATAAGGAAGGAGGGCTTGGAGAACCTGATACTAACAGGCCAGATGGAGGGAAAAGGGACGGAGGAAAGCAGCGGATAACATATTTGAAAGTCCTGAGTAAGTGAATGACAGAACGGGGGCTGCGAGATGTTACAGGAGAAAGCGTGCTAAGAGCCACCGGGGATAGGCAGTCGTGGAAGGCCATGATCACCTACGTCCTGAAAGAACATGGCACATAAAGGAAAAAGAAGAAACAAATAGAGATATAAAGAAAATAAATGCATAGGGAAAGAGAGAGAAGAGAGAATGTGAGTCAGACGGGAGAGAATGGAAACGAAACATAGAGAGAAACAGAGAGAGACGGTAGATTGTGTTTGTAAAGGAGAGAGAGTTTTTTTAATCATCTCACCCCAAGCAAGGCATTCTACTGCCACTGTTGCGCAGGGGGTTACATTGGGGAAAGTGATGAGAAAGAGGGGTTAGTTATAGGAAATGTCAGGAGGCGGGTAATAGACGGATGAGGATACCGAGGATGGGAGTGGAGTAGATGGAAAAAGAGTTTGAGAGAATGGATGCGAGTTAGTGTCTTAGGAGATGGCTATTGATCTTACATTTAAATTCCTGGAGATTGTAACTGTCGGCGAAACAAGTATATGGAAGGGAATTCCACAGGCGGGAGGTGCGATAAAAGAAGCTATTAGAGTAGTAATTGCGGTTACATTTTTTCGGTTTCACTGTAAAAGGGTGGGACCTAGTTGCCAATTTAGTAGCTCGTGCAAATTCATAACTAGGGGGCACCAGTGATCTAAGTTAATTGGAGCAGAAGCTGGGAAGTGTTTATAGAAGAAACACAGGGAAGCCACGTCACGCCGGTGAAATAGCGACTGCAGCCGAGCTGCCAAGTCGGTATCGATCACATTGCAGATTCTCCGTTGAATTTTGTCAAGAACCCCAAGGTGAATAGCAGACGCACCCGACCAGATGGGGCAGCAGTATTCAATACACGGGTGGATGGTAGATTTATATATGTGCAGGATGGATTCAGACGAGAAAAACTTCCGGGCCCTACACAGTGAACCGACCTTCTTAGCAGCGGATTTAGCAATGGATTCGATATAGTCATTCCACTTGATGTCCGCTGAGAATGTGAGGCCAAGGAGGCGTAGTGTTTTACTCTCAGGGAATCTAGCCTGTTCCATGCTATTGATGGGTAAGAGCGATTGTCTATGATGATTAATAGATAGCAGCTTCGTTTTGAAAGCATTAAAAAGAAATAAATAGAGACAGAGTAGAGAGTGGGTCTGTATCTCAGTGAGAAAGAAAGATATATATATATATATATATATATATATATATACAACGAGATAAGCATAGTGACATTTGTAGAGTTATGGATAGCTAGGTAAGCTTGAAAGTTATTTATAAGTTCGGTGCAAGATTAGGTAAGCTTTCTATTTACATTGGCTACCTACGATTTTTCAAGCCCCTGACGAGAAATGTCAACTGGGCTTGTGTTAACGAGCCCTCCGCCTGAAACCTCTTGTCCCTGAATCATATACTTTGCCACTTTAAATACGAATTTGTCAATTACAGACACTGCAGAAATGTTATGTTAATATAGAGGGTGCGTAATTAAAACCCTTTTGATCTGTCAATAGTTGGAAATGAGAAATATGCATGCCCATTAATTCTTGATAAAATACCAGCTCTAATTAAAATGAAGTCAGCTCCCCTTTTTACCGAAAATAGAAAATCGTCGACGGAATTCGCTTCTCATGAGATTTCTATCCTATCAATTGTAAGGATTGAAAAAATAAAAAAACAGCAACAAAAACAAACGAACCTTTGATAAATAATACCGTCAACAGACTAATAGGAGGTCGTAAAGAATTGCAAAAGTGTTACTGAGTTTGTTTTGACGTCATCGGGTAGAACAGGAGATATTGAAAAATTTGTAAGAAGACATGCCAATTAACAAAAGCCACACCTTGACTGATTAAAAAAAAAACGAGGTGGGAGTAAATGCAATTTATGATTTTAATGTAATTAATATGAAGCTGAATAAATAAAATATCTGTCGACTTGGAATGAGTCATTGGATGATATGAAAGAAAGCAATAAAAAAGAAGAGAATGAGATTGAAATAATAAATAATAGAGACAAGGTGAGGTTTAATGAAAGAAAACAAAAAGAAAAAGCTAGTGAAAAAAATGCATATATAGAAAAGGTTGATGATATGAAATCTAGATGAGTAAACATTTTTCGTTTTCATAACCAGACAGAAAAAATATTGCTGACATGAAAAATACATACTGTGGAAACACACAGTGTCAGATTCTATTATGCAAGGATAGTAGTTAATGTTTTATTTTCTTGTGATGTATTTATATGCACAAAATAAGTTTTCATAAATTGCATGTTAAAAAACAAGAAAGGGTAGTAGTTGTGTGACCAATATAATAATTTTGTGTTGCCTTTTGATTGTATTAGTATTACAGATTTAGCCTTTCATAGGTCACAATTTACAAGCAATGGGTACTTTGACGCGGTGTAATGGTTAGCGAGCTTGTCTCGTTAGATCAATTACGACTGAGTAGTGAGATCGATTTGCTTTGTGGTGTAGTGGATATCGACTCGGGAGGAGAAATCGGAGAGCCGAGTTCGAATTCCGGTTGAATTCATAGCATTAACATACGCGCAAAGTATCGCGTATGGCACTTAATTGAGTGAGTTCGGTCCTCAATAGCTGTGCCATACATTCGGACTTGTCATATCTAAGCCACAGTTAGGGAATTATTTTTGACACTTTGACGTGATGTAATGGTTTGCAACCTAGTCTCACTAGATCAATTGCAACTGAAAGTGAGTTCAATTCTCACTGGGTACCTCACTCTTTTGGCCTTGTGCCACATCTAAATCACGCTTAGAAAATCGTCACGCGTTACAGACAAGATTGATATATTCTAATGTTCTGTATTATTTAGGCAATGTTTAGATTATATACTTTAATTTTTTTGTAATAAATGCTATATATTAGGTATTTTGTAATAAATGCTATATATTAGGTATTTTGTAATAAATGCTATATATTAGGTATTTTGTAATAAATGCTATATATTAGATATTTTGGAATAAATGCGATATATTAGGTATTTTGTAATAAATGCTATATATTAGGTATTTTGTAATAAATGCTATATATTAGGTATTTTGTAATAAATGCTATATATTAGATATTTTGGAATAAATGCGATATATTAGGTATTTTGTAATAAATGCTATATATTAGGTATTTTGTAATAAATGCTATATATTAGATATTTTGGAATAAATGCGATATATTAGGTATTTTGTAATAAATGCTATATATTAGGTATTTTGTAATAAATGCTATATATTAGGTATTTTGTAATAAATGCTATATATTAGGTATTTTGGAATAAATGCTATATATTAGGTATTTTGTAATAAATGCTATATATTAGGTATTTTGTAATAAATGCTATATATTATGTATTTTCTAATAAATACTATATATTAGGTATTTTGTAATAAATGCTATATATTAGGTATTTATTGTCATCATTATACGATATCAGTTAAGTGCCATACATGATACACCCTTGGGCTATCATGTCTCGAAAGATTGACTCGTCAGAAGATTTTCCCGCAGTAAGTTGCCATTAATTTCTGCAGTAGACTAGTTGCCAACCAAAGCTATAGAACCCAAACTGTCCTGCTATTTAACCCATAACTGGATGGAGACGTGCCGGATTGATACCTTTTTCATGGGTATTTGTGTGTAAGTGAATGCAACAAATTCAACTAGAATTCGAACCTGACTCTCTGATTTTTCGTTCCGTGCTGATATTCACTGCACCATAATGCACATCCACATACAAAGTGATATATCCCGGAATTGTGTTTTGAACTTTGTTTATAGTTAAGAAGCATTTCGTTACGGCAGAATAAAGTAATGAATTTCTTAAAGGATAAACAACTTAAATATAACTTGAAGAAAGAAAAACATTGAAATTAACTGCAAAAAAAAAGAAACAAATGGTTTAATTTCGCTTAAGCCGTCATCTTGTCACTCCTCCCCGAACAAAGCGTTAATAAGTGTAAAACCTTAAACCAAAAAAGCAGTAATACCAATACAAATGTTGTAAATCGGTTTCAAATAGATTCCATTTATTGTTTCACCAAAAAATAAAAACAAGAGAAATATATGAGGTCGAAGCTAATGTAATATCATTATTTGTGATTCGTGCCAGGAAATACCAACTATTAAAATCGAATCTAATACCCACAAGGAAATTGTGTACGTAATGTGTCCACTCTAAGAGATGCCAATATAAGCTTTGTATTCGTGTCACATGAGAACAACAAAAGAGGCATTTGCCTCAGAGTGTTGATCTACGAGATGCCTTCATAGCCATCAGTCGCAGAACCGGTCACTGGTGGGTTTGCTGACATAAACTGAACGTACACACACACAAAACAGCCGCATGAAGTTATATAAACGCCTGAAGAGTAAGGTAGTATTCTTCTCATTCACACAAGAAGATCAAATATTCGAAAACAGTTCGCCGAAAATCACATACCCTTGAATCGGCCGATGTTACTTTGACGGAGTCTAGAAGTGAACGAACAATTATTTTACAAATGAAAATTTTAGTCACATATTCTCATGAGAGGTTACTAACTTAATATTACAACCACTGTGTAAAAAAGCTTTGACATATTTATATAAAACTGGCGGAACACCGTGGAATTTTCACGGAAGGATAATTAAGATTTCCTGGAAAAATTTTACTTTCTCATACTACAAATGATAATAACGTTTTCAAACATAAAGCTATTGGATAATAAAATAACGATAACACAGAGTGTAATTTTATTAAAATATCTATAAAAGTAATGTCCATAGAAACTACTTTACTGTAATCTTATATTAAGCGGCGTATGCACAGACCAAAATGCTGTACTCTATTTTGTGAGAGATTTTGAAAGAGAAAATGTTTGTTTTTTCTTATTACTGAAAAATCATGGTTCCTGTGTTCATTGTAAACAGAAAATACCAACTGAGTAATGGCCAAGGGCGTAGAGGTCAGAGATTTTGTTATTAGGTCGCGGAATACGATAACAAGCCTACCTATATTTACTATATTGTACAGTACACACATATACGCAAACACAATTACTGCTACAACCACCAGCTTAAGCTGCTACTGCTTCGGTAATGCTATAGGCTCTCTCCTTCTACTCTCTCACTCTTTACTACCCTTCCATTTGGCAAAAGTGGGAGAAAGGCTGAGGAGAGTAGCGTTTATAAAAAGATAGAGAGGAAGGAAAAGCTCGTGTAGAGAGTAAGTGTGTTATCTTTCTTCAGTGGCGTAACGGACGGAGGAACTAAGTAACTAACTAAGGAAGGAACAAGCAGAATTATTATATGATTATAATGTGCAATAAAACAGAATGAATGATTGTCAGCAAATGGAACAGCCCAACATGCAAATTAGAAATTGGCATTACAAAAATCAAAAGAACGGAAATATTCCAAACACTAATTTCATTAAAAAAACAAATAAAAGACAACTAAAATGTTACGTAATATCAATCCTCCTTTGTAGCAGTGAAGACTTGAAGCTGTTGTGGGATCTCTCCTTTGTATATGATAATGGACTCGACTGAAGTATACGTATACTCCTGTCATAGTGAGATACGAGAGCTGCCATAGATATATAGTAGAGATCCGTTAGCGTTATCAGAGAGTACTGGAAATGATACGTAAGTTACCGAGAGATACCGAAGTTACACTGAGATTATCGCATCAGAAGAGCTCTGAGGTTCACTCAGCTAGAATAATATACACGGATATACTATTTCCAACGACTTCACTTCAAGACTTGTATGTTTATTTCTAACTAATAGTATTCCTGGATTACTAACCTGTGTTCACGTTTGTATATTACGTTCAATATAAACTACTTTTCTATTTCAATATCTGTTTTTGTTGTTCATTATTTTGTGCGGTTCCTCACCCGGTATCTACAACAGAAGCAATGAATTTATGCTTCTACAGAAGGTTATGAGTAACAATGAAGATTTAGAGAAAATAAAAACAAAATCAACATGAGTAAGAGGCAGCTGAAATCTCTAAAAAACATAATGTGGAAAGTGGGCTTGGAAAATCTGATACTCATAGGGCAGATTGAAAGCAAGAGAAATAGAGGAAAACATCGCACAACCTACCTAAGGAGTTTGAGTAAACAATTACCGGAACAAGGTTTAGGAGAGATAACAAAAACACAAAATTTATCAAGAGCTATAAAGGACAGGAAATGGTGGAGAGCTACGATCGTAAACGTCATGAACAGACACGGCACATAGAAAAATTAAGAAGAATGTGAATTTCAGCATTTAATGGCAAATATTTATATTTATTTATTGACAAGACAAATTGTCTGCTATAACAGAAAATTAATATACAAAATGGCGGAGGAAGACAAATAAAACAACAAATAACAAAATTCGAAAAGAATTTGCACGATCTTATGTCTGATAAAATTGTTTGAGAGAGAGAGAGAGAGAGAGAGAGAGAAAGAGAGAGAGAAAGAGAGAAAGAGAGAGAGACAGAGAGAGAAAGAGAGAGAGAGAGAGAGAGAGAGAGAGAGAGAGAGAGAGACAGAGAGAGAGAGAGAGAGAGAGAGAGACAGAGAAAGAGAGAGAGAGAGAGAGAGAGAGAGAGAGAGAGAGAGAGAGAGACAGAGAGAAAGAGAGAGAGAGAGAAAGAGAGAGAGAGAGAGACAGAGAAAGAGAGACGAGAGAGAGAGAGAGAGAGAAAGAGAGAGAGAGAGAAAGAGAGAGAGACAGAGAGAAAGAGAGAGAGAGAGAGAGAGAGAGAGAGAGAGAGAGAGAGAGAGAAAGAACTGAACACATAATTAAACGTTTAGAACTTATTTCGACAGTTGTAAAAATTACAAACTTGAATTTGATTTTTCGGGTTTGATGAAGCAGTTTGTAATTTTTACACCTTCCGAAATAAGTTCTGAATTTATAAACGTTTAATTATGTGTTTGCTTTTCTATATATCGTATTGCTCTGGATAATGTCCATTGAGCTTTCTACTTTTATCTATTCAATAGTTTACATTAATTAGATAGATTTTAGGATTACCCTTTCCGGTTTTTCGGGTTTGTCATTATATAACATCTGGATAATTTTTATTAAGTTGGTTCTAAGCTTTCGGCTCACATGAGCCATCTTCAGAGAGGTTACAAGGGCCTTTAATATAAAAACATCCACCATCAAAGACGATTTTATCTTGTGATGAGAAAAACCTTTGCGAAGCAGCGATAACAGTTACCAAAAATAGCAAACGCAGTTCGTAAATTTGTAATGCGGTTCTATGACGTCACACCGCGTGAGAGCTTGAAATGATAACAGAACCATATATTTAAATGCAATGTAATGTGTTAGGACCAGATTTAAATGTGATTTTATTGAGTGTGGGTTGTTTGGATTTAATGTACATGACCTCCAGTATCTAAAGGTTCTTTTTACTGTGTGTATGAGTGAGGATTATTGTATTGTTGACTAAAATCTGTCTCATATTACCTAAGTATGTTTTTCTAAGAAATGTTGTGACAGGTAAGTCTACGGGAGAGCGTGTTTGTAGTAAAACAAATATATGTAGTGGGTTTATTATTAGTATCAGAGTTATAAATCAAAATGTTGGAGAATTTTTGTTATTATTTTCATCTGAAATTAAAGTCAAAATAGATGTTTAGAACGGCTCCTGATTAAGCATAATAGACATTCATTGTCTCTTATATTTAACAGTATATATATATATATATATATATATATATATATATATATATATATATATAGGGTGGCAGTAATGTCACTATACAGTTACTTACAATAACAACACAAATCAATTAATCAACTGTCCAGAAATTTATTATGAAAAATGGTTTTACTTAAGTGACACAAATGGTTCTGACGACATAAGTCTGTAAATTCATCTTGAATAAATTGCATTTCGACTAAAATGCATCTCTAATAAAAAAAAATCTGATTATGCTTTGCCTTTTTTATTATAAGTAACTGTATAGTGACTTTATTGCAACTCTGTATATATGATTTTTTTGTATTACTATAAATGTTATTTTTAGTGGGTATTGTAGTGTTTGATTTCACATCTCTATTTTTATTTTCTTAAACAATGAAATGTCAACCGGTATAGATCCAGTGGTTCAACTAAGGGAAAATATCTGTCTCTTTTTACCTTGGCTAAAGTGAAATGATTAAAAATAATATTGACTATTTAATTACAGTTAATGACTATCATGGGTTATAAGAAGTCTTCTGTGAACATACCCCAGTCTGACAGGTAGTTCCCCCCCCCGTCTGGTCATTTTCTGTCCCGAGTCGTAGTTTGATTCCAGTTTTTGTTGGAGAGAGCAAATTTGTGTTCGTTCAATAATCAAATTAAAAACTAGATGTTGCAACTATATATATACAATACCGGCCATAATTATTAGGGACCCCAGTTTTTTAAAAGAAATTATGTAGTTCATACTATTTTTAATATTTATTGTCACGTGGATAATTCTAAATAAAAATAGAATAGTTCTTTTGTTATTATTATTTGCAAAATTTTACAAGGCAAGGAAGCAAAAATGAACTCGTCCGAATCACCCTAAATTTTCTCCATTGTTTCATTGATGAAACTGCAATATAGGTAATTATTAAATATTTATAAATTCATTTTATGCATATGTTATTTTGCAGTATTAACAAAAGAACCATTCTATTTTCATTTACAATTATTCATTTGGCAATAAATACTAAAATACTAAAAAATAGTATGAAATATATAATTTTTTTAAAACACTGGGGTGGCCTAATAATTATGGCCGGTAGTATATATATATATATATATATATATATGTGTGTGTGTGTGTGTGTGTGTGTGTGTGTCTGTGTCTGTGTCTGTGTGTGTGTGTGTATCGAAATAATGCCAAAACTTATTACGATTGACAACTAATACAATGAGTTTATTGTTTTACTAAAGATGCCTAGTATGTTCATACTTTCATTTAAATTTTTAGATGTCCCACCGATGTATTTCATGAGGCATGTTTTGTAATATATTATCTACGTTCAGGCTTCAGGTTTTAAAAGTCTTATTAAGTTTTTTGCTTTGAAAAATCTTTTATTGATTGTCAAAGTAGTGATGAATTTTATATTAAGATTGGATTAATTATTTTCAGTCGTAATCGTTATTTAGTTGGAAGGTAGAGTATTATATGTATAGATTTATGAAAGTTATTTGCATTATTATCTTCAATTTTTTGGATACATTAACAGAAGACGGAAAGTACGACACAGAGATCTGAAGGCGAATTGGCATGGCGAAGGAAGCATTCCAGAAGTTGAGTAAGATATTAAGAAACAGGAAAATTTCGCTAGAAACAAAGAAGAGAGTACTGGATTACTCTGTGATGTTAGTTCTTCAATATGGCAGTGAATACTGGACAATATCATCAAAGATGTAGGAAAAACTTGAAGCAACTGAAATGTTGTTCTACAGAAGGATGCTGCGAATATCATGAATTGAGCATGTGAACAATGATGAGGTTTTGGAAAGGATGGAAACGAAAAGGAAATTAATACTTAGGATCAGGAAGAGATAGCTGAAGTTCCTGGGTCATGCAATGAGGAAGGACGGTTTGGAGAACCTGACACTAACAGGCCAGATAGAGGGAAAAAGAGACGGGGAAAGCAGCGGATAACATATTTGAAGGACCTGATCAGGTGGGTGATAGAACGAGGGTTGCATGGGGTAACATGAGAAAGCGTACTAAGAGCCACCAGGGATAAGGAGAAGTGGAAAGCCATGATCGCCTACGTCCTGAAGGGACAGGGCACATAGAAAAAGAAGATATACGCCAACTGTTTATAAGAAATTATAATGTGAATATAAAGTGGGGGATCAAATCTATATTATAATCAATCTATAAACTGATCCCTCATTTTGTGGCCGTTAGTTTCTATGCATTTATATTCTAGATTTATGGGCTTGAGCTAGTGGATGACAGAACGAGGGTTGCATGGTGTAACAGGAGAAGGCGTGCTAAAGCCACCAGGGATAGGGAGACGTGAAAAGCCATGATCGCCTACGTCCTGCAGTGACAGGGCACATAGAAGAAGAGAAGATGAGGAAAGTGGGCTTGGAAAATGTGGCACTCACAGACCATATCGAAGGAGAAAAATGAGAGAAAGAATGCATAACCGACCTAAAGTTATGAACACATACCAAAAATACAAAAATTATTAAGAGCTGCAAAGGACAGTAAATTGTGGAGATCTATGATTGTCAACGTCTTGAAGGGTCATGGCACATAAATAAAAACAGAAGATCCAAACACAGTAATAGTATACTAAATAAATTTTTATAACACTCTGTAACTGTAACTGTAGAGTCAAAAACAAATGCCCAGTTGGTATATGTAGATCCGAAGAGGTAATATACCAAGCAACCATCTATACTAGTGAATACAAAAATGAGAAAAAAGTATATATAGGAATTTCCGCCGGACATGGAAACAACGCCTGTATAATCATAATTAATCATTTTCTAAACCCCACCTAAAATATCAAACCGCTCTCTCTAAATATTTATGGGAATTAAAAGACAAATTTTTCCCCTCAGATTGAATGGAAGATTATAGGGAAATCTCAAACCCTGTAACAGCTTCAGAAGCAGATGCAATTTATGCTTAGATTGGATGTGGATGTGGGGATGTGTGTATGTATGACAATATATGCGTAATTTATGAGTATGTGTATGAATTGTTAGCAAACATAAATATATGTAGCACTATTTATAAGCGTGGAAATCCCGTCTTATAAAAATATATATGTGAGTATACGAACGCAAGATTCATTTGCGGTCATGAATGGATGTAAGTCTATAAGTATGTATAAGTATAAACTGTCGCATTTGTATGTACATATATGGATGTGTACGCATGTGTGTATGTGGATATAAATGAGTGTACATAGGGGTGTTAATTTCTGGGGTTACACATACATGCGTATCCATGGAATTGTGAGTGGTCGTTCAATGACTTGGTGGTCAACATCTTCGCGACTGGTCTAGATCCCCCCAGCTGAGCTGACGCCAATGTCTCTGTCCTTAATCTTTTTACTTATTTTTCTCTACAGTTAAAAGAAATGCTTATTCCAGTAAAACTTTTTGTACTGAATGAAACGAATATTGTATGGTCTGATGAAATGAGCTAATTATAATTATATGTTGAGTTTTCCTTTATAAATATCATATTGCTGCTCTGGATAACATCCATTGAGCTCTCTATTTAAATATAACACTTAATATTTTATATTAAGTTGATCTTGTTGGATTATCCTCGCCGTTTACGGACTGGACATCTCTATCTATCTATCTATCTATCTATCTATCTATCTATCTATCTATATATATATATATATATATATATATATATATATATATATATATATATCCAAGTGAATACAAAACAAAGAAATAATTTTTACAACGTCCAAAACATTAATTTAAATCAGTGCTCGATACATAATATATAGAGCTATGAATATTTATTATAAATTATATTTTAGAACATGTACATAATCTTTTTTATATATCCACTACAAATAGTACATTTGTTTCGACATTGAAACTACAATGTCTTATCAGGCGGTGTGGATAGGAATGGAAAGCTTCTTTTCTTATATTTGGTCAGTTGTCTGTGGGATGTTGGTTGGGGTTAATGATAAGGGAACAAGTCTCGTGGATTGACCGTTAAAAGTTTGAAGAAAGTGGCGTGGGTAGTTAAAATGGTTGATTAATGAGAGTCTTTGATTTCTAGACAGATTTAACATTAGCAGTTAGAATGTAAGTTTTTATTATCTTGCGACTAGACTATATCCTTTGGATTTCTTAAGAGCCGGTATGGGGGGTGGAGCCGAATATTTTTCTATTTAAGCAGAGTCTTTATAATTAATGTAAATTTGTATATTTAATCTTAATTTTGGATTTAGAAAATAGATTTTTCCTATGAAATTTTAAATTTTAATTAGATCACAGTTTGGAAACCGATGTTTTCTATTAAATTTTTAATTTTTAATTTCTTTTCTTATACTTGGCCAGTTGTGTGTGAGATGTTGGCGGGGAGGGGTAGTGATAAGGGAACAAGTCCTGTGAATTGACCTTTAGAATTTTGAAGAGAGTGGTGTGGGTAGTGAATATGGTTGATTAACAGCAGCTAGAATGTAAGTTTTTATTATCTTGTGCCTAGACTATATCCTTGGTGATTGTTTTTGTTGTGGAGTTCTCCCTTTTCATAAAGATGGACTCGTCCAAAGTATACTTATACTACTGCTATAGAAGCGAGACGGGTGGGGAATACCGCGTTGTCACAGAGAGTAAAATACGAGAGTCCAGAGAGAGTTTAGCAGTCAGTACACAGTAGCTCATAGAAGCTTTGTGCTCCACTCATCAAGAAAATTATTCCGCAGTACCCGTCAGCTTCTGACGCAGACATACTCAGTATTCTACGGCTTCACTTCCAGAGACTTGTACATATACTTTTTACTAACCCGCATTCCTGGATTACTAATCTTCATTCAAGCCTGTATCCTTACGTTAATACTTTTATTTTCTACCTCAATTACTGGTTGTTGTTCATTTATTTGTGCCGCTTCAATTCCCGGGATCCACAACAGTTGCTTATTTACGTCTTATTGTCTGGGAAACCACTGGATCCGAAGAACTTAAAGTGTATCTATAAGTATAATGTTTTCTTGTGAATAGATAGCAAGAACTTTGACGTCATTAAACATCGCCAGAGATTACTTTGTTTATCTTCAGCAAGACCACAATAAGGACATCTTTTTATGTGACCTTGCATACCGTATGGATGCACTTATTTTAGACGTTGATATTTTAATTTATTTAAAGCATCTAGTAGCTAAAGGCAATCTGTCAAGCTGTGTTCAAAATCTGATTGAGGTAAACTTTCTCATATGATAAATAGACTTTCTGAAGTTAAGCGAAGTACTAAATCGGCGTCAAGGTCTCATTATTTTATTTTTGAAATGGTTAGATGTAACCGTAAGTTCTATGCTAACAGTTTCTTCTATCACACTTATGAAACTCTCTTCCGGCTTCTTGATTCCCATCCAACTTTAAAATTATAAAGATTAAATGTAATGTCAGTTGTTATCTTCTGTCTTCTTAATTCCTGTTCTTTTATTGTTCTCTTCTTTAATAGATTTTTTCTCGTATTCTCTAACACTCATTAACTCTTGCGTCATAGTGGCTTTACTGCCTTACTTGAGGTGAAATGATAAAAAAAAGGAACTGATGTTCATTTTGGGCTAATGTTAAACGGAGAAATTTGATTAGGAATAAATGATGAAATAGACATTAACTAACGTTGTTGATTTTTAAAAAATCATATACAATCAACACCTCTGAGAATTACGGCTACATCAGGTTGAAACGCTATTTTCCTGTACGATCACATAAATTAAGAATTTTCGAATCTATATGGGTCACAACTTGGAAATAGCAGGTGGTATCATTGTTTATGGCTCGGAATTTTTAGTCGGATAACCTAGTTTTAAATTTTTGGGTTCCAAACTTATTTTCTATACTCACAAACAACTATTCTCCTATTCTCTCCACCAGCTATGGGTTAATTAGTAAGACTTGTATCTCTAAAACAATTTTTTATTCGAGTTCATCTCATTCAAGGTATTAAAGCTACTGAAACACAAGGGTTTACTGGGTGTTGAAGAGTTAGAAGCAGAAATATTGCTTAGGAGCAAGAAGAAGAAAAAAGTGTAATCATGAGAACTGTAGATAGCGATTGACATTGCGCTTACATTTTTGCTGATTAAAGTTGGCTGGAAAGCATGAAACCGGAAAGGGAGTTCAACAAGTGAAAAGTGTGAGAAAAGAAACTGTTAGAGTAGATTTTACGGTTACATCTAGCCGGCCCAGCTGTAAATTAATGAGATCTCGACGCCAGTCTAGTACTACGCTTAACTGAAAAAAAATCTAGGTACCTAAGCGGATAGCACATGCGAACAATTACCAGAAAATGTACAGGGAGGCAACATTACGTCGAAGCCGAGATGCCAGAAGAGGGCAAATAATATTGCTTATTCTTCTCTGAATTTTATCATAAAGTTCTCTTGATGTTCTGGCATTAAAATAATTTACAAGTTGTTTAACTGTACTACCAGTTATGAAAACTCTTACCGTGTGTTTGCTTTTTAACAGTACATTAATTATGTCGTCGATTAGTGTGTGTGTGTGGGTAGTGTGTGTGTGTGTGTGTGTCTTCTTCTTCTTCATGTGCCATGTCCCTTCAGGATGTAGCCGATCATAAATTTCTGATTGCTCGTGTCTCTTGTCGCTCTTAATTTTTTTTCCTCTTTGTATCTCTACCAAACCCCGCTTCGTCATCAAATTTGAGAGAGATACAAATATGTCTCATGTTGCTCTCTCCTGTCTCTCTTTCCCTCTATCCGTTTTGTAAATATAAAATTCTCCAGACCCTCATTCCTCATTACATGTCCCAGAAACTTCAGCTGTCTTTTCCTGATGTTAAGTATTAGTTTCCTGTTCGTTTCCATCCTCTATCTGACCTGTGAGTATCATATTCTCCAAGCCCTCCTTCCTCATTACATGTCCTAGGAACCTCGGCTGTCTTTTCCTGATGTTAAGTCTTGGTTTTCTTCTCGTTTGCATCCTCTCCAACACATCGTCGTTACTCAAGTACTCGGTCCATGGTATCCTCAGCATCCTTCTGTAGAACCACATTTCTGCTGCGTCCTACCCCCCCCCCTTTATCCTTGAAGAGATCGTCTAACATTCGCCGCCATACAAAAGAACAGATATCACAAAGCAGTCCAGCTCTATTTTCTTTGTTTCTAATGAGTTTTTCCTGTCTGTCGGTAAATCTGGTTAGCTTTTGAAATGCGTCCTCCGCCATGCCAATGCGTCTTCGGATCACAAAAAGCATTTTTTCTCCTGTCACAATCAGGGGTTGAGATTATTTTTATTTTTATTTTATTAATGTCTTATTGTAAGATAGTCAATAGTAGGTGCATCAATATATATATATATATATATATATATATGTTGCCGTCATTTTAGAAGGCATATCGATATAAATATTTTTGCCGTCATTTTTGACAGCACGTGCACACTCTTAATAATAATAACATATGAGCAGCTATGGTAAAATCGATGCTTTTATCTTTGATAGATTTCTTTTCTATCACACACACACACACACACACACACACACACACACACATATATATATATATATATATATATATATAACCCAGAGGTAGAATCGCCGACTGACGCCAATTCGATCGGGTTTCAATCCTGGGTTAAAAAGCAATCGGAGTCTAACCGTACTGATGAGCTGTGATACAGCGAAACAGATCTGTCTGCGGATGACAATATATATATACACAGTGAAACCTGGTGTATGCGATCCACATCGTCAGCGACTACCTGCTATAAACGGCCGTTTTTCTATGTACGGACGATTTGCTAATGTTAACTGACCACCAGTGAGCGACCTTTTCCAAAACGCGACCACCAACAAGCATGAAAGAATATAAATCACTGGTCAAGCGACCACTTTAGCAAAAATTAATTTTGGCAGTACAGTCCTAACTTCTAAATCAGGAGAATTTAAGTGGGTGATCTCTTTCATTTTTCTTTGTTTTCCTTTTCCATCCCCTTCAACTTCTTCGTCGTCGTCATCGTCTTCTCTTCTGACGTCGTGCTTTTCCTATTATTATTATGTCATTTTTCATCATATTTCGATATCTGCTTTGGTCTCACTACCAACCAAGTCTGCGGGGAGACCTAAGGCAGGTAGTGGCGTGTTGTTATGGCTCCATTTCATGTTTTTCTATCTTCCCTATCATCCTCAGCATTACATAGATAAAGTTTTCCTTAGTGTGTGGGCTGTACTTAATAAGACAATTTTTTGTATGTCTCTTAAGCTGGGGTTTCCAGGGATTCTTTCAATGTGTTGTTTTGTTCCATTTTTTATCATTCCAAGTGCACCTACTATCACTGGCACAACTCTTGTTTTCAATTTCCACATTTTTTCTATTTCAATTTCCAGGTCTTTATATTTTGACAGTTTTTCAAATTTATTATTATTATTATTATTAGTCTTTATATTTTGACAGTTTTTCAAATTTATTATTATTATTATTATTATTATTATGTCATTTTTCATCATATTTCGATTTCTGCTTTGGTTTCACTACCAACCAAGTCTGCGGGGAGACCTAAGGCAGGTAGTGGCGTGTTGTTATGGCCCCATTTCATGTTTTTTCTATCTTCCCTAACATCCCTAGCGTTATATAGATAAAGTTCTCCTTAGTGTGTGGGCTGTACTTAATAAGACAATTTTTTGTATATCTCTTAAGCTGGAGTTTCCAGGGATTCTTTCAATGTGTTGTTTTGTTCCATTTTTTATCATTCCAAGTGCACCTACTACCACTGGCACAACTCTTGTTTTCAATTTCCACATTTTTTCTGTTTCAATTTCCAGGTCTTTATATTTTGACAGTTTTTCAAATTCCTTGGTTGCTATGTTACAATCCGCTGGACAAGCCATATCAATTAATAGACAAGTTTTCTCAATCTGTTTTTTAACAATAATGTCTGGCCTGTTTGCTTCAATTTTTCTGTCTGTGTAGATGGTGTAATCCCATAGAATGATGACATCTTCTATTTCTGTAACCGGTGCTGGGTGATGTTCATACCAGTGTTTGTTTACAGATTTTCCATAGTGTTTGCACATTGTCCAAAGTAAATATTGCCCAACTCTATCGTGGCGATTATTATTATTATTATTATTATTATTATTATTATTATTATTTCTTTTCTTCTCTATTGTCATCATCTTCATCTTCTTTCTCCTTTAATGGCTTTCGCAAGGAGTAACACGTGTGATCAACATTGGGAATTAAAGTAAATACTACGTCCTGGAGGGACAGGGCACATAGAAGAAGATCTGATCAAAACCCTCAGCACTATTTTTTAGTATTTTAGCATATAGTTCTATGATTCTATTGTGTTTGGATGTTTCTAAACCTGTTGCCTTATTTCAAAGTTTCTCTCATTTTTCTCCGATCTCTTCGAGATTATTCTAAGTTTGCAATAATGACAGGCACGACAGTCATTTGTGTCAGAATTATTATTACCGCCATTTTTTCTGATGCATTCTTATTGTTTATAGTCATTTAATGGTGACACTTGTAGGAAGCGAGACTGAAATCAAATGACATCAAACACTCGATAGTCTTGGAGATTTATATTACTCCAGCTGACTTTAGTAATACTATCGTCAGGATATTTCCTCTTCTTCCTCTCTCTTATAAATACCTTTTCTTCTTCTTCTTCTTCTTCTTCTTATTATTATTATTATTATTATTATTATCAGGTTTGGGTCATTCTGAATTCCTCTGCAGTTATATTTGTTCTATTGACGTCAGTTGGTCGGCCTATTCAAACATATGGTATTAATATGCAGGAGTGCATGTAACTTAGCAACTCCTCTTGTACAACTCTCTCTTCCCTTCTATTAACTCTCCTCTTGCTCTCTCCTTCTCCCTCCTTACACTCTCTTTCTTTTCCCCCTTCTTTCTCTCTCTCTCTCTCTCTCTCTCTCTCTTTGTACTTGTGTCTCCTGATAGATAGATAGATAGATAGATAGATAGATACGTATGCGTGAGGTTATTTCTTTTTAGTGTACATTTGCCATTATCAATTCTTCTCTCTCTCTCTCTGTCTCTCTCTCTCTTTGTCTGTCTGTCTGTCTGCAGCTCTCTCTCTCTCTCTCTCTCTCTCTCTCTCTCTCTTTGTGTGTTTATCTCCTGACAGATAGATAGATAGATAGATAGATAGATAGATAGATAGATAATGAACAAACATAGATAGATAGATAGATAGATAGATAGATAGATAGATAGATAGATAGATAGATATGTGTCCGTGATGCTGTTTCTTTCTAGGGTACATTTGCCATTATCAATTTCTCTCTCTCTTTCTCTTTCTCCCTCTCTCTCTTTCTCTCTCTCTCTCTCTCTTTCACACACTCACACACACATACACACTCACACACACACAGATACACGTAAGCTAACACTGACTCACTCTTCGCTTTTATACTGATTTGGGTATTGTGCACTTAGTGTTTGTGTGTGTGCGCGTGCTCCGTCTGCAAGAGAATCAAATGAGGCAAGACGACGCATGCGCTTTCAGTTCCTTGTATTTAAGAACGAAAGATCGACTCCCGATGTACATGTTTCTGATATCCGCTGCTAAATTTTCTTCCAGATCAAACCATGTCATTTTTTACTTACATTTTATGTCAATAATAACCATTTTTATAATCTTTCGACAATTAGCGTGTAATTTTGACGAGTTCAAATCCGATAACAATACACGATATGTACGAGGGTGGCCTAAAAAAAAGTTCAATGGCTGACAATGAAGGAGTAGTGCGAGAGCTGTGAAATCTTGCATGCTTAAGTTTCAACTATTCTTATTAATAAGTGCATTATTTTTTTTTAATCGTATCATCTCGAGCAAGGCGGTAATGCCACTGAGGTGCAGAGGGCTACATAAGAGTAAAAAGATTAAGTAGAAGAGAGTGATGGTTGCTATATAAGGGGATGATGCTCCTGCTCTATCAACAATGGAAAAGGGGGGAGATGAATTTAGGAGCGGAGGGAAAATAATAAAGATGACTGAAAAAACCTTGACGTCTTTCGACTGCCACCACCGAGAAAAATATAAATCGTTTCCACCGCATGGTGATGGATGATAGGTGATTGACTATAAATCAAATATCCAATGCTTGACAGACAGTTGAGAATATTCTGCACAATGAACTTGGTATGACAAAGATTTCTGCTCGGAGGATGCTACATTTTTGGACACCTGGTTAAAAGGTGGTCACATCTCATTTTTCATTCATTTTTTCCTTCATTTTTCATTTGTCCATTTTTGATTCATTTTTCATTTCTGCTTTTATTTTTCATTAATTTTTTCTTTCATTTTTTATTCATTTTTCTTTCATTTTTTTCATTCATTTTTTCTTTCATCTTATTCATTTTTTCTTTCATTTTGTTCTTTTTTCATTCTACTGCTTCCTTTTTTCGTTTTCTCTTTTAGTTATAATTATTTATCCAGTTTTATTTTCTTTTCTTTTGCCACATGATCCTTTCTATTCAATACAATCTTCATTTGAAACCCTACAAATTTATTTTTATTTTATATGTCGAGGAAGATTACTTATTTTCTTACGGCTTTCTTTGTTGTTCATCTTCTTCCAATGACTTGTTGTTTGTGTCGTAAAGATTTATTGGCGCCAATTTGGCTTGATTTTTGGCAAAGACTTTTTCAATTTCGTCGTATGAAAAGCAAACACTTTTGTGCATTCAAGCAGGCACGCACACACGAAATAAAAACGACATCCATGAAAATAAACAAATATAGGCGAAAAAAAAAATGCGTTCCTTGAAACAAACATAGTTTCAGAAATGCACTAGCAGTATAGCCCGGCGTTGCTTGGGTGTAATGAAAGCTTTAAAACTAATCCATGGTCTTGGAGCTCAGACTCTTTCGGCGTTGGCACCAAAGACTAAAAAGCAACAGTTGTTTCCAGATAAAGCGAAACTGAAAGAAAAATGAATGGATGTAAGTTAAATTTTGATTTCCTGGTATCGATATAAAATGAGTCTTTTCGTCATAAACTGAATTTTGAAGGCTAACTAAGTCCTCTGAGTAAATGGTATCATGGCTGAGACTAAGAACTACAATTATACCTACTTAGAGCCAAACCCGAAGCAAAAACAAAAATAAAAGGGCTGAAAAAAATACAGACATGCAGGCAAATAAACAAACACACACAAACATCTTGCCTTTTCTTCTTCCGATCTTCGGCAAAGTGATCGAAGCCATTATCAACGCCGAGGTCGTTTAGCATCTCACGGCCCACGGACTCCTCGCAGACAAACAATATGGCTTCCGCTTCACCAGGTCTACTGCTGATATGCTAAAGAATATCGCCGAGTACATATATCAGGCACTCGATAGGAATGGTGAAGCCCGAACCGTTGCCTTGGATATCTCTAAAGCGTTCGACAGAGTTTGGCATGCTGGCCTTCGATGCAAACTGCGGAGCTATGGTATAGCTGGACAATTGTTTGAACTAATCCAGTCATTCCTATCTAACCGCACATTGAAAGTGGTATTAAACGGACACCCTCAAGGCCCTATCCTAGGTCCTACGCTCTTTTTGATCTACATTAATGATCTCCCTGATACCATAAGATCCCAAGTAGGTATGTACGCCGATGACACCACAGTTTATTCTCGCCTCGACCAAAAATCTGGTGCGGGCGACAAAGCTAACCTTGCAGCCGAGCTTGGAAAGGACCTCAATCCGTAGTGGACTGGGGTAAGAAATGGCTCGTAAATTTTAATGCTTCTAAAACGAAGCGACTATCAATTAATCATCATAGACAATCGCACCTACTTCCTATTAGCATGGATCAGGCTTGCCTCCCAGAGAGTAAAACACTGCGCCTCCTTGGTCTCACACTCTCAGCGGACCTCAATTGGAATGACTATATCGAATCCATTGCTAAATCCGCTGCTATGAAAGTCGGTTCTCTGTGCAGGGCCCGGAGGTTTTTTCCGTCTGAATCTATCCTGCACATTTATAAATCTACCATCCGCCCGTGCATTGAATACTGTTACCATATCTGGTCGGGTGCCCCTGCTATTCTCCTTGGGCTTCTAGACAAGGTACAGCGGAGGGTCTGTAATGTGGTCGATACAGACTTAGCAGACCGCCTGCAGTCTCTCTCTAACCGGCGCGACGTGGCTTCCCTGTATCTCTTCTATAAATACTTTCACGGCTTCTGCTCCGATGAACTTAGATCACTGGTGCCACCTAGGTTCGAATTTGCACAAGATACTAGACTAGCAACTAGATCCCACGCTTTTACAGTGAAACCGATAAAATGCAACCGCAACTTCTACTCCAACAGTTTCTTTTCTCGCACTTCCCGACTGTGGAATTCTCTTCCACGTGACTGCTTCCCTGACGGCTACAATCTCCAGGAGTTTAAATGTAAGGTCAATAGACACCTCCTAACACACTAACTTCCATTCTTTCAAACACGATAACTTCCATTCTTTCAAACACTCTTCCCACCCACCCACCCAACTATCTATCACCCTCCCTTCTGACATTTCCTATATCTAACCACTCTTCCTATTTACCTCCCCCTATGTAGCCACAAGCGCAATTGTGGCAGTGGAATGCCTTGCTTGGGGTGAAATGATTAAAAAAAATATATTTATATATATAATCGATTTTCTGCACTATTGTAAGAACACTATTGTATTCTGCACTATACTGCAACCTTGAAACTTCTGAATATCGTTTCTTATGTCTTTGTCTATGAATGTATCAAGTTTGATTAAAATCGGACCACTCCTTCTATAACCCGATTTTTCCGATTATCGATTTTCGATATTTATCGGGGGTGCCTCGACACAAAACCTAGCTAAGAACACTCGCAGAAGTTTATAGTACAACTGTGTAAATTTTCAAGAAAATCGGTTCAGCCGTTTCGGAGTCTATAGGTAACGGACACACACACACACACACACAAACACACACAAAGTTCCATTTATAAATAAGTTTAGATTTATATGCTTAGACTTAAAACGATTGATGTAAGCTTTGCGGATTATTGGCAATGGTTGCCTCAATTCGTTCACCTCTGCCTGTGTTTTCATGCATGTATATATGTTTTCAATCCCAAAAAGATGATCAGATAGGTAAATTCCAAAAAACCGATCCTAATTAATTTCATTTAGTGGCGAGGCTGTTTTTCTTAGGGTTCCTTATATAGACGGGATAGGGGTGGGGTGTTTTTTCTTTTTAATTTTGATTATTTCAGTACGGCATATTTTGTATTTTATTTTTGTTTTTTATATTTTTTATTTTTTTTTATTTTAGCGGGCCCGCTAAAATAAAATGACTAAATGAAAGAGAATAAATAAAATTTGTCTGGTAACAACAGACACAAATAAATCAAGCGCTAGCTAAGCAAGACACCTAAAAATTCTTAAGGTCAACAAACAAGACAAGTCCCCAATCACACACACAAGAAAACCCCACGCAAACACACAAAACTGACCGAGTAATAAACCACCCACACACACCAATCTTTGCGAAATTCTAACCAAAAGATATAACCGACAGACAAAAAAGTACACTCCAGCAGATAATACCATTAATCAACAATTTAGCACTTACACACCAGGCTCTTCAAAACTCTAGAAGACACATTCCCTTCATTATCAATAATCCCAACCAACCTCCCACAATAACAATGAACCAAATATAGGGAGCAGTTTTGCTTTTACCTCCCGAAGAAACGTTGGGCACTCAATGTTGAAACAAACATATGATTGTCGAGGACATATATTAAAAAATAATGTACATGTTCTAAAACATAATTTGTATATATATATATATATATATATATATATATATATATATATATATATATGCAATATTATCTGTCTTCGGATGACTATGCAATATTATATATATATATATATATATATATGCAATATATTAGATATATATATATGCAATAATATATATATACATATATAGATATATATAGACTATTATATATATATTATGTAGTATATAGTATATTATATATACTACATATATATATACTACATATATATATATATATATAGTATATTATATATACTACATATATATATATACTATTATATATATATTATATAGTATGTAGTATATTATATATACTACATACTATGCAATATATCATATATATATATATGCAATAATATATATATATATATACTATTGCAATATTTTTTTATTATAATTAGTTATAATAAAAATCATTTGACATCGCTACAAAAAAGCTATCGTGTTTCACTTCTATTAATTGTACTTCGTCAGGCGATGATTGGTCAATGGAATTGGAAATTATTTTCATGGAGATCTACCATATATTGAGAAATACTATTTTTTCAATAACAATCAGATCCTAAGTTTTTTAAAATAACCTGATTGAATATATCAAGATCAACAAGTATTTTCATTAAATCATTTAATAAAAAAAAAAATTGAAATGGTGTCGCTACACCAAGAATTTTTTTTTTTTTAGCTAATTTAAGGCATCTGAATCTGAAAATGACCTCACTTTTTCTTTGTCAGCTAACGTTTGTGCTGTACAGAAATGCCTCATTTTTGGAAAAAAAAATGTATTTTTATATGATACTGACCGATGGCAATATTTCTGAAAGTAAAATCGTAGAAACTCCCAAAATATTGGTCTGCTTATTGAAAGATACTATTTTTTTCAATAACAATCAGATCCTAAGTCTTTAAAAATAACCTGATTGAATATATCAAGATCAACAAGTATTTTCATCAAATCATTTAATAAACTAACATCAGAAATAAAACCTTTGTGAACATTAGAACTAAAGTAAAACTTTTCTCTTTCTTGTCTGTCATGTTCAATGTTATTTAAGTCCCTTTTGATAGTCCAGCAGTAGTCAGTCATCATTCGTTTGTCCCACAGTCCCTGGTAACGCTCTTCCATTGCTTTGATTTCCTGATGGAATCGTTCCCCCTTGCTCATCACTCACACTGCCTCAAATATCAGGAAATTTATCTCGATGGCCATGTAACAAATGAACCTTAATACTCATATGAGCGTTAATTTGAATTTTGGCGATAAATTGGTAAGATTCGGTACTTCTATTTTTAAATTTTGACTCAAAAACATTTTTGTTATAAAATAGAATATTTCAGATTGTTCGCATAAACTGTTCGGCTTTCCTGAAAACTGAGGAGTTTCTACTATATATTTTTAAATAAATGTTGCAATCAGCCAAGATCGTAAATTGATCTTTTTTACAAAAGGAATAATTTCAGTACAGCAAAAACAGTAGCTATCGATGAAAATGTCAGGTCATTTATTTTCGGAATCAGCAACTTCAAATTAGCAAAAAAACGTGTTTAGTTCCTTGGTACCTAAGGTTGTGTTGACCAGTGTAATACACACACACACACACACACACACACACACACACACACACACACACACACACACACACATATATATATATACACTAGTAGTATAGCCCGGCGTTGCTCGAGTGTAATGAAAGCTTTAAAACTAATCCATGTTCCTGGAGCTCAAACTCAGCCTAAAGAATATTTGTGTGAAGTTTGGTGAGAATCGGATAAAAATTGTGGATTTGTTTAAAAGATATACAGATAAACAGACACACACACGCACGCACACACACACACACATCTTGCCTTTTTATATATATATATATTATCGATGTTCTGCACTACTGTAAGAACTGCAATCTTGAAACTTCTGAATATCGTTTCTTATGTCTTTGTCTATGAGTGTATCAAATTTTATTAAAATCAGACCACTGCTTCTATAACCCGATTTTTTCAATTTTCGATATTTATCGGGGGTACCTCGACACAAAACCTAGCTAAGAACACTCGTAAATTTTCAAGAAAATCGGTTCAGCCGTTTCGGAGTCGATAGGTAACGGACACACACACACACATACACACACACACACAAAGTTCTATTTATAAATAAGTTTAGATCAACCTCAGCGGGTCATTTATTGCCAACTAAATTGTATGTATTTATTGCTGGAAATACCTTTTTCTTTCAACAATTTATTATTGTTTTTATATAAGTTTTGTATCTCGTAATACTTTTTTCTTTTTTTCGATTATTAAGATTCATTGGGATTTGTCTTTAATGGCAGGGTCCCCAAGTCCTACCCTTGTTATTTAACCCATAACTGGAGGGAAGGGACGGATTAATATCTTTCCCAAGGGTGCCAGTGCTTAAGTGAATGCAGGGTATTCAACTGGAATTCGAACTCGGCACACCGATTTCTCTTTCCGAGTCGATATCCACTCCACCACAACACACATCCGTCACTAAATGCTTACAGCACCTGGTATTCCCAAGCGGTCACCCATCTAAATACTCCCCAGGCTCAGCGTTGCTTAACTTCGGTGATCGAGCAAGAACCGGTGTATTCAACGTGATAGGCCGTAAGCCTTAAGAAATATGTGAAAAAGATGAGCCTGAATTCACTTCAGGTTACAAGTTCAAATTGAGAATAAACTCGTTGTTAACATGAGATCATTCAGTATTAGAAACACATTGAGTTATCTCCTGCCAAAGTGTTTAGTCGCAGTGATAGTTTCATTGTAAAAAGAAAAAATGTTGACACGTCAGATTTATAAATAAAACTTATAAAACATATTTTATTACCTAAGTTGTCACTTATAAACTTAACATTTTAAGTTGGTTTCTAATTGACCTCTGAAGTTCAAGGTCGTAAAATATTCGGCATTATCTAATTAAAAAGTATGCAATACAATCATACCCACACAGTGTTTATGCGTGTGTACATGTTTACATATTACAAAATTTTGTGGATGAATTAAATTTTATGTAATCTGCTTTAAATTACCAGAAATATATTGAGAGTTGAAATAGCTTGAAATAAATAACAAGGTGTTGATCGTTTTATATATATATATAGTATTGTGCAAAAGTATTAGGACAAGAACTATTTTATCTTTTATGAATCAAGTAGATAGACTAAACTATCGCCCGGTTCACACTCCACCCACATCTATTGAACAGGTGAAGAGGCTCATCCCTTGTTTCCTGGTTGGGATGCGGTTTCCGGTTTTCTCTTTACCAGTGTTTCCACTCTTTTCTCTCTTTATTTTTTTTCAATTGGTGTAGACTAAACTATCGCCCGGTTCACACTCCACCCACGTCTATTGAACAGGTGAAGAGGCTCATCCCTTGTTCCCTGTTTAGGATGTGGTTTCCGGCTTTCTCTTTTCCATTCTTTTTACCCTTACGTAGCCCCCTGCGCATCAGTGGCGTTACCGCTTTGCTTGGGGTGATATGATTAAAAAAATATATTGACAGAAAATAAAAAATTTAATTAAAGTAATTTTATATGATTTACTCAACAAATGATTTAACAAGAAAAAAATACTTGTTATAATATAAATTTAATATTTAGTATAATAGCCTTTCGCTTTGAAATAATAAAATAATTGCGACAATTTACCAATCGCACCTAGTGCACACACACACACACACACACACACACACACACACACACACACATATATATATATATATATATATATGCAGTACTGTGCAAAAGTATTAGGACATTAGGACAAGAACTATTTTATCTTTTATGAGGCATATTGACAGAAAATAAACAATTTAATTAAAGTCATTTTAAATGATTTACTCAACAAATGATTTAACAAGAAAAAGTACTTGTTACAAAATAAATTTAATATTTAACATAATAGCCTTTCGCTTTGAAATAATAAAAATCTGCGACAATTTAACAATCGCACCTAGTGTATGTGTATGTATATATATATATATATATATATATATATATATATGCAGTACTGTGTAAAAGTATTAGGACAAGAGCTATTTTATCTTTTATGAGGCATATTGACAGAAAATAAGTAATTTAATTAAAGTAATTTGATTTGATTTACTCAACAAATGATTTAACAAGAAAAAATACTTGTTACAAAATAAATTTAATCTTTAGTAGAATAGCCTTTCTCTATATCTTCTCTGTGTTCTTTTTATTTTCTGTATCACTCTCTTTATTTCCTATGCATCTCTCTTTTCTTTCTTGTTTTAAACCCCCCCCCTTTTTTTTCGATTTCCTCTTTTATTTTTCCTTTTTTTCTATCATCTTTATCTCGTACAATTTTCAAAAAATAAATGAGAAGTGAGATTTTTTAATCTTCTTTTTCAAAAATAACATTTACTACCATTATAATTAACTATCTGATGAGACATCGTTTTTTCAAAAGCAAGGACATTGGGTGCCATACGTACGAACAACGGCAGAAAAAGAAAGGCGTTTTGCATCACAACCGGCGATGAAAAGTGGATACTCTACAATAACCCTAGGCGTAGAAGATAGTGGGTTAAGCCCGGCCATGCATCAATATCGGCGGCAAAGCCGAATATCCATGGTTCGAAGCTTCTGCTCTGCGTTTGGTGGTATCAACTGGGTGTAGTTTATTATGAGGTGCTTAAACCGACCGAAACCATCAAGGGAGATCGCTATCGACTACAGTTAATACGTCTGAGTCGAGCACTGAAGAAAAAAAAACGGCTGCTATACGAGAAGAGACATGATAAAATGATTTTACAAAATGGCAACGCTAGGTGACATATTGCAAAATGGCTGAAAACCTATTCGGAAACGTTTAAATAAGTCCTACCCCACTTGCCGTATTCGCTGGGCATTGCCTCGTCTGATGAATACTTCGATGACACATGGGCCGGCAGAGCAGCACTGTTATTATGACAAAAAGATGCAAACAAATGGGTTGACTCGTGGTTAGTCTCAAAAGATATATTGTTTTCACCGACGTAAAATTCAAATGCTGCCAGAAAAATGAGAAAAATATTGGCTACCGATGGACAATACATCCAGTGACACGTTTCTTAGTAATTTTTGTAAATGAAACATTTTCATGGAAAATTAAAGAGAACTTATTCAAGGTCCCAATATATAAATATATATGCACTACCGGCCATAATTATTAGGACACCTCAGTTTTTTAAAATAAATGATATATTTCATACTATTTTTAGTATTTATTGCCAAGGGGGTAATTCTAAATGAAAACGGAATGTTTTTTTTTATTATTACTTTGCAAAATTTTACAAGGCAAGGAAGCAAAGATGAACTCGTTCGAATCACCCTAAATTTTCTTCATTCTTTTATTGATGAAACTGCAATATAGGTAATTATAAATTAATTTCATGCACATCTTATTGTGCAGTATTAACAGACATTAATCTGTTTCGTTGTATCACAACTCATCAGTACGGTTAGACATCTGATCGCTTCTAGCCAGGATATATATATATATATATATATATATATATATATATATATATATAGTGTATCGAGGCAGCAGATAATTTTCTAAGCATGTACCGTTAAATATAAGAGACAATGAATGTCTATTATGTTTAATCATGAGCCGTTCTAAACATCGTATTTTGGCTTTAATTTCAGGTGAAAATAAAGACAAAAATTCTCCAACATTTGGATAATTTATTATTAAGTTGGTTCTAAGTTTTCGGCTCACATGAGCCACCTTCAGAGAGGTTACAAGGACGTCAACATAGAAACATCCACCATCAAAGACAATTTTATGTTGTGTTGACATAAAACTCCGCTAAGCAACGGCAACACTTACCAAAAATAGCAAACGCAGTTTGTAAATTTGTAATGCGGTTCTATGACGTCATACCGCGCGAAAGCCCGAAATGTTAACAGAACCATATATTTAAATGCAATGTAATGTGTTATAACCAGATTTAAACGTGATTTTATTAAGTGTGGGTTGTTTGGGTTTAATGTAGATGGCCTCCAATATCTGAAGGTTCTTTTTACTGTGTGTATGAGTGAGGATTATTGTATTGTTGACTAAAATCTGTCTGATATTACTTACATGAGTATGTTTTTCTAAAAAATGTTGTTTAATTGAACTCTGATCAGAAAGGTGACAGGTAAGTCTACAGAAGAGCGTGGTTGTAGCAAAACCAATATATGTAGTGGGTTTATTATTAGTGCCAGAGATACAATCTCTGAACGGGCATGTAAATTGATTCACTACATTGGTTTTCTGTAGAGGATTTAGTTGTGTGGTTGTAGGATTATTAGAGACTATGATATATATATATATATATATATATATATATATATATGGATGTACGTTGTGGTGCATTGGATATCGGCTCGGAACAAGATAATCGGGGAGCCGAGTTCGAATTCCAGTTGAATTCATTGCATTCACTTACGCGCAGATACCCTTGGGAAATGTATTAATCCGTCTCTTCCTTCCAGTTATGGGTTAAATAACAGGACAGATTGGGTTCTATAGCCTTGGCTGGCAACCATTCTACCGCAGAAAGCAATGGCAACCTACTGCGGGATAATCTTCTGCCCAGTCAGTTATGTCTCTTTCGAGACATGATCGCCCAAGCGTATTTCACGTATGGCACTTAACTGATATATATATATATCCCAATCACAGACATACATATATAGTACTGTTGTAAGAGACAGTTTTCCTACTTACTATCTGTTGGGGGTCGCCCCCTTTTTACACACTCAATGGACGCGTCTAAGGTATACTTATAATCCTGCCTACAGAGAACGAGGGTGTTAGAGTTGGAATGCGTCGATACTATTGCCAGAAAGTTTGTCATTACTCCCGGTGAAAAAGTAGTAAGTGTTGATTTTTCGTTACTACGTGAACCTTGTTTTTATTGTCGTAAACTTTGTCGCATCGTTGGATTGTCTTTTGTAATTTTTGGAATATTGTGAGGGGGGAACATAGAGCAGTATGGCTCTGTCTCCCCAGCACTCCACTTCGATGGCTGCACAGGCGGTGACCCCTTCACCGTCGGTTTGGAACAAGGCCCCTACTAAGAGGGATGCAAACTATTATCTGCAATTGCAGGATAATTATAAAGAATTCTACAGAATATTGTGAGGGGGGAACATAGAGCAGTATGGCTCTGTCTCCCCAGCACTCCACTTCGATGGCTGCCCAGGCGGTGGCCCCTTCACCGTCAATTTGGAACCAGGCCCCTACTAAGAGGGATGCAAATTATTATCTGCAATTGCAGGATAATTATAAAGAATTCTACAGCGAAAACGAGCTTATCGTCATCCCAGAAATGGGAGAGTAAATAGCGACTAGGACAATTTCGCTTCTGACTTCGGATCACTAAACTCGGAGATTTGTGGTGATTACGAGAGAGAATATGGAGGAAATCCTAAAAAGCCTGGCGATTTGCCCCAAAGTGTTAGCGAGAAGGTCCCGAGCCATGTGGCATGTTCTCCTTGGCTCGGAGGACGAGGCCAAGAAACTGGCGGGAACTTGCTTGCAGGCAAAGGGAGTGCGCCTGCAATCTGAGTATATGGGCACGAGGCGCACTCACATTGTCATCCATGGTGTGCCCTTAGAAATTGCAAATGACCATGTGGGCTTTTTTGACCCAATTTGGAACTGTGGAGGAGGTCAACCGGGTTGTGAGTAAGGCTCGTGTGCAGACGGAGGACATCAGTGCTTATGTCATTTTGGACTGGCCCAAATTCCTCAGAATTCTTGACGTCATTCTTTGTAGAGGAAGAAAATTGTTTGGTGTTGTGGAGGGGCGCAAGCCACATTGTTGGGTCTGTGGAATTGCTGACCAATTGGCCAAAATGTGCCCCTCCAGAAAGCAAGAAGAACCAAAAGAAAAGGTGCCAAGTCAACCGGGATACAAGAAGACAACAGCTCCCCAAAAGCGACAGAGCGGACGGAGGTAGTGAAAAAAGGGAAGAAGCCGCCTTCCCGGCTAAGCAGGATTCCCCACCTAAAAAAGCTTCTTCTCCCTTCAAAAAAAGAGAAGAAGCAGGAGCAGCTTCAAATACAGCAACAACAACGGACGCAAAGGCAGCCGCAACAGGTACTGCAACAACAACAACATCAACAGCAGCAGCGGCAACAACAACGAAAGCAACAACAGCAACAACAAGAACAGCAACCAAGTTCTCAAAAGGAGATGGAGTTGTTGGAGATGTCTCCTCCTCGGTCCTCATCCTTAAAAAGCCGTTGGCTGAATTCGGTGGTGAAAGAGGAGGAAGACGAAACCTAAAAAAAAAGGAAAACTGGACATTGTGGTCTACGGCAGGAGTGGGATTATTACCAGGACCCAATCCGCCCCTGTGTCACCGGAAAGAACTCAGATTGGGAAAGTGAGGAGTCAGTCTACCTCCCCGGCTAGACGCGCTTTGTCTTATTTCCCCTCTCCCCATTCTCTCTCCCAACCAGAAGCACCCCCCTAATGCTCCCTCTTCCCAGACCTCCACCTCCAGACAGGAAACTCCCGCCCCTGATTCCATTCCATCTGTCCCAAAGGGGAAGGAAAAAAAGAAGATGGTTAATTCCTTTAATAACTTAGAGGCTTGCCAAATCAATAGACCGGCCTTAGAGTGGGACATTACCACGCAAAGGAAAGCCCTCCTAAGGCCATTATTCAAATTAACCTCAGTAGGCGGCAAGTCGACTGAGGACCCGGCTAATTTCCCAGGTGACCCTGGAGTGCTGACGCTAGTGAGAAGCACGGGTGGCCACTTAAAGGTCTGGTACATGATTGAGGGGGCAATGGCCGCTTTTCCGAAAATAACTATGGCCCAGAATGGGACCGAAAAATTACATAAATTATCAAAATATTGTGCGGAAAGAGTCCCTGTTATCCTCCATCCCTCTCTTTATAGGACCATAAAGCTAACTTTTCCCACAGACGTCGGCGGCATTGTACAGAATGGAAGAATTACATCCGATATCGGGTCAGGAAGCCTTGGACAATCCGTCGGGGTTCCTACTGCCATAGATTTCCGTCCTGTATGTGACCAGAAATAATTTTTCTCTTGCTTTTTCAGGTATAAAAGATGGCAATTAAGTTAGCCAGCTTAAGGCGAGGGGCCTTAGGAACCGGAGTAAGGTTGCCCTCTTGTCCTTAGATGTTTCGACTGGTTGCGGTTTATGCGCCCAACGACTGGGAGGAACACGTCACGTTTTTTCGGCGGTTGAAGCCCTTCCTGGTGGATTCAACGCGGCTCGTCTTAGTGAGGGACTGGAATGTCAGCCTGGACCCTAAGCTTGATAGAGGGCGGGGAGCTAGCGGGAAGGCACGTGATCTTAGCTTGGTTGATCTCATCGATGAGTACGGGCTCGTCGATAGATACCGGGTCGTTCGTAAGGGTGGGAGAATGTGAACGTGGGCTAATAGTTGGCCTTCTACCTGGGTAGCTAGCGACCTGGATAGAATGTTAGTTCGTGAAGCCGACATAGATCGTTTAGATTGTCCTACGTTCCACTGGTTAGGCTAATCGGGCCACAAAGTCGTTTGTGCTCGGGTAGATTTAGAAAATAGGCCTAAAATGGCTGGTTACTGGCAATTCAACATGTCCTTACTGGACAGGCGGGACTTTCGGCGCAAGCTAATTAACTTAGTGCAGCGGGATTTAACTGGGGGAGTCACTGGGAATAAGTGGTGGGAGAATCTTAAGAATAGGATTAGGTCTTTCACCACCGAATTCAGCCAACGGCTTAAACTAGATAAGGCTGGCAATGTGAAAACACTTAGAGCTAATTACTCCCGGGTGGAGGCTGGTGGGGATCCTATACAGATAGCCTTAGCTAAAGAGACCCTGGAGCGTTCGACTAGCTAGTGTTACATGGGTCAGGTAATTAGATATAGGTCAAGCAAGATATCTTCCGAAGCTGTGAAAATGGGCGCAGAACTGCACAAGGAAGAGATTTGCCGAGGCGGCGACCGGTACATTCGAGAGGTTCGCAACCTGGGGGGGGGGGGGCATACTCTTCGGTCGACTGACGACATATGCGAGGCATTTCAGCGGCGTTTCAAGATCCTGTTTACAAAGGAGCCTGGTCTTCATGATGAAGAGTTTCACAGCTATTTGGCTGACTTCCCCCAGTTTTTGCAGGCTGATCCAGCTAGCTGCGAGGGAGAGATTACGGAGGATGAAGTCTACGTGGCTTTGAAGAAGGTCGGCTGAGGCAAATCACCGGGTCTCGATTGTTCGCCCTATCAATTGTACTTGAGGCTGTCGCACATTTTTGTCCCGATTTTGACTGTCGTGTTCAACAACTGGTTCCGGCAGGGGTCCATCTCCAACCGGTTCACCAGGGGTGTGATCACGCTGTTGAGAAAATGCCAAGATGCTGGGAAGGTGTTTGAGAGTTACCGGCCCATAACTCTGCTAAACACAGAGTTAAAGATTTTAGCCAAGATCTTGTCAAATCGTATGCAATTAGTAAACGAGTTTCGGTTGGCACCTGAGCAGACTTGTGCTGTAAAGGGCGGAACAATTCAGAGCAACCTGCATCTGATACGCACGATCATAGAGGGAATAAAAGACGACGAAGAAGCCGCGCTGATCAATTTGGATCAGTCCAAGGCATTTGATAGGGGTGACCATCGTTACCTGGCGGCTGTCCTACAGGCCGCTGGATTCGAAACCAACTTCCTCCGCTGGGTTAGCCTCCTGTATCATTCCCTTACGGCTGTGGTACAGGTGAACGGAAAGTTGTCGGGCGTTCTGGCGCTGTCTAGGTTGGTCCGACAGGGTTGTCCACTGTCACCCCTACTTTATGCTTTGGTGTTGGAGCTGCTCCTTTGCCGGCTAAGGGACAGAGCGTGCAGTCCAGCCCTACGTGGAATCGCTGTTTCTAGTGGGGATCGAGCCAGGGTTTCCGCGTACGCCGATGACGTCACTACTTTCCGGAGTGACATCGAGGTTGTACAGAAGGCTCTTGAACGGTACGAACAGGTCACAGGGGCCAAGATTAACAGCAACAAGTCGTCCGGCTTGCGGCTAGGTGTCTGGAAGTGTGTTATCCTTCCGGGGCCCTTCGACTGGACGGACGGCTCTGTCCGCATTTTTGGAGTGTGGTTTGGGTCCGACCTCCAGTTGGAGAAAAATTGGTCAGAAGTACTGGCGCGTCGGTCGAGATTTGTCGTCGAAGGAGGCTCTCCTTAAAGGGTTTGGCTGAGGCGTGTGTTACATACGTCTTTCCCATTATCCTTTACCGGTTATCAGTACTTCCACCAGTAAGCGACGTAGGAAGGCGATCGAGCGTTTGCTATTCTACCTTCTGTGGGGAGGACGCAAACATTACGTCGACAAACGTGTCTGTTACAAACGTCTGTGTCATGGAGATCTAGGAATGCCGTACCTGATGGGCTACTAGGTTGCATCAAAGTTGTTTTTTTTCAGACGTGCGATTTTGAAAGACTCATTGCTGGCGGTGATAGTGAGGGACATGTTCCCTAGCCTTACTATCACTCCGTAAGCCTAGAGTGCGATTGAGTTTTCTCCTCGAATGTCTGGCGGCCGTGAAGACCATTTCACAGTCTAGTGACCTGTCACAGCCTAAGAGAGTCTTCTATCGTGGGTTAGTGGAGGGCGTCGAGAAGGATTCATTACGTGATGAAGGATGAGTTTCGCTCGTTCTGGTCTTATGCGCCAGGTACCGGTTATCTCAGCAACGCTGAGTTTTTGCTCACCTGGCGATTGGTTTGGAATCGATTGCCTCTCAATGACAAGGCCTTCATATGAGGCCTGGCGGATTTGCCAGATTGTGAACGCTGCAACCTTGGCTTGGAAGAAACAGCTTCGCACGCTTTCTACTATTGTTCGCGGGTTCGCCCTCTATGGGACCGTGTCGGCGAGTTGACTGCTCATATCGTGCCGCGAGAACTTGTGCTCATTGATCGTGCATTAGCCTGCGACAATGTGTCGCCCCCGTTCTCTGGTATGAAGCGTATGGTGTTTCTGTCGCTGCTAGCCACGGCTGGAATGGTGATTTGGACAACGCGAAAGGAGGAAGTCTTGCGAGGTCATCGTCTTTCACATCAGGATCTGATCCGTTATTTTGAGCATCTGCTCAAAATGAAGATTAGAACTGATTGGAAACGTCTGACTTCGACAACTTTTAGAAAAAGGTGGGTAAATATGGCAAGCCTCGTCTTGTTTTTCTCCTAGATCTGCTGGTTACATCTGGGTGGATTCCTTTGGAACCCTTCCCTGGTTAAGGTAGTTCATTTTTTGTGTATCTAGTTAATGGGAATAAATGTGTTCCTAGCCTGTACCCGGCTCTCTCTTTTGTTATGGTCCAAGTCGAGATTCCCAACCTCCCCAGTTTGTTTTGGCCTTTCTTTTTAATCAGCTTATCTGGGTCAGCTTTTGAATTTCCATTCTATTAATTATTTTACCTCCTCCCACTTCCTTAGCGAATGCGCTTCTTGATTTCGCCGGTTGATTTTTTTTTTTTGGGGGGGGGGGGGGCTTACTAACATTTATTTCATTTTATTTTTAATTTGAAAAATTATATTGTATTTTAGTTTGCTTTTGGGTTCATCTCCCTCTAATCATTTCCTTTTCATTAAATGTTTTACATTATATATTATATTGTATATAAATACATTTTTATTGTCATGGGTTTTCCCCCTTTTTAGGTGGCCCTTGTAAAATAGTGGTATTGTGGTATATGAAGGATTGGGAGGTGATGAATGGGTTCTTGTGGTGAATGGGTAAAATGTAATGTGTAATTTGGTCGTGATAGTGTTTAGCTAGGTAGAGGATAGATTACTGATGACCATAAGTATATTTCAAAATTTTTAAAAACATGGCGTATTGGAAGCCAGGAACAATTATAAGCAGAATTGGAAGTGTAATGTATACTATCAAAGCGAAAAAATCACGCATAGAAGGCACGTGAATCAAATCCAAAAAAGAAGAGGTGAAGAACCAAGGTTCTCACCTTTAGAATGTGAAGATTCTATGGAGGAAATCTTCGAAGCTTTTGACATCCAGAAACCAAAATCTAACACGGAAATCAGAAGATCCAACAGGAAGCGGAAGTTCACAGAGCTTTTGATTATAGATCAAAAACGAAAAAAATATTAACCCTTCCTAAAAAGAAGCTAGGGAGAGATGTTGGGGATCGCCCCTTTTCATACACTCAATGGACTCGTTTAAGGTATACTTATAATCCTGCCTACAGAGAACAAGATTGTCTGTAGTGTGTTGGAGAACTGTTGTTGTTGTTGTTGTTGTTGTTGTTAGAGTTGTAGTGCTTGTCAGAGCAGTTGAACCGCCGCTCGTTCGTCATCAAGAATATAGACTTATTACCCGGACTTACTTCTTTGTATATATTTGAATCCTACTAACATGTATTCCTGAATCTACTAACCGTGTACAGGTTGTATATTTTTTGTTCAATATACTTACATTTTCCTCTCATATCTGTTTTGTGTTTTGTGTGGTTTTCTAAACAAGAATCCAACACTATCATGAATGTACTAATCCATTCATGTTAAGTAGTCCTTGAGGAATCTTTATGGAAAGAAGATTATACTGTTGCAGTGACCTGTAGAGCCGAGTATTTAAAACTATTATCATGGCAGTTAAGTGTTGTGTTTTGCCAAATCCCACATCACAACAGATAGATAGATAGATAGATAGATAGATAGATAGATAGATAGATAGATAGATAGATAGATAATGAACAGACTGAGATAGATAGATAGATAGATAGATAGATAGATAGATAGATAGATAGATAGATAGATAGATAGATAGATAGATAGGGAGGGAGGGAGGGAGAGAGTGAGTGTGAGAGGAGACTTGTGATGAACACTAAAGTAATTAGCACTTGAATATATAAACCGCCGGCGTTATGACCATTTCCCGACGCTTCCAAGCCCGATGTTATTTTGTGAGCCCATCAATTAACAATGATTTTTATATAACCAGTACGAATAAATGTCTATTTCGACCAGGATCAATGATTGGAAGCATAAGAATCAGGTGAAAGATTTCCAATAAAGAGTTTGCAACAGACAATGGCCAAAACATTTCCTCGCATTAAATCTAAACTCTGTTTATCCACAAATGTAATTTGCTTTCATCTGCTTTTTAAGCAAGATTCTTTCTTTCCTTCTCTTAGCTTTTCTGTTTTCTATCAATTCTTTTTTTTATGTTTTATGAATGTACTTTTATTTTTCTCTCTTTTTCTTTCTTCACATTGAACTGCTCTCTCTCTCTCTCTCTCTCTTTCTCTCTCTCTCTCTTCTTTTCTCTCTGATTTTTCCGCTCTCATTTCTTTCTTCTTTTTTTTTTTGTAAACACTACTCCTTTTCATCATTATTATTTAACTCTCTTTTCAAATAAAATATTATCTTTTAGGTCATCTATATATTAATGATCTTTGCGGTGCAATGGATATCAGCTCGGAACGAGAAATCGGGGAGCCGTTTTCGAATTCCGGTTGAATTCTTTGCATTCACTTACGCACAAATATACTTGGAAAAGATTACAATCCGTTTTTTTCTTCCAGTTATGGGTTAAATAACAAGACAGATTGGGTTCTATAGCCTTGGCTGGCAACTAGTATACCGCATCAAGTAATGGCAACCTACTGCGGGATAATCATCGGCCTAGTCAGTCATGTCTCTTTCGAGACATGATCGCCCAAGCATGTATCACGTATGGCACTTAACTGACCTTCCTTTCTTCCTTTCTTTTTTGTAACACTACATATTAATAACAACTAGCTGAACCCGTGAAGAAATTCACGAATCATTTAATGTTATTTTCACGATTTCATATAAAATTCAATGGATGTTGATGAAATAAATAGTATTGTTTAGTTTGTACTAATATTTTTAATATAATATTTTACTCTCCTTTACTTTATATTAAATAGCATAAATATATTTGCAATATATATATATATATATATATATATTGACACAGGGCAGTAGTGTATCCTCAAGTCACTTGATGTAAGCGTATATATATATACTGTACTGTACTGTACAACAGTATTAGGACAAGAACTATTTCATCTTTTATGAGGCATATTGACAGAAAATAAACAATTTAAATGAAGTAATTTTATTTGATTTCCTCACCAAATGATTTAACAAGAAAAAAATACTTGTTACAAAACAAATTTAATATTTAGTTTAACAGCCTTTTGCTTTGATTACAGCCTTCATTCTGCTTGTATTTGTTCCCAAAGTGTGTCTTGCGAAATAACATTAGATTTATCAATTTTTTTTATCCAAAATATCCCATAGATGTTCAATAGAGTAGTTTCAAAATAACTTGTTTAATAGAAAATAGGAAAAATTAAATATAACTTCTTTTTAATACATTTCTTTTACACCTAGTTTTAAATAATCAAAAATTATTAGCAATTTATTTGGCTTTTCACCCAGTATTTGAATTTCAGTGAGTTTTTTTAGGAAAATCACTCCTGTCCTAATACTTTTGTACACTACCGGCAGTATATAAAAGTGTTAGGTCAGGGGTGATTTTAAACTTTATTTTGATGCCTCATAAAAGATAAAATCGTTCTTGTCCTAATACTTTTGCACAGTACTGTCTACACACACACACAGACACACACACACACACACACACACACACACACACACACATATATATATATATATATATATATATATATATATATATACTGTAAGTTAGTGTGTAAAAGAATTAATAAAATAGATCCATTACAATATTTTTCTACATACTGTATTTCTAGTAAATTCTAAATATTATTGGTCAGAAATGTTAAATGTTTTTAATTACATTTTTTTTTTAAATTTTATTTAAGGAGTGATCAGAATTTGAGTCTAGTTTTTTTAATTTATTTTAAGATCTTTCTTTCTTTGAAATTCTCCTCACCCTCTCTCTCTCTCTCTCACACACACACACTCTCTTTATCTGTCTTTTTTCTCTTTTACATTTGTTTATCCTTTTCTTTTCCACATCTTAATTATTTCTCGCCCTCTTTCACACATTCTTTTTATATTTCTCTCTTTTCTTTTTCTTTTTCTTTTTTTTTTTTTTTGCACACTTTATTTTTTCTCTTTTCCCTTTTCGTTTTCTTTCTTGTTTCCTTTTATTGTTTTTATTCCCTTTTGTTTTTATTTTGCTCTCTTTTGTTTCCTTTTCTGTAAGGCGTTCTCTTTTTGCATATTTTTATTTTATTTTAAAATCTCATATTTTCCTCTTTCTCTCTTTACTTTTTCTTTATTATTTCACAAATATAAAATACCTTATTTTCTTTTTCCATCATTACTTTAATATCTCTTGTTATTTCTTTTTTATTATTGTAACTGATCTTTCCTTCTCTCTCACTCTCTTTTGTTCATTTTGTTTGTTGCTTTCTTTCCCTAATATGTTACACGCCTGTTTTTCTCGTCTTATCACCGCTAATATTTTTTCTACTAATGTTATTATTTCTTACCAATTTTAGTCTATAGCCCGCGGCGCAATCCAGTATCCATCATCTGACGACATGTCGTTTGCAATTTGCTAACTTATCAACGTTCGGTTCGTTTTCGCTTTTCCTTTTCTGTTGGTCATAAACGGAATAATACGAACGCAAATCCTAATCTAGTTTTGACACCAAAGATGTTTGTAAACAGAATGAGAAATTAACGCCATTTAACTTTCCCCGCGCGAGATATCAGATCAATAGGTTCGTTGGCGATGGTTTTGATAATAAACGCTTCCGGCAAGACGCCATATTGATTAATTGCTTTTTATGCGCATGAACGTTTGTCGATTATTAACGTTTTCTGCTTTCCTCCTTTGTACTGTTTCTTTTTTTTCTTTTTTTTTTCTGTTTCTTATACAATTTTCTCCTGTTACATTTCGTTTACTTTTTATATTTCTGTTTTTTTTTTTCTGTTAATCTTAATATTTTGCTTTCCTCTTTGTAATCCAATTCTCTATTTTTTTGACTTACTAAAAAAATAACAGCTAATTGCTTGATGCGTTCTTAGGATTGAATCCTCTGCTATTCGACTTTGTTCTGTTTGTTTTCCAATAGTGTGCAATCTCTAGAATATTTAAGCAATCGTCTGACGGCAAAATAAGAGATGAAACAATTGAGATGTGGTTCTACTGATAAACATTGTATATACCACAGGGTATGTGATAGATGAGAGAGTTTTAAAGAAAAGAGAAATTACAGAGAATTTGTTGCTGACAATCAGAAAAAAACGGGAGAAATTTTCGGGACACATAACGAAGAAGGAAGGCTTGAAAAACTTAACACTCAAAGGTTGTAGAGAGGGTGAGAGGTTATCAAAAAGCGGCAAATAACCCACTTAACAAGTTTGAGGAAATGGATGAATGAATAAATGTTATGAAAGCAAAAAAAAAAAAAAGAGGAATTAGTACTATTAACAATAACAGATAAGAAGTCGTAGAAAGTGATAATAACCAACGTTGAGTACTGGTGCTAATAAAATAGTGCTCGGTGTAAAATAATAATGGAGATATAATTTAAATCAATGATATACATTTTTCTCATGAGTAGCACAATTTAGGGTTTCGTGTTCTGCGCAATTGTAGGGTGCTAATTCAAGTGCAATGCAAACATCGGGTATTAATTCATGCTCAATGCAATTATCAGGTTTTCAATAAGCAGAGTTGTGCTACCGGTGTAGAAAAATGTATATTATATATTTGAAGAAAACTCTTATACTAAGGAATTTATTTCATACCCTGATTGAGCACTCTTGAAGAATAGTAGACTTTGAAAAAGAGTAGCTACTCTCGCATGCAGGCATCGCTCATTCACTAATGAATTAGAGCACTCTGTCTATTGAGCGTGTATAATGACAATATTCATGCTAAAAGTCTGCCCTCTTCTACTGAACGCCCATAGCCCAGAGGTAGAATCGCCGACTGACGCCAATTCGGTCGGGTTTCAATCCTGGGTTGAAAACAATCGGAGTCTAATCGTACTGATAATCGAAAAAAATCGGGTTATAGAAGGCGTGGTCCGATTTTAATCAAATTTGACACACTCATAGACAAAGACATAAAAAAGTGCAGAAAATCGATAATATATATATATATATATATATATATATATATATAAAGGCAAGATGTTTGTGTGTGTGTCTGTATTCTTTTCCGCCCTTCTATTTTAGTTTTTGCTTCGGGTTTGGCTCTAAGTAGGTATAATTGTAGTTCTTAGTCTCAGCCATGATACCATTTACTCAGAGAACTTATTTAGCCTTCAAAATTCAGTTTACGACGAAATGACTTATTTGATACCGATACCAGGAAATCAAAATTGACTTACATCCATTCATTTTTCTTTCAGTCTATGGTTTCGCTTTAACTGGAAACAAGTAGGAGTTGTAAGAGGAAAGAAGGTCAGTCGATGTTGGACGGTAGTAGTCGACTATTAGTCGAATACGAAAGTAGTCAGCAACCTGGCAAGATTACACTGCGTAATACATATTATATCAAGTTCCTAACGTTTTGTACGTTACCAATTAGGACTGAGTTTAGCACAAATACTAGCCTCAACTGCTAAAATAACTCCATAACAAGTGGGCAAGGAAAAATTTAACTTTAGCATCATTTAGGAAATTTAGCATATTTAAGTAAAACTTTGATTTTTTTTTAACGAATTGACTTAGATTTTTAATTGCGGTTAAAACCCATTCAATGCAAGCCATCTTTTGAATTACAGATGAAATTGCAATCAAGATTATAAATTTTTATGTGAGTTCGTAAATTCTTTTATTCGATTTATAAGTTATCGTGGCTCCTGTAATATAGAGCTGTGGTATTTACTCTTTTTTTTTTCGGGTCAAGCTGAATAAACCTTTTAGCTGATGCACCAATAACCATGAATGTAAATGCGACCAGTTATGCGTATATTATGAGAACAGAATGACCTCATCGTCTTCAGTAATGAAATGAAATATCCACATTTTCTTCGAAAATAAAATCTTAATTTTGAAAAATTATATTAATGATTTATTCAGTTTAGTGCGGGGAATTTTAACCACAAAGTTTTCTTTCTTTCTTTTTTCCTTTTTTTTTTCTTTTCCTTTTTTTTTTTTTTTTTTTTTTTTTTTGCCTTGGTGCTCGACTTCATGGTCTCCTGACCGTAGCTGAAGAAAGTCGGAAGTTTGCAACGCGAGAGATAGCACGTCAGAACGAACCACGAAACAATCATATCCCACATTCATGAACTCGGTCAAAACATGGCCAATGAGTCTCGCGTGATCTTACCAGCTGCCAATGTTCTTTATTAAGGACAAGACATGTTATTGAATCATTTCTAGAAAGGATTATCCCCGAAAAATGAATCCTTAATAATTATATTCAGCAAAAGAGACAATGGTTAAAACTCAAGATAAAGCCTATGCCGGTACCAAAACAAAAACTACACTCTGACAAGGTAATGCATTCTGTTTGGAGAGGTATGAAGAGTGGGATCCATCATCGATTATGATGAAGCTACCAATTGTGATAGAAAATCTAGGCAAATAGATAAACTGTGGTGAACACAAACTTAAAAGTAATTCTCTTCTCTTCTTCACTTTTACAAAAATTCACAATTACGCGTGAAATCCAAATTTTGACAAATAGAAAAAGGATTGACCCTGTATTGAAAGAAAAAATGTAGCTGGATTTCACGTTCAGATGTTAAATTAATTTTCTAACCAATGAAAGGAGGCGATTTGCAAAACTGAGAGAAAAGTTAGCAATCCAGTGTAAAAAACTAAATGGCTATAATAACACAAAGAAAGTCAGAATCAGTCGGTGAGATGGAAGCAGCGATATCATATACCAGCAATATGTGACAAAAACTTCAAACCCTGACCAGGACATAAGGTCTCGAAAGACATTCGTATTCCTCATTTACTCGTGCTATTTTCCTTTACCTCTTTTTCCTCTTTTTTTCCTCAACATTCTTGCAGTCAACAAAGAAGACGACAACAACAAAAACAAAATACTTCAACTGACTCCTAAAAATTAACGTCCAATGAGTACAATTTCCTTTATTGCTTCACTTTCCTTTTCACTTTCTCGCAGGCCATAAAAAAGGAAAGGAACACAGACTTTATTTGTAACCTGTTAATCTTTCTACATACACACATTCTTCTACTTATGACTAAAAGCTCTGGATAAACTTAACTCCTTACTGTAATTTCTCGTTGAGCATTTAACTTCTACAAATTGTTGTTATTCTCTTCTGTTAATAAAATTCTACTTTAACGTACAAAACGAAATACTTTTATTCTTCCACATTTTGATAATTCTGAGAACTCTGATGATGATTCTGATAAACATTAAGTTGTAGGGAGTTTGACTACGCTTAACACAACGCCAATTCAATAAACATTCAACTATCTCCCTACTACAGAACTACTCCGGACTTAATACAAAAAGTAAGCTTTTTTGATTACGTTTAACACAAAGTCAATTCCATAAACATTCAACTATCTCCCTACTACAGAACTACTCCGGACTTAATACAAAAAGTAAGCTTTTTTGATTACGTTTAACACAAAGTCAATTCCATAAACATTCAACTATCTCCCTACTACAGAACTACTCCGAACTTAATACAAAAAGTAAGCTTTTTTGATAACGTTTAACACAACGCCAATTCAATAAAAATTCAACTATCTCCCTACTACAGAAATACTCCGGACTTAATACAAAAAGCAAGCTTTTTTGATTACGTTTAACACAAGGCCAATTCAATAAAAATTCAACTATCTCCCTACCACAGAACTACTCCGGACTTAATACAAAAAGCAAGCTTTTTTGATTACGTTTAACACAAAGTCAATTCCATAAACATTCAACTATCTCCCTACTACAGAACTACTCCGGACTTAATACAAAAAGTAAGCTTTTTTGATTACGTTTAACACAAAGTCAATTCCATAAACATTCAACTATCTCCCTACTACAGAACTACTCCGGACTTAATACAAAAAGTAAGCTTTTTTGATTACGTTTAACACAAAGTCAATTCCATAAACATTCAACTATCTCCCTACTACAGAACTACTCCGGACTTAATACAAAAAGTAAGCTTTTTTGATTACGTTTAACACAAAGTCAATTCCATAAACATTCAACTATCTCCCTACTACAGAACTACTCCGAACTTAATACAAAAAGCAAGCTTTTTTGATAACGTTTAACACAACGCCAATTCAATAAAAATTCAACTATCTCCCTACCACAGAAATACTCCGGACTTAATACAAAAAGCAAGCTTTTTTGATTACGTTTAACACAAGGCCAATTCAATAAAAATTCAACTATCTCCCTACCACAGAACTACTCCGGACTTAATACAAAAAGCAAGCTTTTTTGATAACGTTTAACACAACGCCAATTCAATAAACATTCAACTATCTCCCTACTACAGAACTACTCCGAACTTAATACAAAAAGTAAGCTTTTTTGATTACGTTTAACACAAGGCCAATTCAATAAAAATTCAACTATCTCCCTACCACAGAACTACTCCGGACTTAATACAAAAAGCAAGCTTTTTTGATAACGTTTAACACAAGGCCAATTCAATAAAAATTCAACTATCTCCCTACTACAGAACCACTCCGGACTTAATACAAAAAGTAAGCTTTTTTGATAACATTTAACACAAAGCCAATTCAATAAAAATTCAAATATCTCCCTACCACAGAACTACTCCGGACTTAATACAAAAAGCAAGCTTTTTTGATAACGTTTAACACAAGGCCAATTCAATAAAAATTCAACTATCTCCCTACCACAGAACTACTCTGGACTTAATACAAAAAGCAAGCTTTGTTGATTAGTCGGAAATGTGTGTTACGCTTGCATGGCTACATAATATGATATATCCTCACACCATTTTCTAAATCAGAAAGCGTACAAAATTATAATGTTCTTAAAACAACACCAAAACAGTTTTTATGCTCGTCAAATTAATAACTATGTTTCTAGTCGGTCTTAAGTTATCGAAATTAAGGAAAATATTACTAGAATTGATCATTAAATGTAAATGAATAATATGACTCATGAAAAACTGATAAAACGTTTTTTCCAATAAAATAAAACCATTTTGCAAAATTACATTCTTGCAAATACCCCTGCAATCATAAGGGTACAGGGATAAACTACCCTCAAAGAAAATTGGTCAAAATCTTAAACAAAACAGTTGATAATGCTGACGAGGTCAGTCGCATGGCCAAAATGGTGGGGATGAAAATTAACGCTTCCAAGACGAAAATTCTCTCTGCGAACTACCCCCTACCAGACCGAGTGGCTATAACCCTCGATGGTGAAGCTGTAGAAGAGGTCGAATGCTTCAAATATCTGGGGGCCAATTTTACAGCCATTGGTCAAGCGAAAGATGAAATTACTACCCGTATCAATCTGGCTAGAGTTGCCTTTGTCCGTCTTCAAAAACGGCTTTAGTCTCACCAGGAGATAAGACGATCGACGAAGTTGCGAATCTACAAGGCCAGGGTCAGAACAATTCTTCTCTGTGGTTGTGAGACCTGGCCACTGCGCAGAGAGGATCTTCATGAACTTGAGGTCTTCGACCACTACTGCCTTCGCCGTATCCTGCGCGTTCGCCTCTCCGACCGGATCCCCAACTCGATCATCCGCGCTAGTTGCAACATCCTTGGCCTGGAGAAACTCTGCTTAAAAGGAGACTCCGGTAGTTCAGCCACGTGCTGCGCCGGCCTGGTGATGAATTCGTCCGTAAACTGGTGGTGTCCAACGCACCCACTGGTTGAAGGATGTGCCGAGGTTGTCAACTTAAGACGTGGCTCGCTGCTGTCAAAGCAGACATGGAGCTCATGTCCGGTCCTTGCGTTTTTGGTGTCCGACGCTGGAACCATGAATGGCTAGTTAATGCCACCGGTTCTACTGCCGATCGACGTGGGTGGATAGCCTTGACGCGCAATGCGGTTAACTCCATTAGAGCCGGCTCAATCCACTTCGGGTGAATGCCGTTACAAGTACAAGTAAGTATAATGCTTTCCGAAGTTCATTCCTGGATGAAAATTACTTTTTGTACTCATAAAAACGAAAACCCAAAGATTTTATATAGGGTTAAAGTCTGGCAAACACGCCGATAATTCTGTAAGCAGGTTAGTTCTATATATAATCTAGCCAAGTGTTCCACGGTTACCGCAGAAAGAAATGGCAACCTACTGAGGGAAAATCTGCCTAGTCAATCATAAACCGAAAAAGACATCATTGCTCAAGCTTATTTCAAGTATGTCACTTAAATGAGTGATTCAACGGTTGCGATGTCAGTAGGAGCTGAAGCATATGTACAAAAATACATTTCCGTTTAAATTCCAGTGTTTTTTCTTGAGCCATGATTGAAATTTGATATTCATGGATTCCATGTAAGCAAAAGAATTCATTTTAACGCCATTAGCAACTATCCAGGGGTGTGGACGAAAACTAACTCATTGCCAACAATCCTTGTCTAAAAAAAATAAGTCTCCTCCACGTTGGTGCTCCAATCACAGAGTCATTCAGGCATTATTCTGTTCACAAGCCATCAGGGACATCCAGTGTCGTCCTTGACACGTCCATGAATAAGACACGATAAAAATCTAACTTTAAATCATTTGGGGCCTAATAAACATGTTTAGCAAGTTGACTTGGCTTCCGGATGTGCCATCATGAGGTTTTAGGTCCATTTGGAGCTCAAACGTCAGCCAAAAAATATTTGCTACAATTAAGTCGGTACTTACGCATTCCTATCTTTAAACGGATTTCCATTCTTTGAATAGGAGACAAACAACCACCTGGCATCGGTCGGCAATTGCACTGCATGAAACTAGATTCTAGATTAATTTGAATACTGCTGCCATATCTGGTCGGGTGCTCTTGCTATTTATCTTCAAAGAAGGATCTGCAACGTAATAGGTCCTGACTTGGCATCTCCACTTCAGTCACTTTCTTGACATGACTTCCTTCTGTCTTTTCTACAAATATTTTCATGGAAACTGCTCTGACGAGATTTTTTCCCTAGTGACCAGAACACATAAATTTAAGCGCGCATCTAGATTGGCGTTTAGGTCCCACCCTTTTACTGTTGAAATAATTAAATGTAAATGACACTTCTACTCCAACAGTTTCTTTTCCAGTATTTACCACCCGTGGAACTCCCTTCCGTTAACTTGCTTCCCTGGCAGCTACCATCTTGAAAAATTTAAATGTAATGTTAATTGTAATCTTCTATCTTCTTGAATCCCGTTCACCTTTAATCCTTTCCTCAATTCCTCCTATACCCAGTTTTTTCTCTTACTGTACTAATTGTAGTCCTACCTGACTTGGGGCGAAATGATTTAATAAAAATTATTGATCTTACGGTAATCTTTTGTGAGAGTTTCAACAGTTCTCGCCGTTGCATGTCGTTCATAAAGCTTTTCAATAATTTTCGCTTTCTCATCTTTAATCAAACATCCTTTACGTCTCGTGGGAGAGATTATCTCCTCTTATACATACTCTATATTGAAGTAAGTTTAGTAGGACTGGCTTCTTTCTGTGTTGAATAAAGTTTTAATTAAGTTACACCTGCATTCATCTTCTCACTACAATTTGATCAACTTAGCATGGAAAATTGGACGAGACTACAAAGGTTCGACGTCAACACTGACCATACCAGAGATCGTGAGCAATGGACCCGTTGGATTTTACCATTCGAGAACTTCGCAGAAACCCTTAAAGTAGAGCACCCTCAATGATAAACAGACAAGAAAAGGCTAATAACAAACTATGTGTCCCTCTCTGTCAAACAGGATAATTTCAGACTCCCAATTTTACAAAAAAGCTATAAACTTGCTGCACTAGTAGAGAAGACAAACTCAGGACAATAAGCTCAGACGAGTCAATGTCAAAAGCGGCTGTCAAACTACCACGTCTTCAAAGAAACCGCAGACGATCGGGTTAGTGGAAAGACTGTCCCCTACAAAGAACCAAGAGGGGAGAATGTGGCATGGATTATATTACATATGTATTCTGTATTCAAGAAAGTCTAATAAATTGAATAAACCTTTAATAAGTAACACATGCGTTCATCTTCTCACGGCTTATGTTGTATACAATTTTTGGAATGGTGGAGAAAGAACCAATACTATCAAAATGGCTACCAGTTATTTATTGCTGCGCAGAACATCTTCAAAATTTGCATCTTTGCGCATGCCAGTTCTGTCACTCTTTTACTAAAAATATGTTACAATGCATGCAGTCAGCCAGATGATGATTTAAGAAATGCGATTTGCATATAATGTTGGCACGCATTGTAATGTACTAGGGGAATATTTATCTCTATAAACCTGCTTAATGCCTGTTTCATGAATAATAAAACATGAATAATGAATACGCGATCATATTTTGAATAATCGTTCTCATTTCTGTCGGCGATATAAACATTATAATCAACATGCTTTGTGATTTAACAAACCTGTCAAATATATTTCGTTCTTTTGTCCTTGCTGCACTTTGCATTTCTTTACTTTATCATTCAAAAAATGTTGCCATTCTTCTTTCAATTGTTTGCACCAACCAGTTCTAAAATTTTACTTTTTTTGTGCACAAAAATGTACAAAAACCAGATATTCAAACAATTTGTACTTAATCAATCAACAGTCTATCTGCAAACAGAGAACAGGTTTATTAACAAAGAAAACGTTAGGAAGACTAAACAAAGCAGTATTTTGTAAGAAATGCGTCCGTAAGCGTATGTAATAAATTGGACAAAAGGCAATATAATAAAACTAGCAGTATAGCCCGGCGTTTCTCGGGTGTAATGAAAGCTTTAAAACTAATCCATGGTCCTGGAGCTCAGACTCAGCCTAAAGAATATTTGAAATAATAAAATAATTGCGACAATTTACCAATCGCACCTAATATATATATATATATATATATATATATATATATATATATATATACTAGCAGTATAGCCCGACATTGTTCGGGTGTAATGAAAGCTTTAAAACTAATCCATGGTCCTGGAGCTCAGACTCTTTGGACGTTGACACGAAAGTCTAAAAAGCCATAGTTGTTTCCTGTTAAAGCGAAACCGTAGACTGAAAGAAAAATGAATGGATGTAAGTCAAATTTTGATTTCCTAGTATCGATATCAAATAATGTTTTTCGTCGTAAACTGAATTTTGAAGGCTAAATAAGGCCTCTGAGTAAATGGCTGAGACTAAGAACTACAATTATACCTACTTAGAACCAAACTCGAAGCAAAAACTAAAATAAAAGGGCTGAAAAAATACAAACATACAGGCAGATAATCAGACACACACACAAACATCTTGCCTTTTATATATATATTATCAATTTTCTGCACTATTGTAAGAACTGCAACCTTGAAACTTCTGAATATCGTTTCTTATGCCTTTGTCTATGAGTGTATTAAATTTGATTAAAATCGGACCACTCCTTCTGTAACCCGATTTTTTCGATTTTCGATATTTATCGGGTGTACCTCGACACAAAACTTAGCTAACAACACTTGCAGACGCTTATAGTACAACTGTGTAAATTTTCAAGAAAATCGGTTCAGCCGTTTCGGAGTCTATAGGTAACGGATACACACACACACACACACACACACACAGACAAACTTCCATTTATAAATAAGTTTAGATATACTAATAAAAACTAGAATTGCAAAATAGTACGTGCAAAACTTAATTAATTTATAAGACAAGCCAAACCCACATCACGTTGAAGAACCGGTTCCTGAACGATCATCGAACATCGAGCCTGAACAGCGACTAAAAGGATGAACACCAGATGGTTCTTGATTAGGCAGGTGATTGCTCGAAATAATTAATCGGACAGCCGATTTCTAATTACCAGTAAATATTCACTTACGCGCAAATCTACTTGGGAAACGTGTGAAGCCAACTATTCTGCCCAGCTATGAGTTAATCAGTAAGACTTGTATCACTAATCTATTATTATTCCCCAAAAACTCTTAAAATCTAAACATATGTTGACATTGCATATGCAGCAAAGGGTTGATAAGCCGTAGAAAATGAATCAATATACATAAGACAATAAAATAAACGCATACACAAGGCAATATAATGTGTTTGTGTGATAATAAAAGTATACGCAAGCCAATATATTGCCTTCACGAGACATTAAATGCATACAGAATTAAATGTAATGGGATCACGCAATTGATAATGCACTAACGGGATACTAAATACAAACTTAATGCAATATATTTCCTTCATGCGGAAACAAATTCATCCATTTTCCTTTTATTCAGTTCACTCTAAGTAAAGTAATAATGGCACTACGACGCAAGAAAATGAAAAGACCAAGGAACCGGAAACCCACTCCAGGACACAAGGATAACAGGAAACAAGGGAAAAAACTCTGCTCCTGTTCAAAAGTCTCGGGAGGAGTGTCAACTGGGCAATATAATAAGTAGCAACTAGAATTGCGGGTGAAAGAACAAGCGTCACAAATGTTAAAATATGTAAGCTTTGCGAGTTGTATGTTTGTAAGGTTTGGCTCATTTTCCAGTTTGTTCAGAACTCTACGTCTAATTTCAGCGTATTTATCTGAAACGAGTCCCTGAAAGAATATCAGACACTTCAAATTATTCGCACTCAATTCTGACGGTTTGAAATCGTCGCAATTCTTGTTCACGACCGGCGCAAATGTAGTGTAAGCTTCACTATCCTGGTTAAATTCTTACACTTTCATCTCTTATGAAAGAGTGAAGTCTTAGGAATAAAAATTCTGTAAAAAGTTTAACTGCTTCAGTAAATGTCAGTTCGCTTGTTTTACGGGGTAGAATATAGTTCACAAATTTGGTATGCTCCGTGGTGCCCAGTTCTCGAAGAAGAAGGCGAACTTTCTTAGAGTCCGACCAATTTGTGTAATTTGTGGCGTATAAATCTTCAACTTTTTTAAAATAGGAGGCGAAAGTTATATCATCGTCCGGAGAATATGTAAAAGTGTATATTGCGCCCCAAATGTTGTTTTGTGAGAACGCATTTTCGTCTTCACTAATTTGTCCCCTGATTGCCATTTCAAGCAAGTTCATTTGCTGTTGTTGAGTTTGAAGTAGAATTTCAAGTTTTTGATGTCTAATTTCTTTTGAAATTCCAGCCGTTCTTTTTCAGCTTGCATTTCAAGTCGTTTCTCTTGTCAACTAATTTTCCCGTTGGTTTTGCTATTCAAGTTAGAATTTAACCTGAAAAACACTTATTGGCTCTCTGAATATGTTTTCAACAATTTTGGAAAATTGTATGTCCTTTTCCTTATTCGTCTTTATTCTTTGTTGAACTGGTAACAACTTGTCGAACACCGATTTAATTTTTCTTGCAAATATCAATTCTGCCAGTGACATGTCTGTCGTTGTATTGAGATTTAGCGTTATCCAGTGTACTTTCAAGAAATGTTCTTCTCATTACACTGTTCCATTACTTGTATTTTTCAAAGTTCTCTTAAAAGCACCCACAAATGGTTCAGCTTACCCATTTGACCTTGAGTGATATGTCAGGATAAGTATTATATTCAATCAAGAACATTTTACGAAATTCTTTAAATTCGTAAGCAGTGAATTGTATACCGTTATCCGAGACTATAACATCATTCAATATCCACTTTTGCAATATGATCGGTATTACGAATCTTTGCGCAAATATTATCTGAGTCTATGACATTCGAAATGTAATATCTTGCAAAGATTATCTGAGACTATGACATCCGGAATGTAGGAATGTAATATCTTACAAACATTAGTACCTTACCAAATAGCCAATAAGCGTTCAATTTTGCATTTTGTTCTAAAATCGTCTGTCTTACTTTCTTTTGAGCGTTTTTTTTTCGAAATAAACATGTCTTGTTCTGATTTTACTTTTATTTCATCCAGTGTAACTGGTAATTCGCGGCCTACATTGCATAATATATTTTTAATTTCTATTTCACTTTTAATGTTGAAATAACTGTATTCCAAACGGTTCATTATTTTTTTTATAACAGAGCTTCACTGAACAATTTGATTAAAAAACACAGGAAGTAGAACTGGACTAATAAATGTCAAAAGGCTTTTAATGAAATCAAAAAAAATTATATTATTCTTAATAACCCGTCCGCATTTTTTAGACGGGTGGATATTACATCATAAAATTGTAACTTAATAAGATGGCACCCTACCTTTGTAATCTATTTGTTGCATGTGTAGGTTGATCGATTGCTTTTTTTAATGGTATTCCGGCCTTAGTGGTCAATTTATGCCGGAAATGATTTTGAGTGACTTTGAAAGATGTGCTTCTTGGTTTGGATAGGAGTCTTGAAATAGTTTAACATCTTGAAGTAGGCAGCTTCATGGAGTTATATAGCTGGCTCCTTTCCTAAGGAGGTAAGAATGGGTGATGCTTGAGTGGCTCACACGAAGTCGTAATAATGTTATTTTCTAGTCATTTCACTGGAGTCATTTATTTCTCCGATTTGTTCCTTTATTGCATGTAATTTGTTACGGGTGTAAGAATTCCACGATTCTTGCCATTGGTGTTTGTTAATTGTTGCTATTAGGTCTGTGAAGAAAACATTATCTTTTGAGGGTTTCAGTTCTAGTGCTTTTTTTGCTGCCTGGTCAGCTCTGTGATTCCCGTTTATATTGACATGACTGGGTACCCAGCTGAAGACTGTTTCTTTATTTTTAATAATTACATCAATCTCTTCAATTTAATATTGTTTTCCATTCTCATTTAAATATGATTAACCATAATTTTAACTGTTGAATTAGTACCTGGGGAAGTTATTGGAGGTCATTCTATTAATTTGGATCTTGAAACTTTTTTCTTTTTTGTTCGCAAGCTCAGTAATAATAAACTTTTCAGAATATGGAGGACCATTGTCTTGTAAGGATATTGTTGTAAAGTATTAGTCAGTGTATTTCTTGCACTTCCCTTCTATTGTGACAATAGACTGCTCCTACTTATAAATATAACAAGTAGCCATATTAGAAAAGGATTTGAGGAGTATTTGATTTACTCAAGTCTTTCCATCCTTTTTAAGGAGGTAAGAATGGATGATGCTTGGGTGGCCCACACAGAGTCTTGATAATGTTACTTGTTATTTTCTAGTCATTTCACTGGGGTCATTTATTTCTCCGATTTGTTCCTTTATTGCATGTAATTTGTTACGGGTGTAAGAATTGCACGATTCTTGCCATTTCTTCATTTGGTGTTTGTTAATTGTTGCTATTAGGTCTGTGAAAGAATTTTTTTTTCGAACCCAAAATTGATAATAGAGGTCTTTCGTCTGTCCGTAAACGAAAATTCATTCAGTGTATAAATTTGTGAAATTTTTTTATTGTAAATATTTTTTGGACCTGGCTGTATATTTTTCTGTCGGTACTAACGAATGTGAAGCATTTGCGATGCCTTTCATGTTATCGTCATCATCTTCAGGCCATAGTCACTTCAGAAGCCAATACGATTTCTGCTTTCGGATTGCAGTACGTTAATAATAAATTTAACGTTTGTATTTTCTTGATTTCTTCAAAAGCCTTTTGACTCTTATCAGACCAGTTCCGCTTCCTGCCTTTTTAAAACAAATTATTCAGTGAAGCTCTCAAATTCTGCATATTAGATATGCAAATTTGATAATAATTTTCTAGTTCTAGAAATGCTTCTAGCTTAGTAAAGTTTGTTAGAGAAGACATATGCTTGATTGACTTGCCCTCGACGTATCTTGTTAACGAACGTTTCTGCCAATTATTTGACCTTTGGTACTTGATTATAGGCAAAAACAATCCGCACTTTTCCTCAATGAGTTTCAAACCGTACTCTTTTAAAAATAAATATATGCTCGATACACTTTTAATTAATATGTCATCCCTATAAGCATACTTTACATAGCTTATTGAAATATGGCTGCAGCCATTTTTATTTTTAAAAAAGTCGGTTGAACTTATACAATCTCTTGTGTATATTTATCGTTAATAATTCTGAGCATTCTTCTTCAAACTGTATTTTTAAAGAAAGCGCCAACTTCGAAAGGAATTCGCAAAAATTTCTCATTTTGTTTTGTGTTTTAACTTCTCTTGAAAATCGACCATCCGTCCGTGCATGGAGTACTGCTGCCATTTATGGTCAGGTGCCCCTGCCGTTCTCCTCAGTGTTCTTGACAAGCTCCAAAGGAGAGTCTGTAATGTGATAGGTACTGATCTGGCGACTCGTCTGCAGCCACTTTCCCATCGTCGAAATGTGGCCTCCCTCTGTCTCTTCTATAAATACTTTCATGGCTTCTGCTCGGATGAGCTTAAGTCACTGATGCCTCCTCAACAGGTGTTTACCCGTTCAACCAGACTGGCAACTGGGTCCCACCCATTCACAGTCAGGTTAGCCAAACGCAGACGACAATTCTACTCCTGCAGCTTTCTCTCGCACTTCCCGCCTGTGGAACTCACGCCCGTATTCTTGCTTTCCTGATGGCTACGACCTCCAGAAATTTAAAAGCAAAGTTAATACTCACCTACTAACCACTGGCCTCTAGCTCTCTCTCCCCTCCCCTGTATAACCTTCCCTTTCTCTCCGCCCATGTACCTGTCATTGCACCTGCTTTCTCAGTTTTCTATTGTTCCCTTCTAACTAGCTTGTACTCCTCACTCTTTTCTAATTAATCTTTCTACATTTATGTAACCCCCTGCACATCAGTGGCGTTTCTGCCTTGCTCGGGGTGAAATGATTAAAAAAAAAAAAAAAAAAAAAAAAAAATATGAAAAAAATTTAACAATATTTACATACTAGCAGTTTAGCCCAGTTTCACTCGGGTAGTTTAAGAAATAATAAGAATAAAAAACATATGATGAATTTACATAGCAAATACTTACACAACGTCCACCCTCGTCACTTTTATAGATAGCAATGTAGAATGACTCTTTTGGATTAGTGTCGGAGAAGAGGGGCAACATATATATAGAGAGAGATAATATGAAGTGGGGTGTTCGATTCTATATTATAATCAATACATAAGCTGATCTCTGACTTTGTGGGGTGATAATATATATTTTTCTACCCCTAATTTTAGCTTTCTGAAAATTTTCAAGGTGTCGTTAGCGTTCTATAATTTTGATCTCCATCTGTGCGCAACTCCCGTCGAGCTAGACCGCAAAATACAGACGCTAAGTCGAATCTATCAAACAAACAAATATTTACACAACGTCCACTCCCGCCACTTTTATAGATATAGATATCGGTGTTTACAATTTTATCGTGGTAATATTCCAGGGAAATTAAAACACAAAACAAAATTATATCATTAAATATTTATTCAACGAAATATGAACCATTTTGTTATACAAACTTTCTCAATTTTTCTTCGGCTTTCGTCTTTCCAGAATTTCGCTACTTTTTCGGGAAAGAACTTGTTTTTTTAATGTCATCCAAATAATTAACATTATAACCGCTGAGGTTATTGTTATGGTGAGACACACCTATTCCTCAGATAATGGACTCTCCCTTCTATATGAATAAGATTTAACAGGAAGTTAACGCGAGAAGTTTTGGGGAAATTCATAGGAGTTCTTAGAAGTTCATAGGAGTTCTTTAGAGTTTTATTGGAGTTAAGTAGAACTACTAGGCAGTTGATATTAGTCGGCAGTTAGCCGAATACTAAGGAGTCAGCCTTCAGTGGAAGATTACCAAGTTCCTAACATTTTGGGTGCGTTAAGTCGATTAGCAACCGACATAGCACGATTATAACCTTCAGTGAGAAAACTACTCAACAACAGATATATAGTTAACGCAGGAGGTATCTGTTACTAGCCGCCACCAGATTCCCTGTTTTGCTGTAGTGTATTGTTTTTACAAAAACCTTTCTTCTTTCATCGATGCACATGTTGCTGTTCTTTCACTCGAGTACTATCTTGTTTATTGGTAATATTTTAAAGGATACAACAGTGGCGACAAAGATTCGATTCCAACTTACAACAAGAAAGACCCCAAGACACTGTTTGTAAAACGTACAACAGTAATAATTACGGATTTGATCAACATGTGCGTCATGGTGCAGTGGATATCGGCTCGGAACGAGAAATCGGGAAGCCGAGTTCGAATTCCAGTCGAATTCCTTGCATTCGCTTACGCACAAATACCCCTGGGAAAGGTATTAATCCGTCTCTTCCCTCCAGTTATGGGTTAAATAATAGGACAGAATGGGTTCTGTAGCCTTGGCTGGCAACCAGTCTAAAGCAGAAAGCAATGGCAACCTACTGCGGGATAATCTTCTGCACAGTCAGTCATGTCTCTTTCGAGACATGATCGCCCAAGCGTGTATCACGTTACCTGACTGACTTTGAAAATACTCTCTGAAATTACTCAACAAAAATGGAACAATTGGCTGAAGTGACTAAAGCATTACACGCTAGTTTGTAGTTACAACAGCAGCAGCAGCAGCAGCAACAATTACAGCAACAAGAAAATTTTGAAAAAATCACACAAAAATGTTCAGCATAAGCTGATGCAATTCCGAAAACAAGCGGAAGATGGTAAGCTATTGTGCAAACCCGTAATATATGAAACATCAGAAGAACGAGCTACAGATTATTTCCCCTGGAGGAATATCGAATTCGTTATCAAAATCCAACCATGGCTCAAACAACGGAGTAAATTTCTCTGCTTATATTCGTAGGTACGAGACGATTTTTTCATTGGTCTAAGAGAAGAAAATTACGTTGTTGGTCCAAAAATTAATTACAGAGGAGAACACTAAATGCACGAACGTAATTTTACCTAAAAAGCCAGAGGAAATCTCGTTCGAGGATACAATAAAGATTTTGTCAGGAATGTTCGACGAAAGAGACAGTTTTTCTTACTCGATATACGTGCTTAAACATTGTAAAACAAGAGAAGGGAGGCTTTATGACTTTTGAAGGCAATGTAAATTCACAATGTGAATTGTTTAAAATAGACAACCATTCAGTCGACATGTTTAAATGTTTAATCTTCGTCCAGGGACTTACAGCGGTGAAAGACAAAGACATCAAATCAAGGATTTTTTTTTTAATCATTTCACCCCGAGCAAGGCGGAAACGCCACTGATGTGCAGGAGGCTACATAAATGTAAAAAGATTAATTAGAAAAGAGTGAGGAGTACAAACTAGTTAGAAAGGAACAATAGAAAGCAGGTGCGATGACAGATACATAGGTGGAGAGAAAGAGAAGGTTATACGGGGGTGGGGAGAGAGCTAGAGTCCAGTGCTAGTAGATGAGTAATGACTTTGCATTTAAATTTCTGGAAGTTGTAGCCGTCAGGAAAGCAAGAATATGGTGGGACCCAGTTGCCAGTCTGGTTGCACGAGTAAACACCTGTTGAGGAGGCATCAGTGACTTAAGCTCGTCCGAGCAGAAGCCATGAAAGTATTTATAGAACAGACAAAGGGAGGCCACATTTCGACGATGGGGAAGTGGCTGGATTCTGATAATTATGGAGCAAGACCCTCAAATTACACTATAGAAGTTGAATGAGGAATGCCAGAGGCTGACAAATGGAAAAAGAGTTCAATACGCGGATCGAAGAGAAGAACATTTCTCGAGTCCAAGCGATAAAACAACCGAAATTTGCAAAATATAAAACGGAAACATCTCAGTGTGATGCCGGGAGGTGGGGTCGTATTTTAAAAAATACAGTTTTTTTTAAGGATAAGGTTTTCTTCGAGTGTGGCTAGGTCGGTTACAAATGGTTCTACTGTTGGTATAAACAGAAAAAATGGAAAGAAGCACAAATTTAAATCAAGAGTACATATTTTATCTAGGAACAAAATCGAAAAAAGTGAAAAAAAGAAAATACGTAAATAAATTGTCATACGGTGAAATTATTGTTGGATACTGGAAGCGACGTTTCTATTGTGAATAAACAAATATAGAGGAAAATAGGTTGTCTATCATTGACGAATACCAAAAATACAGCTAGAGGGTTGTCTGGGAAAAAGATAAACTTCAGCGACGTGTAATTTTGGGAACGTGTAATTTTGGGAAAAGAATTTCAAATCAAAGTCTATGTTCTTCCAGGTACGACGAATTTATCTTCTGTATAATAAAGACGGAAGCTGATGATGGTTCGCCTGAAATAGGCCCATACTTCCGATTTACCATGAAATAACGTGTTTGCCTTAATTTTTTTCTTATATTTGCTCTATATGTATTTATATACATATATATTTAGAGCTCTCTTAGAGAGTTATCATACCACTTTATGTACAGGATACTCCTCTGGATTTTTCTATATCTACACTGCATGCTTATATATATATAACGTTTTTATTTTTTTTAATTTAAAAAGTTAAAATAAATACAATGATGTTCGCACGAATTACAGTTTCGTGCAACACGTGAAGACTCAGAATGAACGCCCCTTTTCAAAACAACACAAAAATAAATTAAAACGTTACAGTTAAAACATGAGGTAAAAAACCTCCTTGTAAATTGGTATAGAAGTGGCCGAAATCACTCGGGACAACAAAAATTATGGAAAACTTTTGTATTCTCTTACTCGTACAAAACCGAAAAACTTAATTTAATCCTCCTTGTCTGCGGTATTTATTGAAAGAGGATTGAAAAAAAGTTGCTACCCAAATAAACAGCGATATATATATATATATATATATATATATATATATATATATATATATTAAAAAAGGATTAATTCAAAGATGTTGAATGGCCATTTCGATATGAAGATCCCCACGGGGGACAACACATCACCTCAGCAACAGAAAAATCCTTTCAGAAACTGGAGAAAAATTAGACTAATTTTTCTCCAGTTTCTGAAAGGATTTTTCTGTTGCTGAGGTGATGTGTTGTCCCCCGTGGGGATCTTCATATCGAAATGGCCATTCAACATCTGTGAATTAATCCCTTTTTAATATATATTTGCTCTGTAATATTTTATTACATGGAGCTCTCTTCCTGTATTATTTTTTAATATTAAAATAAAATTTTTAATATTAATTAGGATCGGGATTTTTGGAATTTACCTTCCTGCTTTTTTCCCTTGGATTGAAGTATCTGAATTAATATATATATATCGCTGTTTATGATATATATTTATATTTATGATATATATATATATATATATATATATATATATATATATATATATATATATATATATGGCCTTTTTTTCACTTTCTTCTCAATCTGTGCATTTTCTCACTTGTTTCCTTTTTGTTAAGCCCAGACGTCACGCGACCGATGTTTGTATATGCTTATACTAAATGTGGGGTTTATTTCTCCTTGAGCCGTTTTTCATTGGCTCTTTCCTCTTGTTTCTTTATTTCTTTCTCTCTTGTTTTCCTTTTTGCTTTTTATTTTCTCTTTGTCCTACTCTTTCCCCTTTTTTCTGATTTCCCTTTTTGTTTTATCATCTTTCCTATCCTCTTTACTTCGTACGAAAGATTTTGCCAATGAAAGGAAGTAAATTTTCTTAAATTTTCGTTTCAAAAATAACGTTTATTACCGTCATTACTAAATACTTAATGAGACATTGATCTTTCAATGTCGAAATAAAATGTAAGATTTTGTAGTAGAGTGTAGTTTGTACATGTTCTAAACTATAATTGATAATAAATATCCATTATTCTATTTCTATATTGAGGACGGTTTTAAATTAATGTTTTGAACGTTCCAAATATTTTCTTCGTTCCTTATTCATTTGTATATATATATATATATATATATATATATATATATATATATATATATATAATCCGAAATGGAAAAGTGGGAAGGTAAATTCCAAGAACCTGATCCTAATTAATATTAAAAAATTTTAATATTAAAAAATGCTACACTAGGATAGCTCAATGTATTTAAGATTACAGAGCCAATATAAATTAGAGAAAATTTTTCAAAATTCAAAAATGTCGAATGCACATTTCGACATGAAATCTAGAGAATTCACGTCTCCACAGTGCTATCTCAAAATGAAGGAAAAATAATTCATTTTCAGATAGAACTGTGTTGCTCAGGAGATGTGAATTCTCTATTAGAGATTTCATGTCGAAATGTGCATTCGACATTTTTGAATTTTGAAATTTTTTTAAATTTTTATATATATATATATATATATATATATATATATATATATGGACCATATATATATATATATATATATATATGGACCACCACTAGTGCACAGGGAGTTAGAGAGAGAGAGCGATAGATAAAAACGATACAGTGAGTGTTGAAGATGGAATAAAAGATGACTAGTATGCAGGGAGGTAGTAGGTAGCAATTGCCATTGTAATTAAACTTTTGGATATTATAGCCACCAGGGAAGTAAGTAAAAGATAAGGAGTTTCATAGGCGTGAAGTGAGAGAAAAGAAACTATTCGAGTAGAAGTGACGGTTTAATTCAGATATTTCAACGGTAAGAGGATGGGACCTAATATTAAATCAACAAACAAAAATATACAAGCTTTTGACGATTTAATCAAATTTTCCTAATTATTTTATTGTCGTACTAGGTGTTTCCATTAATTTGGTCCCCCACCTCCTGTATGCTTGCCCCAGTCCTTGCTTCGCACGTCTTTTGAGTCTGAAACTCGCACAAGATCTCAAGTGGAACCATTAGTACCATTGCTAAAGATGCTGAAAGAATGGTCAGAACAATTTTAGCAATATGAATGGGTGCATTATTATCCTGAAAGATTATATTTCACTTCGGAAACAGTTCCTGAATCATAGAATGAAGTTGATCATTTAAATTCTTAAATAGTCTTGACTGTTGATTTTAATAAACTTATTTCTGGTTGATTTTAATAAACTTATTTCTGACAGTTAAAAAAAATTTTCCAAATTATGCTATTATGGTACTAGGTGTTTCCATTATTTTATCCACTCTTTGTTCAGCCCTGTGCAAAAGTATTAGGACAATAACTATTTTATCTTTTATGAGGCATCAAAATAAAGTTTAAAATCACCCCTGTCCTAACACATTTGCACACTACCAGTAGGGTGCAGAAATATTAGGACAGGGTGATTTTCCTCAAAACCTCACTGGAATTCAAATACAGGGTGAAAAGCCATGTAAATTGCTAATAAATATTGATTATTTAAAAGTAGGTGTAAAAGAAATGTATTAAAAAGAAGTTATATTTAATTTTTCCTATTTTCTATTAAACAAGTTATTTTGAAACTACTCATTATTCTATTATCCTTGGATATGACTGACTTTTTTCTTATTCCTCCCCTCTCGAATTGATAAATCTAATGTTACTTCGCAAGACACACTTTGGGAACAAATACAAGCTGCTTGGTAGGAGATACCATTAGATACATTAAAGAAGCTTGTGATATCGATGCCTGACAGAATGAAGTCTGTGATCAAAGCAAAAGGCTATTATACTAAATATTAAATTTATTTTGTAACAAGTATTTTTTCTTGGGAAAGCATTTGTTGAGTAAATCAAATAAAATTACTTTAATTAAATTGTTTATTTTCTGTCAATATGAATCATGAAAGATAAAATAGTTCTTGTCCTAATACTTTTGCACATTACTGTATATATATGTACATATATGTGTGTGTGTGTGTGTGGGTACTAAGTGCGATTGATAAATTGTCGCAATTATTTTATTATTTCAAAGCGAAAGGCTATTATACTAAATATTAAATTTATTTTGTAACAAGTGTTTTTTGTTTCGTTAAAGCATTTGTTGAGTAAATAAAATAAAATTATTTTAATTAAATTCTTTATTTTCTGTCAATATGCCTCATAAAAGATAAAATAGTTCTTGTCCTAATACCTTTGCACAGTGCTGTATATATGTATATAAAGTGTATTAAAAAAGAAATAGATTGCGTTGTGTGGTATATGAGTGTTCCAGCGACTGAAATGTGTCGCAGTGACCATGAACTCTTGTTTCAAAAAAATTTCATCATACCACTTTGGTTAGTAATCGTATTGCACGTGTCCGAATGAACGTAAGCTTTGTGTACTTGTCCTTTCTTCCCTAATTTGAAGAGGGAAGGTTTTAAAAATGCACCATGTTTTTGCGAAATTCTGTTTTCAATTAGGAGTAACCTTTACGCAGATGTTTCTAAGTCAAGCCTAAGAAGAGGATTGTTTGAACCATATCGCTAGGCCACCATAAACCAAAAATAGCGCGTTAGTCACCATCAAATGTGAAACTGATGTTGATCTTCTTTCAAGGACATTGTTCATTATAAGTTTGTTACACGTGCTCAGTTTTACTTGCATTTGTGAAATACAGTGAAAAAATGCCTCGAAGTATTAATATTTCTAACAGAGATGCTCTTTTTTCTTCTATGTGCCGTGTCCTTTCAGAACGTAAGCGATCATGACCTTCCACATCTTCCTATCTCTAGTAGTGGCGGATGTGCATTTGTGGTGCAGTGGATATCGGCTCAGAACGAGAAATCGGAGAGCCGAGTTCGAATTCCAGTTGAATTTATTGCATTCACTTACGCGCAAATACCCCTGGGAAAGGTATTAATCCGTCTCTTCCTTCCAGTTATGGGTTAAATAACAGGACAGATTGGGTTCTATAGCCTTGGCTGGCAACCAGTCTACCGCAGAAAGCAATGGCAACCTACTGCGGGATAATCTTCTGCCCAGTCAATCATGTCTCTTTCGAGACATGATCGCCCAGGCTTGTTTCAGGTATGGCACTTAACTGACTGACCCCGCATTCACTTCAGCACTAGTACCCTTGGGAAAGGTATTAACCTGTCACTTCCCTCCAGTTATGGGTTAAATAACAGGATGGGGGCCTGGAGGCAACCCATCTAGTGTTGGTGTCACAATAAAAACACACTTGGTAGCCCTGACGAAACATCAAGTATTCAGCTATTTGACAAGATTATGAATTTCGCTATAAACTGCGCCAGGGTTCAAATGCACAAGGAATACTAGAGGTGTGTAGTGAGTTCTATCTCGGCCAATGGCCGCAAGACGACAACGATCTCTGGTAGCTCTTCACAAATTTTATCCTGTTACCCCTCCCAAATCCCGCTCTGCCATTCATTTGCTCATGCCTATCATGTATGTTACGTATTGTTTTTCCCTGTCTCTTTTTCTCGATTTGATTTGTGAGTATCAGGTTCTCCAAGTCCTCCTTCCTCATTACATGTCCCAAGAACTTCAAGTATTAGTTTCCTTTTCGTTTCCATCCTCTCCAGAACCTCATCGTTGCTCGGCCCATGGTATCTTCAGCATCCTTCAGTAGAACGACGTTTCGGTTGCTTCAAGTCTCTACTTTATCTTTGTGGAGATTTTCCAGCCTTCACTTCCATATTGAAGAACAGACATCACATAGCAATCGAGTTCTCTCTTCTTTGTTTCCAGCAAAATTTTACTCACTCAGTACTCTACTCAGTTTCTTGAATTCATCCTTGGCTATGCTAATTCGCCTTCGAACTCCTATGAAAAATCAACTACCTGCAAGCCATGAATTTCGAATAAAGCACTGAAGCCCTCTTGTTGTCTACGCGCTATATTGTTAGTATTAAAAAAAAAGCAAGCAAGCTGCATTCACCCTAGTTGGGTTGAGCCGGCTTCCTCCCCGATGGAGGAAGATTCATTTGGATTTGTTTAAGAGCAGGGTCCCAAGTCCTACACTGTTATTTAACCCATAACTGGAGGGAAGGGACGGATTAATACCTTTCCCGAGAGTATTTGTGCGTAAGTGCTTGCAAGGGTTTCAACTGGAATTCGAACTCGGCTCACCGATTTCTCTTTCCGAGCTGATATCTACTGCACCACAACGCACATCCGTCACTAAACGTTTACAGCACCTGGTATTCCCAAGCGGTCACCCATCTAAGTACTGACCAGGCTCAACGTTGCTTAACTTTAAAAGCTCTAAGGATGTATCTTCGCATAAACTTCTTTGTGGCTAAAATACTTGTAGTTTTCCCAGCAATTCCCCCCCCCAGGTCTCTATCCTAGGTTTGACGCTCTTCTTTCTTTTCATAAATGATCTCCCAGATGTGATCAAGTCCCAAGTAGGCATCTACGCAGATGATACCACAATCTACTTCTTCATCAGTAAGAAATCCGGCGAGGCGGACAGACATAACCACGCCGCTGATCTTGAGAGGGGTCTACACTCAGTGGTGGACTGGGGTAAGAAGTGACTCGTAACTTTCAATTCTTCTAAAACAAAACTGCTGTCAACCATCACAGGCAACCTCTCCTGTCCCCCCCACAAGCATGGACCAAACGAGTCTCCCTGAAATCAATATACTGCGCCTTCTCGGCCTCACCCTATCTTCCGACCTCAAGTGGAGTCATTACATTGAGTCAATAGCTAAATCCACTGTTAGGATGGTTGGGTCACTGTGTCGGGCCAGGAAGATTTTTTCCGCCTTAATCCATCTTGCACATATACAAATCAACCATCCGTCCGTGCATGGAATACTGCTGTCATATCTGGTCAGGCACCCCTGCTGTTCATCTCAGTGTTCTCGACAGGCTCCAAAGGTGATCGAGCGAGAATCGGTGTATTCAACGTGATATGGCCGTAAGCACGCACATCCGTCACTAAACGCTAACAGCATCTGGTATTCCCAAGCGGTCACCCATCTAAATAGTGACCAGGCTCAACGTTGCTTAACTTCGGTGATCGTGCGGGAAACGGTGTTTCCACGTTACAAATTTTGGTAGAGTGCTTTCCAAAACCTAGCTTAGATGTGTCGCAAGGCTGAAAATATAGAGCAGTGGGAATCTTACTCACTACTAATTGCTCTAGTGAGAGAGGTTTGCTAACCATTGGACCACATCGACGTACCCAATAAATTTTGTTATATATAGAATAAAAAAATCGAGAACAGGCTGTGAAACCAGTAGATTAACAAACACCGCAGCTTGCTATGAAACCAAAACATTAAAATCTCGAGCTATATTCGTCAGATTGAGACTTTCTCATGTGATGTCATCCATGGCGCCAAACCCATTCAGAAATATCTAAACTGTTGGCTGTATACAACTGCTTTCTCATATCGATTGTCAAATATGGCTGCAAAACAATTAAGCCAGTAGGTCATATCGAGAATTATCATTTTTCAAACGTCTTGAGAATTTTCAACAACAGTAACAGCCAAAATAGATATTGCATGTAACTCGAAAAGTACCTAATAACAAAAATCAAGATTATGAAGTTCCACACTATTTCGAACAAAAGTTTAGGAAGGAAACCACCATCAATACTGGAAAGAGCGATAACAACTGGTGGACATGAAAAACTTATTTTCCAGAAGAATATTTTTGGTATAAAGATTTTATATGTTAACTGATAGTGGCACCGGCTGCTCGGACGATGAATACTGAATGTTACCTTATAAGGAAACAGATAATATTAGGATTGTGAATAGGAGAGCCCATGTAAAAATCAAAGTTTTCAAAAGATATTTTTCTTTACAAGCAAAGCCTTCACACTTGAAAGATTTGTGAATACAATCTCGTTTGACATTTGAGCCATACTGACGAAACTTTTTAGTTTCCTCAAAATAACAACAGAGTCTATAAATCATGTTTTGAAGCCATTCATATTGGAAATTGATTAGTGGTTGATCAATTTTAACAGAATTTCTGGCAATACGTCTTCTCGAATGGAATTTCATACTGGGATCACATCCGCTTCATTAACGTACAACTGGCTAAAAAAAGGTTTTATGTCAAAGAATCCATTAAAGATGGTAGTAATATTAAATTTGGTCACTCAAAATGCATTTTCGATAAGAATCAGTTAGTTAAGTGCCATCCCGTATATGATCGCTTGGGCGATCATGTCTCAAAAGAGACAGGACTGACTGGGCAGAAGATTATCCCGCAGTAGGTTGCCATTGCTTTCTGCAGTAGACTGGTTGCCGACCAAGGCTATAGAACCCAATCTGTCCTGCTATTTAACCCATAACTGGAAGGAAGAGACGGATGAATACCTTTCCCAATGGTATTTGCGCGTCAGTGAATACAATGGATTCAACTGGAATTCGAACTCTGCTCCCCGGTTTCTCGTTCCGAACCGATATCCACAGCACCACAACGCACAAATGGTAAAAAAACGAAACTTTCAAAATATATGACGCTTTTTTTTTAATCATTTCACCTCAAGCAAGGTAGGACCGCCATTATTGTACAGGGGGGGGGGGGTTACAGTGAGAGAAAAGACTGGGTACAGTGGGTATTGAAGAAAGGATAAAAGATGAACAGGATTCAAAAGAATTGACGTTGCATTTAAATTTTTGGAAATTATAGTTATCAAGGAAGCAAATAAATATGAGTTCCACAGGCGGAGAGTGCGAGAAAAGAAACTGTTGGAGTAGAAGTGGTGTTGCATTTAACTATTTCAAAAGTAAAATAGTGGAGCTGATATGCCACTCTAGTAACACACTTAAATCTACGAGGACGTGGCACCAGGAGAAAAACTCAGAGCATTTTCCATGAAAAATTTCGTAGAAAAGACTGAGGGAAGTCACGGGAAAATGACTGAAGTCGAGATGTCCAGTCAGATTTGGTTACAGTGCAGATCCTTTTCAGATTTTGTTAAGAAGCTCGAGATGAAAAACTTTCTGTCCCAACACAAAGACCCAACCTTCCTAGCAGTAGATGCAGTTATAGATGTGATATATTCATTCCACTTCAGGTCGGTTGAAAAATTGAGATAGTGTAGGGAGAGAAATATATATATATATATATATATATATATATATATAAATGAATGAATATATATATATATATATATATATATATATATATATATATTCATTCGCAGACAGATCTATTTCGCTGTATCACAGCTCATCAGTACGGTTAGACTCCGATTGCTTTTAACCCAGGATTGAAACCCGACAGGATTGGCATCAGTCGGCGATTCTACCTCTGGGTTATGGGCGTTCGGTTGAAGAAGACAGACTTTTTAGCGTGTATATTGTCATTATACCAACCCAATAGCCAGAGTGCTCTAATCCATTACTGAATGAGCGATGCGTACAAGCCAGAGTAGCTACTGTTTTTCAAAGTCTACTATTCTTCCAGAGTGCTCAATTAAGGTGTGAGAGCGTAATATATATATAATGAAACAGGGACAAAAGTCTACATAAACATATGTCCGCAAATCCTTCCTTTTTTGAGTTATTAAGCTTAAAAGAAGTTAACGATACATGGCGCTGTGTTTCCATGTAGACTAGGCTACATTTGTCATTCACGTACATTTGTGGCTAGTCTGTCTTCAACGTTTAACGTGTGTAGCAGTAAGTTAACTAAGAAATATTCCATTTAACAATGGCAGGATATTTATATTGTGAGCAGGCAGATATGATGTTTACATATGGCCACGAATTGTAATGGAGGCGAGGCTGCACGGATGTATCAGATTGCGTTTCCAAAACCGAAGACAACCGAGTCAATCTTTGCTGCTGTTTATCGTCTCATTACTGAGACAAGATCTGCAGCACCACAAACTATGGATCGGGGAAGACCGAGATCCGCTCGTACGCCTGACAACAAAGAACACATTCGACAGACTGTCAGAGACGATCCAGGTATCAGCACATATCAAGTGGCACTTTCATGTCATATATTTAATAGTACCGCATGATAGATAGTTCAAGAGCAGCTCCTGTATCCATATCATTTGCAACGTGTGCGGACTCTTTTGCCCTATGGTCACTCCACATATATCTAAATTTTCGTATAAACTGTATATATGTATATACCATAATTACCGGCCATAATTATTAGGCCACCCTAGTTTAGTTTTTTTTTTAAGAAATTATGTATTTCATACTATTTTTAGTATTTATTGCAAAACTAGCAGTATAGCCCGGCGTTACTCGGGTGTAATGAAAGCTTTAAAACTAATTCATGGTCCTGGAGCTCAGACTCTTTGGACGTTGGCACGAAAGACTAAAAAGCAATAGTTGTTTCCAGTTAAAGCTAAACAGTAGACTAAAAGAAAAATGAATGGATGTAAGTCAAATTTTGATTTCCTGGTATCGATATCAAATTTTCTGCACTATTGTAAGAACTGCAACCTTGAAACTTCTGACTATCGTTTCTTATGTCTTTGTCTATGAGTGTATCAAATTTGATTAAAATCGGACCACTCCTTCGATTACCCGATTTTTTCTATTACCGATTTTCGATATTTATATGGGTACCTCGACACAACACCTAGCTAAGAACACTCGCAGACACTTATAGTACAACTGTGTAAATTTTCAAGAAAATCGGTTCAGCCGTTTCGGAGTCTATAGGTAACGGGGACACACACTCAGACAGACAAAGTACCATTTATAAATAAGTTCAGATGAAAATAGAATGCTTCTTTTGCTGTTATTCTTTGCAAAATTTTACAAGGCAAAGAAGCACAAATGAACTTGTCCAAATCACCCTAAATTTTCTTCATTATTTCATTGATGAAACTGCAATATAGGTTATTATTAAATATTTATAAATTCATTTGATGCACATGTTATTGTGCAGTATTAACAAAAGAACCATTTTATTTTCATTTACAATTATTCACTTAGTAATAAATACTAAAAAATAGTATGAAATACATAATTTTCTCAAAACACTGGGGTGGCCTAATAATTATGGCCAGTAGTGTATATATGTATCAGTTGTTCATAGTGTCCAATTTTAAAAGTAATAACGGATGCTGTGATACTTTAATGTGGCTATACGGGATGACAGCATGTGCGACAAAGCCGTAATTAAAAACACTCGGACATGTTCAACTGTTTACACAGACGCCTGCACACACACGTGCACGATCGCCATTAGGCCGTCTATGTAATATAAATCCTCGTATATGGCAGTGAACGCGGGGCAATTTATTTACAAATAGAAAGAAAACTAGAAGCAAAACAAAAAATAGTTCTACAGAAGGATGCTGTGAATATGGGTGGAACATGTAAACAACAAAGAAGTCTTAAGAAAAACTGTAACAAAAAGTACATTTATTGTTATGGTGCCCTGCTACGAGGAATGGACTCTTCCTCTTGTTATATATGATTACCTGTGTGACTTCCGGAAGGCAGTTGACAGCAGTTGGCGATAGCTAGTACGCAATTAATGCTGGCCACTAATCAAGCAATATGCAGCGTAACTGTACCGTTCGGACTTATTTCTATTTACTAACACTTTGCTTTGTATCCCTGTTCTTGTTATACTAATACACTGTTTTGAACCTACATTCTGTGTTTCGTGTCTTACTTCCGAGCAAACCGGTCACTACAACTTTGTGACGAAGTTTCACCACTACAACTCCACAACAAATTGACGAGGAAGATCCACAACACTTAAAATCAGAAAAAGACAGTGGAAGTTTGGGCAATTCATGCTTAGGACCGATGGCAAAACAGATCGAAAGTAACGGGGGCAGAGGGAATTTGAGAGCCCCCTACCTTAAAAGATTTTGCAAATAGATGGTGAAACGGGGTTGGGAGCGATAGGCAAAAAGATAAACGTTAATAAGTGCTTTAGCGAAAGTTGGGGAGAGCCATAATCGCTCACAAGAAGGCTCAAGGCCCACAGAAGAAGAAAGAGTTTTCAACTTCCAGTAAAACAACAGTGGAATAAAGCACTAATAAAAATAATTCTTATTCACATGCCGTATTCTTTCCGGACGTTGGCGATCATGGGTCTCCACAATTTTCTCTCCTTTGTAGCATTTAATAAATTTTGTCATTTTATCTCTTTTCTTAACCCAGTTCCGACGTCCATTTACTGAATGCTAAGCTACTTAGGTAGCTTTTGCCTTGCTTTTTTTCTGTCTCTCTTGCCTTCAAACTGCCCTGTGAGTATCAGATTTCTCAAGCACTCTTTCTTCATTATGAAATTCATTAGAAATTTCAAATTTATCTTCCTGATATTAAGCATAACTTTCATTTTGTTTTCCTTTTCTCTAGAATTTTATCTCTGATCACAGGCTCGTTCCATAGCATTCTCGGCATTCTTCTTCAGAACTACGTTTCTGTTGCTTCAAGCCACTTCTTTATCTGAGAAGATTGTACAGTATTCACTGCCATACAGAGTGACTAATATTACGTAACGATCCACTATGTTTTTTTTTATTCTAACAAATTTTACGGTTTCTTAATACTTTTCTTAACTTTTGGAAGGTTTATTTGGTTATCCCAATGCATCTTCATATTTAGGTGTAGCATTTTCTATCCTGTGTTTAAAACAAGAATTAGAAACTGTAAATTTTTAGTTATATTTAAGCTGCAAATTGACACCGTTTTAATATCAATTGAATCACCTTTAATATTAGTCATAATTAATATTACAATTTCTCTGGCGACTGTTAGACTCTTAAAAGTAATCTGCATTAAAATGGCAAAGGAGACAAGATATACATTTATTTTTCATTATCTGCAAAAAATTGTCTCTTTCGGAGTCATTATAATCTCCGTTAAAAAGTCTAAAAGCGGAAAACGTTCAATAGAATTTTTAGTGCCGCCATTTTATTTTGAGGTTTTTTGTCTCTCTTTTTTCATCTTTTTTTCCATGAAGTACGTTTCGTGCTTGCATTCTGGCTTGCTTATTAATCAGCAGCCAGGCACTCAATCAATTATTGATTCCTGATTATAAATATCGATAAAATGACTTTTACTTAACTGATTTCATCCGCCTGTGAAAGAAAAAAAGAAAAAAGAAGGAAAGTAATTATAATCGCACGAGACACATTTTCTTAATTATTTCGTCAAAAATTAAATAAATCTTAGCGTGACAACTTAGATGTAGATCTGTTAAATATCTTAGAATTTATACAATGGCTGCAAAAGCTGTAACGTCAGTTACTCGTGCACTTAACAGAGTAAGAAATAAAAGATTGAATACAAGGGAAATATTCATTACATATATACGTGGACCGTAGAACGACTCGGTAGTAAAAAAAATTCGAATTATCTCCCCTTGACAGTGAAAGCAAAACGGAAATAAGTTATTCTCCGTATATTAAATAAATGGTTCAGTTCAAAATTCCATGAAAGTTACCCGGATCGAAAAATTGCTAAAGAAGGCCGAAGGACATTACGACCGAAACGATGTGACAATTACAACAAACATGATGATATCAGTCTAAATGTATATAATGTATAAAATTCTAACTCTTCATTTCAGATATCCAGAGATTTGTTTTATATCCGTTAAGCCGTCATAAACTCACAGTTGTTTTGGGTTTTTTGTTTTTTGTTTGTTTGTTTTTTTAGTTTTTTTTTTGTTTTTGTTTTTTTTAATCATTTGATCCCAAACAATAGGTTGCTTTTACAACTTTTGAAGATCAAAGTTGGCTGCGAAGCAAGAAGCCGGAAGAGAGTTCTACAGGGAGAGAAGAAACTGTTAGCATAAGATTATAGTAATATGAGAAGAAAATTTAATTAAGGAGAGAGAACAGTAAAAAACGGGAATTACAAAAACAGTAGATAATGATTGACATTGCTTTCAAAATTTTGGAAGATCAAAGTTGGCTGGGAAACAAAAAGTCGGAAGAGAGTTCTACAAGCGAGAACTGCCATAGAAGAAACTGTTAACAGCCACATTGTAGCGTAGGGAGATGGTTAATTTTTCTTTGATTCGGCCTTGTGTCAGACTTAACTGAACTTCCTACAGCTTACAAGTTTTATGCAGAGTTATAATCATCAGAAGGTTTTTCATCATCAGAAGGTTGGTAGTCAGTTGGAATGTGTGGATTAATGTAGAAGAGTGGAATAATAAAATATACATTTTCAATGTTAAAATAGAAATTTATTAAAAGGAAGAATAACAAGAGTTGTAGAAATTAATGTTCAATTAGAAACATTATTAAGAAGTTAAGGGTAGAGTTCGTACAAAATGTTCGTGGTAATAATTGTTGAAAGAGAAAAAGAACAATGACCGAGTCGCTTAAAGTTGAAAGTTACATTTTAGTGTTGTCTTTCTCGCTGCTTCCATCTGATTCTTGACTGACGCCGAGGTCATTTATATAGTTCTTTTGAATTTCACATTGGATCGCCAAGTCCTTCCAGATCTTACAAGTCGCTCTCATTGGTCAAAAATCATTTTAACACCTACTTGCGAAATCTGATTTCGACTGTTTCGTTAAGCAGATAGTCAATCCTTTTTTTCTATTTGGGAAAACCAGGATTTCACACGTCGTTGTGAGCTTTTGTAAACATGAAGAAGAAGGGCGTTGATTTAATTAATTTCTTATCCGCTACAACGTCTATTCATTTCAACTGTAGAATGATGACACATCCCATAAAACCATGAAACCCCAGGTATTAAAAAGAAAAGCTCATCACAATAATTACCATGAAAATATTCATAGAATAAGGCACAGAGAAGCTACGTAATGACTGACGCCAAGATGCAAGATCATAACCACTAAAATTGCAGCTGCTTCTTTGTATTTCATCGAGAATCTCTAAATACATAGATTGAGTACCAGATCATGTGTGGTAGCAATATTGTTGTGGATTCCGGGTGAGGAACCGCACAAAATAATGAACAAAAAAACAGACATTGAGATAGAAAAGTAGGTTATATTGAACGTAATATACAAACTTGAACGCGGGTTAGTAAATTCAGGATTACTATTAGTAAGAAATAAATATATACAAGTCTTGAAGTAAAGTCGTTGAAAATAGTATAACCGGGTATATTATTATTGCTGAGTGGAGCTCAGAGCTAGTCTGACTTCTGATGCGGTAATCTCTGGGTAACTTTGGTATCTCTCGGTAGCTTACGTTTCAGTTCCGGTTCTCCCCGATAACTCGCACGGATCTCTACTATAATACTCAGCTGCTGTTCTCTCTATGGTAGGAGTATATGTATATTCAGTCGAGTCCATTATCATAGACAAAGGGGAGATCCCACAACAAATATTCAAAGCATAGACAAATGACAGACTTACAAATTCATAAAATAGATTCTAGACAGAAAAAATGCCGGCGGACCTGAAGCAGACTACCACCCCGTTTAATTTCGTTGTTTTTCATTTTCTTTTTTTTTCTTTTTTTTCTTTTTTCAGCGCAGTCCTATCGATTACCCCCTTAGATTTACGATTGACAAAAGAAATTTTGAAAAATTTCAACATTTAAACATTTGCTAGAAGGATCATTTTCTCATACAACGTTATAGTAAATCGAGCCCCCATTTTGAAACCAGTCGCCGGTACGACTTTACCGCCACCAGTAAATTTGTTTATTATCAATTTTTTTTTTTTACTTTTTTTAGTGCAGTATTAATTTTTACACCTTAAACTTTACGAATGACAAAGAAAAATTTGCAAAAATTTCAATTTTATTTAAACAATTTTAGGAGGGGCAGTTTCTCATACAACCTTATAGCGGTTTGAGAATGGAGGATCGATTTACTTTAACGTTGTATGAGAAACTGACCCCCCCACAACAAATTTGTTTTAATATTGTAATTTTTCAAATTTTTTTATAAACGGAAAGTTTAAGTAATAAAATTGAAAATGCAGGGTCGATTTACTTCAACGTTGTATGAGAAACTGAGCGCCCCCACCCAAAAAAAAAATTTGTTTTAATATTGTAATTTTTCAAATTTTTTTTTTTTTTTTTGATAATCGGAAAGTTTAAGTAACACGCGATAGGAGTGCGTTGAAAAAAGTAAAAAAAAAAACAACGAAATAAAACTTGGTGGTAGTCTGCTTCAGGTCCGCCAAATTGCCTAGCGAGACACACTCAGACAATTTTCCTAGCAACAGACCTAGAAATTGATTCAATATAATTTTACCACTTCATGTGAGCAAAGAACGATAGCTTGAGAACGCACAATGAGTCATCCTTCTCAAGGTTTATATATATATATATATATATATACCGTCTAAAATGACAGCAAAAGATTGATCGCTTGGCAGAAGGTATATATATATATATATATATATATATATATATATATATATATATATATGACATTTCTACTAAAAACTAAAAACGATTTTCGATGGATCCAACTATAAATAAAGTGTATATCGGATCAACTAAGAATACTTTTAAGCAGCGCTGGTACATGCACCTAACCTCATTTAAAAACAGTTTATACCGAAACCAAACATCCCTATCTACATACTTTTAGAAGCTAAAGGATTCAAAACAGAAACCCAAAGTAAAATGGAAAATCCTAGAAAAAACTAGAACTTGCAACTCACTTAACCACATCTACCCTTTATGTATACACACAACCAACCCTATAAATAAACAGAAAAAGACAACAAACCCCATACCATACTGCAAAAAGTGCAGATACAGTAAAATAGTAGAAAAATAAATGCAAATATCGACACTGTAAAAAAATAAAAAATAAAAAAACAAAAAACACACCCCAACACAAAATAACCAAAATTAAAGAAAGAAGCAACCAGCCCCAAAACAAAACAACACCTACCAACCCCTAAACCAAATAACAACACGCACTGCGCTAGCATCCTACACCCACACAAGGTAAATAGGAAAACCTATCCTGAACTTAGCCACCACCAAAAACTTAACCCTCAGACGTTAAAAAGGTCATACAGAATTCAATTTACAGACCAACCCTACTAACACCTAAAAAAACAAATCCAACACAAATAAACGGTCTCTTCAACTAGATAATTCTCATATCAACTAAATCTCAGTATCCTTACCCGCCTATCACCCACCCTCTGACATTTCCTATATTTAATCATCCTTTCTCCACTCTACGTAGCCCCCTGCGCAGTAGTGGCAGTGACATGCCTTGCTCGGGGTGAAACGCTTATAAAAAAAAAAATCACCTGAAGAAGAAGCAGCCTAGACACATGGTTAGCTTCGAAACGCGAAAGTTTTTGTGTAGTGATACTATGAATTTATAAACCATTGTAACAACTATTACACAATATATATATATATATATATATATATATATATAGAGAGAGAGAGAGAGAGAGAGAGAGAGAGAGAGAGAGAGAGATTATTCACTGTTCGACGGCATAATAATTGCAAAAAATATGATAATAAGGCACTGTTAAAGAATTAACACGTGGCAAGAGCTTTTATAACTAGTTATGGAGTTTAATAACTGGTATTAAAGAGAATGAACTACGCCAACCCTGATCTTTTCATGATCGTGACAGGAGGGATATATATATATATATATATATATATATATATATATATATATATATACAACAGTTTCTTTTTTAGAATAGAGAGTATTATACATTAATGGTCTTTTATTTCTAGACTATCCTAACCTAAAGTTATTGGTGCGTTTTATACACGAATGTATATTATACAAGAATAATTACGGAAATTAAAATAGCTACCAACTAATATTAGAGCCAGTGCAGTACCTCGTATTAAAAGTTTCCGTAGAAATAACACGGGAGAATTTAGTCTAATCCAGATTAATTTCTGGCTATGATTAAGGCTGGATTATTTTATTCCTCGGATATAATATTGCCTCGTCTAAACTAAACCCACTTCGCCAGTTTTTATATTCTTTTATCACTGGTATCAACAACAGATTCTCTCAACTAGAATACGAAATGGCTCCAGTCTGCAAACTGGTACTAACGGTAGATATTTAATTTTTTTTTATAACTAATGATGCATCCATATTTCTAAAACAGGACTAATTTAATTAATGCACAGCTGTTAGGGAAAGAGTTCTTCAGAGTATACAAACGCGTTGATAAAAACTCTAATCAGAAAATGACGAATACATTGACTAAAATCAACAAGCAACCAGAAGTTATGTACACATCTGGGTGGGGATTTTATGTATGTACATATATATGCAATTATTTTTCTTTTTTATGTGCCGTGTCCCTTCAGGATTTAGGCGATCATGGATTTCCATTTGGCTCTATCACTCGTCGCTCTCAATACTTTTTCTCTTGGTATATCTACCAAACCCCACTCCGCATTCCAACTGTCCAAACCCATTAGCTGCTTTCCTTTCTCTCTCTATCCCTTTATTCGTCGTTTGAGGATTAGAAACTCCAAAACCTCCTTCTTAATTTGTCCCAGAAATCTCAGCAGTCTCTTTCTGATGCTAAGTATAATTTTCCTTTTCGTTTACATCCTCTCCAAAACCTCATTATTGGCCATGTCCACCATAGTTTATGGATATACAATACAGCGCAGTGGAAGCGTGCTGGGCCCATAACCTTTGTTGGCCATGTCCACCATAGTTTATGGATATAGAATACAGCGCAGTACGTAATCTGTTCAATGAAACAACGTCAAAGATTAACACTCATGAGTCAGACAATACTGAATCGGATTAGATCGCGAATACTGCGGAAAATATGCCCGCCTTTTATACGCGTCGCATATAATATTTTTGAGCCTTCTGATTGGTTAACCTTTATATTGGTTAACTATAAATTGAGTCGGTCTATTGCTGGCTCACTGGTATACAAAACAACCCAAAAAACACTAACAGTTGTTGTTCGCATGTGCTATCCATGGTATCCTCAGCATCCTTCTGTAGAACCATATTTCTGCTATTTCGAGTCTCTCCGTCATCTTTGAGGAGATTGTCCAGCATTTGCTGCCATATAGGAGGAAAGATATCACATAATAGTCCAGTACTCTATCCTTTGTTTCCAACAAAATCTTCCTGTCTCTAAATTCCCTGCTTAGCTTTTGAAATGCGTCATTGGCCATGTCAGTGCACCTTCGGATCTCAGTGTCGCACTTTCCATCCTCTGTCAGAACACTTCCCAGGTGTTTAACATTTTGCCAGTGTTTGCTTTCCGAATCTTCGACCAGAAGTTGACCTTTTGGTTTTCTCTTTTTGATGGTGATCATGCATTCAGTTTTTTTTAAGTTTATGTTTAGTTCTTTCTTCTCGCTTTCTATTGCTACCTTTTGTAAGATGTCCTGTATTTTCTCTATGTCTGCTATCATTACTGTGTCATCTGTGTATATTATATTGTTAAGATCGTGAGCGCCAATGACGAATCCTAGTAGGACATCTAGAATTTCAGAATTGTTTTGCTCTATAGGTTGAATAGGTCTGACGAGAAGACACATCCTTGTTTTTCACCACTTTTTATTTCTGTATATCTACTGAACTCATTTCCTGTCTGTATGCAGGCGGTTTGCCACCAGTACAGGTTTTTGATGACTCTAATGTCTTTCCTGAATATGTTGAGGTTGCCGAGTATCCCTATCAAGTTTTTCTGGCCTACTTTGTCGAATGCCTTTGCGTAGTCTACAAAACAGATACACGTTCTTCTGCATTTGTATTCCTCTTTCTGATAACATTGTGAGCATAAATATCATGTTACTTGTTGCGTTGTCTCTGACGGACTCGCACTATTCTTGTGCTGTCTCTTGTTTGATACTGCTGCACGCTCTGTTGGTTGGTTGTTTTGTTTTTATGGCATATCAACCTCGGCAGGTCATTTATTGCCAACTAAATTTATTTATTTATTTATTGCTGGTAATACGTTTTGCTTTCAACAATTTATTGTTTTTATATAAGTTTTGTGTCTAGTAATACTTTTTTCTTTTTCGAGTAACAAGATTAATTGGGATTTGTTTTTAAGGGCAGGGTCCCCAAGTCCTACCCTTGTTATTTAACCCATAACTGGAGGGAAGGGACGGATTAATACGTTTCCCAAGGGTACCAGTGCTTAAGTGAATGCAGAGTATTCAACTGGAATTCGAACTCGGCTCACCGATTTCTCTTTCCGAGCAGATATCCACTGCACCACAACGTACATCCGTCACTAAACGCTTACAGCACCTGGTATTCCCAAGCGGTCAGCCATCTAAGTACTGACCAGGCTCAACGTTGCTTAACTTCGGTGATCGAGCAAGAACCGGTGTATTCAACGTGATATGGCCGTAAGCACGCACATCCGTCACTAAACGTTTACAGCACCTGGTATTCCCAAGCGGTCAGCCATCTAAGTACTGACCAGGCTCAACGTTGCTTAACTTCGGTGATCGAGCGAGAACCGGTGTATTCAACGTGATAGGCCTTAAGCCTTGCACGCTCTGTTCGTCAGAATCTGGACGATAAAATTTGACATATGGCTCATTAAGCTGATTGTTCGGTGGCGTTCACATTTCTTTGTGTCTGGCTTTTTAGGTAGTCCTATGAAAATTAATTTTGCTTAGGTTCCTGGTATATTGCCACTGTTGTAGATTTCATTTATTATTTCTGTGATCCCGACTATGCCAAAATTATCTAAGGCTGTCAGCATCTCTATTACAATGGCGTCTGGTGCTGTTGCTTTGTTTCTATTCAAATCGGCCAGTGCAGCTTCCTCTCTAATATGATAATTCCGTCTTTGGATTTTATTTATCCTGCTGCTGAACATGTATTTGTGGTAGTTCCTTTTCTTTTCATGTATATCTCTTTTATTTGTTGTGCTCAATCTCTCTATTTCTGCACATTTTTCATTGAACCAGTCTCTTTTAATCTGTGTGCATTTGCTCCTTATTTCTTTGTGTAATTTCCTGTCTTCCATTCCATGACTTGGCATTGTTTTCTGTCTCCTTTGCATCATGTCAAGAATATCATCAGTGAGCCACTCGTTTTTTTTTCTTCTTGGTTCGTTTTTCTTTAGGAGGATGTCATTTGCTGATGAGCTTCTCTTCGTGCATCCCACTTCAAGTTTCCGTTTCCAATTTGTCCTTCGTATTTTCTTTTCATTCTGTCCATATATTTTCTATGCAAGTTCAGGTTGTCCATGAGTCTGTTGTATTGCTACCTGGGCTTCTTCAATCTCCAAAGCTTCATCCTTAATTTGCATTGGTCACTAGGAGGTGGCACAATCAACACTTGGATAGGTTTTGCAGTAAAGAACTGTGTTCCTGAATTTGTTTATAGTTATTTAGTCAATTTCAGTTTTCATTACGTCTCCTGGATTTCTCCATGTTTATAATAGTCTTGGGTGTTTTGAAACCAGGTGTTATTACCTGGTCATATTACCTGGTCATATTACCTGGTCATTTACTGTGCAGCATTGGACCTATGTCTCTCTATGGCCATTGAGTTTTCCTAGTTCAAAATAGTACAATTAAAAATGTATGATTTTTAACCTCCCTTTTTTCTTTTTTTTCAAAAGGAGAGTCTGTAATGTGATAGGTACTGATCTGGCGACTCGTCTGCAGCCACTTTCCTATCGTCGAAATGTGGCCTCCCTCTGTCTCTTCTATAAATACTTTCATGGCTTCTGCTCGGATGAGCTTAAGTCACTGATGCCTCCTCAACAGGTGTTTACCCGTGCAACCAGACTGGCAACTGGGTCCCACCCATTCACAGTCAGGTTAGCCAAACGCAGACGACAATTCTACTCCTGCAGCTTCCTCTCTCGCACTTCCCGCCTGTGGAACTCACTCCCGTATTCTTGCTTTCCTGACGGCTACGACCTCCAGAAATTTAAAAGCAAAGTTAATACTCACCTACTAACCACTGGCCTCTAGCTCTCTCCCCTCCCCTGTATAACCTTCCCTTTCTCTCCGCCCATGTACCTGTCATTGCACCTGCTTTCTCAGCTTTCTATTGTTCCTTTCTAACTAGCTTGTACTCCTCACTCTTTTCTAATTAATCTTTTTACACTTATGTAACCCCCTGCACATCAGTGGCGTTTCTGCCTTGCTCGGGGTGAAATGATTAAAAAAAAAAAAAAAAAAAAAAAATTACATTTTGTATAGTATGACTTGCTATTTTTTTTTTTTTTACTTAAAAAAATATTGACTCATAAATCTCACATTATACACAAGTAATAGGGTTGATTCTCTCTTAGGGCTATAAGCAAAATACATAAGAATGTGAAATGGGGTTTTAAGGATTTTTACAAATATATTCTGAAATATTCCTCATTTTTGTAAAGTTATCTAAAACTATCAGCTCTTCAATGGTTTGGTTCTACAAGGATATCTATTCTAGAAAACCACTATAGATGATGTTTGGTATTCACGAGGATAATTTTTATGTTTTCTTCGGGATTCTGTCAAACTAGTATAATAGTTTAGGAAAATTAAATGAACAATATAGACTAAAAATCAACCTTATGTATTTTCTCTATCATTTCATCAGTGGCACACTGTGTGCGGCGCCTCTTCAGTGGTGCACTGTGATAAATGCAAAAACTGTTTAGTGTAAAAAGTAATTGTATGAAATCTTGATCATGAAAGAAACAAGTAGCTTTTCTTGGTATGTTTCATTTCCAATCCTCGTTTCCAGTTTATCCCCCATATCTTCTTTTCATTCTGCCCATATATTTTCTTTGCAGGTTCAGGTTGTCCACAAGTCTGTTGTATTGCATCCTGGGCACTGTTAGGCTTCTTCAATCTCCAAAGTTTCATACTTAATTTACATTGATCACTGGGAGGTGGTCACTTGCACGATCAACACTTGGATAGGTTTTGCCGTGACAAACTGTGTTCCGATAGATATATATATACATATATAATAGTAAAACAGTATATAGTTTTGGTGGAGTGGTTAAAAATCCATCGACACCAAATGTCTCTGATATAGATGAAACAAAGAACATGCGGTTAGATACTCTCATGATTTCTCGATATTCGGGATGATAAGATATCTAAGTTAATATGATTTATTATTGCTACTTAGCTTCAGAGATATCACAGCATTTTCGCTCAAACACAGTTTTGTCTCTCTTTCATCCTAACCCGGGGAAGCCAAAGAGAGCAGACGCTCTCAGTGAAACGCATCGTTAATGAATTTTCCACTGTGTTTTATCATCTTCTCTTATTAATGTGAAAACAAAGGAATCAGAAAAAATTGAAGGTTGTAGATTGGACACCAAAAAACTCTACGAAGACATGAACCACAGTATCCCCGACAAAAATCTGTGGTTACAGTAATATACATTTTATTACATAAGGAAAGGAGGCGTTATATTCTACGTTTGGGCGGCTATGTTCTACCTTACATTATTTTATACGCGTAATTAAAAAAAAGTCAGTCATATCAGTCAGGATGTGGCTTGTGGTGCAGTGGGTATCGGCCCAAAATTAGAAATCGGAGATCCGAGTTCTAATTCCAGTTGAATTCCTTGCATTCACTTACGCACAAATACTTTTGGGAAAGGTATTACTCCGCCTCTTCTCTCCAGTTATGGTTTAAATAATAGGACAGATTGTGTTCAATAGCCTTGGCTGGCAACCAGCCTACCGCAGAATGTAATGGCAACTTTCTGCGGAATAATCTTCTGTCCAGTCAGCCATGTCTCTTTCGAGACATGATTTCTCAAGCGTGTATCACGTATGGCACTTAACCGACTACAGGATGTGCGTTGTGGTGTAGTGGATATCGGCTTGGAACGAGAAACCGGGGAGCCGAGTTCAGTTTCCAGTTGAAACCCTTGCATTCATTTTCGCGCAAATACTTTTGGGAAAGGTATTAATTCATCTCTTCCCTCCAGTTATGGGTTAAATAACTGGACAGATTGGGTTCTACAGCCTTGGTTAGCCATCGGTATTGTAAACCTACTGCGGGAAAATCTCCTGTCCGGTCAGTCATGTATCATATATGGCACTTAACTGACTAAATTTTAAAAAGTGTCCTAGCCGAACATTCAAGTCCGGTTTAAACAGCCGAATGTCTGGCAGTGTAGGAATCATACTATCCCCGACTATCATTTGTGATACAATAATATATATCTTATTACACGAGAAAAAGTGTGGATGTATTCGGGTGAGGATGTATATTCAAGCCAAATCCAAACGGTAGTATAAACCGGCCCGGCCTAATTTAAACTCCGTGTACTGAAAGACAGAAAAACCTCATTAGAAACAAAGAAAAGAGTGCTGAATTGCTATGTGATATCTGTCCTTCTGTATGGAAGTGAATGCTGGACGATCTCATCAAAGATGAAGGAGAGGCATGAGGCAGCAGAAATGTGGTTTTACAGAAGGATAGATAGATAGATAGATAGATAGATAGATAGATAGATAGATAGATAGATAGATAGATAGATAATGAAGAGTGCTGGATTGCTATGTGATATCTGTCCTTCTGTATGGAAGTGAATGTTGGACGATCTCATCAAAGATGAAGGAGAGGCTTGAGGCAACGGGGGTTGCGAGGTGTAATAGGAGATAACGTACTAAGCGCTATCAGGGATAGGGAGACGTGGGAACCCATGATCGCTTACGTCCTGAAAGAACAGGGCACATAGAAGAAGAAGAAGAAGAAGAAGAAGAAGAAGAAGAAGAAGAAGAGTTCATCATCTCTCATTTGTGGCTCTGTCTTCGGGCAGAGTGCGACTCAGTTGTGGCTCTGTCCGCAAACAGATACGCAGCTGGAGAAAATAAAGTTGAGGAAAATAAAGCTGTTAGGTTCCCGCTCCCGGGGAACCGCTGTCCGTAAATGCACCTCCCCATTGCACAAAATAGGAGATATCGTTACTCATAACAATGACAAAGCAACCGACGGTTGCAAGGTAATTTTTGCTGGATAATTTTTGACGGTTGCTGGGTAATTTTTGTCCTTGGCCCGATGTACGCATTCGGGTTCCCTACATTAATCCCGACCCTCTGTCACATCTCGTCTCAGTAGAGAGACTGGTATAAGTAATTAAGCATTGGGTTGGCATTTACTCTAGACCAAGGGTTGGCAAACTTTTGGAGAGAACAGTTCCAGACAGCTATGCAAAGTCTCGAAGGAGGGCCATGATATCAAATGCATTTTAATAAATTGTCTCGACCACAAACCGCTCTGTCCAGAAGTCCGCCTCGTCTGGACGTTTAAAGAAATAACAACGAAGTTAATGTTATATTATTAAAACAAGGTTCTTTATTTTATTGCAAGACTAACAGGATAACAACTAACACAATCAACAAAAAAGGCAAATTCTTTACAACAACAAAATACAGTTAGAAATGGCAAATTATTTAATAAGACATTTGTTTCTCTTTATTGTTCGACAAATTCTCCACATCAGTTGTTGTATTTGTTGATGATAGGATCAAAACTTCATCCAAGTGGTTATCACCCAAGTGGACATCATCCAACGATTTTTAACATATTTCTTTTTCGTAAAAAAATTGTTCTCAAGCATATATTCTTCCAAATAATGATACCATCATTTTTACATTATTCAATGGACTTTTATATTTTCCGCTTGCCAAAATATATTTCTTGCGAAAGTCAGTAGTAGATTTGAAATTAAATTTTGATTTTAAAAAATCGTGGCGTTGCAAGTCGCTGAACTCTAACTGATATTTTCTTTGCCACTTTCTCAGCAAATAATTAGATAATTATTGTCGATGTGTGAAGTTGAAGGGCCAGACAAAACTTCTTCTCGGCCTGGATGTGGCACGGGGGCCGGGAGTTGCCGACCCCTGCTCTAGACCATTAGATCGTTTGGCAATGTCACAGATCAAAATTGAAGAATCGTTAGTACTTGAAATGATGAACGAATTCAATTCATATTTTATTCATAGATTAAATAAAAGAAAGAAAATTGGTTTTAATGGAGGCTTACAGAACTACAAATGTATCTACAGTGTGCGATGGATAAATTGTCTAAATGGTGGAATCGCCGACTGATGTCAATTCGGTCGGGTTTCAATCCTGGCTAGAAGCAATAGGATGTCTAACCGTACAGATGAGCTGTAATACAGCGAAACAGATCTGTCTGCGGATGACTATATATATATATATATATATATATATATATTACGGAAATTAACGAAACTTGGTTATATACAACCGATAATTTGAAATGATTTATTTTAACATTATATTTGATCGATACTCATATTTAAGTAGCTATTCTGTTTTTTAATTAAACAGTATTATATATTTATATCTACTGGGCTGATTATTTACGATAAATTTTTATTACGAAAATGTGTGTCATCCTGCCGAATGACACATTTTTGTCATAAAAATTTATCGTAAATAACTTTGCGAATGTCAAGTTCTATAGCTTGTCGTCTCCGATTTTCTAGCGAAATGAATTGCGTCATCGTCCTCTTTCCCCCCACTTATAGTATGGCGCCCAACTGACCCTGCTATACTGTGCAGTCGTTAGAACCAAAAAGCAAACATGCGCAAAGATTTTTTTTTTAAATATATAACGGCGACAATTTATCCATCGCATCCTGTATCTACTTGGTAATTTTGATTTTGGAGAATTTTTTTTTTTAAATTACCTCCAAAATTGAAACTTCTATTTTTAAAAGTATTTTTATGGCGTTTCATCATCAGCAGCAGCAGCAGCAGTTAACCGTTGAGCAAACAAAAAAATAAACTGACGATTTTATCAGTTTTTGTTGACGTCAAAGGATTGCGACCGGAAATTAAGTTAAGATATTTAGAATTGAAAAAAAAAATTTTTAAAAATTGGCATCTTTCCTTTATCAGGAATTTTAATTTTCCGATCTTTCTTTCTTATTATTTTCTAATGTTCAATTTTTTTTAAATTTTTAAGTTCATCTTTTCTTTTCATCTTTCTTGAATTTTCTTTTGAGGTTCTTGTACTAACGTCCTCTCTTTCTTTTGCTCAACCATTCTTTTCCATTTTTTTTTTTTTTTGTCCATGTCTTCTTTTTTATCTCCGTTTTTTTTTTTGTTTTTCGTTTCCCTCTTGTTTTTCATATTGGAACCAATTCTTCTCGATTCCATGGAGCTATTTCAAGAAAAGCAAAATTTTTAGCCCCTAACCAAATTCTTGTCCACTTTTTGTTAAATCAGAGTGTTAATCATTGCATTGCAGCAAGTGACCCGACATAATTAATTTGGGGAGAAGGAAGAAGTGAAACTTAACAGAAAGTCACATTTATAGATTAACATGTTAAAAAAAGAAAAGAACGAAATAATCGATAATAAGAAGAGGAACAAAAGAAGAAAATAAATTCGATCAACTCGATTACCATTAAATGGTTTCTCCCATTTTTCTCTGCTGATGCGATATGAAGCCATGCTGGTTTTTTCAATTGCTTTCACACTTACGTTGAAAGAGCAATTTCGTACCACAGGGTGGCCAGTAAAAAGCGGTAATTTCAGAAAGACGTGGGACAACCGTTGAAAACTGGTGACGACTCATGTGACTGAAAAATTCAGGAAGAATTTCTGCCCATTTCGTCAATCCCCACGTCGGATATTCTTTGAAAAGTACGATAACTTGAGGTTCAAAATTATCGAGTTGTTTAGCCATACGAGAAGGGTAGAACGAAAGATGAAAGTTGTCTACAAATAACCTTTAAATAACGAGTCACAAACTCCAGAAGTAATTAATCAATCATAAAAGAACCAATCAGAGTTAAATAATTACGCAAGAGTCGAATTATTATTCGAGGTCATCAATATTCAACAAATATTCAAGGTCAGTTATTCCTGAAAGATAAAACTGATAATAAATTTATAGCTTTTTTACTGGGCACCCTGCGGAAGTCACAACTACTAAAAACAGCCGTATTCATCTAACTAGAATTAGTTGATCCATACCGTTGCACGAGGGTCATTCAATAAATGAGGTGAATTTTTCAGTATAAGGACTTCTAATACAGTTAGAAGATTACATTTTTTTAATTTTTTTTCTTTACTTTTTTTTTCAAAGGGATTTAAATTTTTTGCAGATTGAAAAAAAAAAACTTTGAAAGTTTTGGAGATTAACAAAGATGGCCGACCAAGAACCATGCTCCAGGATTGAACAGAGGTCAGTTATCAAGTTTCGGGTTGCTGAATGGTGCAAACCAGTTGAAATTCATAGGAGAATCTCAACTGTGTATGGTGTCACATGTTTCAGCCAAAACAATGTGTACAAGTGGGCTAAATTTTTCAAAGAAAGGCGGAGCAGTGTTGAGAATGAAGACAGGCCTGGGAGGCCTACAGAAGTGAGGTCTCCTGAGGTGATCGAATCAGTCAATGACCTCATTCGGTCTGACAGAAGGGTGATAGTGGACGATATTGCAAGGATTTTGAGCCTATCTGTTGTGACAGCACACACATTACCCATGATGACTTTGCCTACTCGAAGGTCAGCTGCCGGTGGGTGTCAAAGATGCAAATGATGCAAACCATCAACGATCTAGAATGAGAACTTCTCCCTTATCCCCCTTAGAGCCCAGACCTTGCCCCTTCAGACTTTCACCTGTTTGGTCCCTTGAAAGTGTTCACGAGCGGCACAAACTTTGAAAGTGACGATCAAGTCAAAAGTGCTGTGAGCGATTGGCTAAGACATCAGTCCAAAGATTTTTACTCTGAGGGAATACGGAAGCTTGTGCACAGATGGGAAAAGTGTGTGACACTGCTGGGAGACTACGTTGAAAAAAAAAGGTAAACTTCTATCTGCATTAGAAGTTCTTATACAGAAAAATTCACCTTATTTATTGAATGACCCTCGTAGAAGTCTTTATACCAAAAAATTCACTTTATTTATTGAATGACCCTCGTAGAAGTCTTTATACCGAAAAATTCACTTTATTTATTGAATGACCCTCGTAGAAGTCCTTATACCGAAAAATTCACTTTATTTATTGAATGAACCTCGTAGAAGTCCTTATACCGAAAAATTCACTTTATTTATTGAATGACCCTCGTATTTGACTGTAGTCATTTATCATCCACTATCTATTGCTGCATATTAGAATAAATCATTAAAAAGAGTTGTCCATCATAAGCACCCTGAACGGCAGGAGAGAAGACATCCTTTTTGCGGAAAAAGCGAAATAACTCAATGGTTGAGAGATGACGAAGCCATCAAAGTCCATTGACAGCATAGATGAAACATCTGTCTATATTTCTGAGATGATGTATTGCAACTATTCACACCATTCGGATTGTTTTCCCAATTTTTATTGCTATAACAGTCATGACTTCGACCTCTGATACGAATCAAAACATCATAGACTTAATACCCATGTGAATACTTGAAACAAATGGAATGCTAAGTTTGGGGCTTAAATCCTTTGTTACACCTTCGATAGTTTGAAGCACTGGTATAACTTACTTTCGGAATGTGGCAACGCGGGTAGTGAAAAAATATTAATATCTACTTCTCATGTATAATACGCAACACAAGCTTTTAATAATTTTGGAATTATTTCGAAATTTTGTTTTCATTTTGCGTGATATAGGTGCAAAAATAGACACAACGTTTCGAACAAGTACCCTCTGGTCATCATCAGGTGTGTCTATTATAACACCTATATCAACCAAGATGAGAACAGTCAGTCAGTTAAGTGGCATATATGATACACGCTTTAGGCGATCATGTCTCGAAAGAGACATGACTGACTGAGCAGAAGATTATCCCGCAGTATGTTGCCATTGCTTTCTGTGTTTGACAGCCAGGGCTATGGAACCCAATCTGTCCTACTATTTAACCCATAACTGGACGGAAGAGAAGAATTAATACCTTTCCCAAGGGTATTTGTCCTTAAACTAAAGCAAGATGAAAACAAAAGTTCGAAATAATTCCAAGATTATTGAAAATTCGTTGTGGTGCAGTGGATATCGGCTCGGAACGAGAAATCGGGGAGCCAAGTTCGAATTCCAGCCGAATTCACTGCATCCAATTACGCGCAAATACCCTTGGGAAAGGTATTAATCCGTCTCTTCCTTCCAGTTATGGGTTAAATAACAGGGCAGATTGGGTTCTATAGCCTTGGTCGGCAACCAGTCTACCGCAGAAAACAATGGCAACCTACTGCGGGATAATCTTCTGCCCAGTCAGTCATGTCTCGAGAGAGACATGATCGCCCAAGCGTGTTTCACGTATGGCACTTAACTGACTAATCTCAGAAATAAATACAAACTAGCTTTTAAGTTTAGAAATCTACATTGATCGATTCGTTTTTGACATCTTATTAACCTTTTCTTGTATTATTTGAGGCAGTAATATCTTTCAGATTGTAGGAAGTCATTTAAAGTACTAGAAATCTTGAAAACGTGCGTATTATACATGAATAATTACGGCGTCTATTATTCTTTTAATGGATCATCATTGAACATGCGACATGTGAAAGCAGAACAAATATAGGCAAGAAATATAGTTTTCTTTTGTTGTTCTGATATACGGGAAGATTCTATTCAAGGATGACTGCAAGGTTGGGGTTAGTAGAATAAAAAATTAGAAATACGTGGCATATATATATACGCCTACACATCCAGACCAATATATTATATAAAATAATATAAAATACTTTCACGGCTTCTGCTCCAATGAACTTAGCTCACTGGTGCCCTATATATGAATTTACTCGATCCACAAGATTAGCAACTAGGTCCCACTCTTTACTGCGAAACCAATAAGATGGAAACGCAAATTCTACTCCAGTAGCTTTTTTCTCGCACTTCCCGCCTGTGGAATTCCCTTCCGTTTACTTGATTCCCCGACAGCTACAATCTCCAAGAATTTAAATGTAAAGTCAATTGTCATCTCCTATTTCACTAACTTGCATCCTCTCTCTCATGCTTCTTTCTCCATCCACTCCACTCTCATCAGTAGTCTCATCCTTCTCTTACCCACACCCTGACGTCTCCTATAACCTGTCACTCTTTCTCATAACTTTTCCTCTTATGTAACCCCCTGAACAATAGTGTCAGTAAAATGCCATGTTTGGGGCGATATGATTATTAAAAAAAAATTGCTCTACTATTATAATGTGGATATAAAGTGGGGGATCAATTCTACATTACAATCAATATATAAATGAATCCCTTACTTTGTGGCCACAGTCATCCTTTTCTTACCCACTTCCTGACACCCCTATAACCTGTCATTCTTTCTCATAACTTTCCTACTATGGAAACCCCTGCAAAACAGTGGCAATAAAATGCCTTGCTTGGGGCGATATGATTATAAAAAAAAAGAGACGTTAGTTAAAATCATTTGGAAATTATTTAATATAGACAACAAAAACGTAGGTTTGGGTAAACGACTAGCAAAACTCGCTTCCTCGCTACATTTGTGTTATTTTCATCAAGAGAGTATGAGAAAAGAAATAATAATTACATATAAAGTTACAACAGTCAGTCACTTCAGTGCCATACGTAATACACGCTTGGGCGATCATGTCTCGAAAGAGAAATGACCGTCTGGGAAGAAGATTATCCCGCAGTAGGTTGCCATTGCTTTCTTCGGTAGACTGGTTGCCATCCAAAGTTATAGAATCCAATCTGTCCTACTATTTAACCCATAATTGGAGGGAAGAGACGAATTAATACCTTTCCCAAGGGTATTTGTGCGTAAGTGAATACAATGAATTCAAATAGAATTCGAACTCGGCTCCTCGATTTCTCGTTCCGAGCCGATATCCACTGAAGGATTAAAAAGCTAGTAAAAATATTTTTTTTTATAACGAAATTCGAAATTGAACTTAATACGAGGCATTTACGGTGTCCGTGAAAGATCATTATGGGTCTGGGGACAAAATTAGCAAATCGGGCCATGTCCATTATATAAGGGACCTCTGGCAACCCGGGGCAAGGTGTGAGACGGGTGAACGTTTAGTCCGGTTTTTTAGCCAAAAGAAAAAAAATTCCGTTATGTAGTTACAATCAGTCAGTTAAGAGCTATACGCGATACAAGCTTTGGGCGATCATGTCTCGAAAGAGAAATGACTGACTGGGCAAAACCTTTTCCCACAGTAGGTTGCTATTACTTTCTGTGGTAGATTGGTTGCCAGCAAATGCTATATACCCCAATCTGTTCTATTATTTAACCCATAACCGGAGGAAAGAGACGGATTAATATCTTTCCCAAAGGTATTTGTGCGTAAGTGCCATGTCCTTTCAGGACGTAGGCGATCATGGCCTTCCACATCTTCTTATGGCTCTTAGCACGCTTTTTCCTGTTACTCCTCCGAAACCTAATTCTTCCATCTCAAGCCTAACAAGTATGTTACGCATTGCTTTCCACTGTCTCTCTTTCTGTCTATCTCACCTGTGAGTATCAGATTCTCCAAGCCCTCCTTACTTATTACTCATAATTCGAACATTTTTGTCTGTTGTTCCTATGATGATACTGCGAATGAAGACATTTTCTTACCTTCTCTGCCACTAGCTAGGAAACAATATTGGTTTTCTACAGATGTGAATCCTGGGCCCGTAACAAAGTGATTTGAGCATTCACTTTCTGACCATGTACCCGGGTTCGAATCTCACCGTGATCTCTTTATCAAGAAGGTGACATCTTGATGTTATCAGTCTGGGGTTTGGGAATGCAATCCCAGCATGGAGAACCTTTGGAAAGTGCCTGAAAAACCGCACCCCGGGTTGATCCAAGCCTTGTGAGGGGAATTGTTTAGACGGCAACCTTTGGGAGCCTTCGATAGTTGTGCTAGCACAGGGGTCGGCAACCTTTTGGAAATTGAGGGCCAAACTGAATACGGGGCAAGCAATAAATGAGAGATACAAAATAATAATTAACCAAAACAAGATATCCCTAGATCGGGGGTCGGCAACTTTTTGAAGAGTGAGCACCAAAAAGCTATGTAGAATCATGGAGGAGGGCCAAAGAGCTATGGTTCCAGTGTCATGGAGAAGAACCATATTATTAAATATGTGAATAAATTTTCTATGTGTTTGAAGAAAGCAAGGATTCAATATAATTTCATATCTGACGGGAATTTTGTTAAAAATATATTACATCTTATAAATAAATGTTCCATAAATCAGTACTGAAAAGAAATTCCATTAAAATCGGTTGAAAACACTTTTATATTCATTTAAAAGTGCCCGCTCACAAAAGCAATTTCACAGAAAAAGTGAAAGTGAGGCCGTACGGTAATTTTGGCGATCCCTACAAATAAAAAAAAAAGTAAAACACATTCTCGAGGTAAAAAGAAATCAATTTTTAAATTTCGACGCAATATATTCAGATTATCAACTGTCATTTTGGTTTGGTTTATCTATATTTCTATCGTGTCCAGAGTAAGGTAGCGGGCCGGACAAGATTCACTCGAGGGACGGGTGTGGCCTGCGGGCCGGGAGTTGCCGACCGCTGTGCTAGCACAAAGTTACCAGTCATCGTGACTGAATTTTTGAGCATGCTTTTAAAACTGTTGCTCACACTAGGTAACGCATTCTCACCCAGAAACTGTAACTCAAAAGTATTGCAGTGTAAACCGCTGGTGGGGACTCTGTGGGCGTTGAACAAGCAAAACAGGCTGCCTTAGTTGATGGGCATCCTCAAATATAAGTGAGCAATCCATTACTTTGGATCTGAAATTAAAGAAATAGAAACATTCGCAAATAACGATATTTTGTGTGAAGAGACACTGAGGATATCTGATGAAATAGCAATACGTTGCAAATTGTAGCAATGAAAATATTGCTACAGCCTATATCGGAAATAAGGTGGAAAAATAAATCATTTTAAATTATTTTGTTTTTTGTCTAATTATAATCCGCCATATTTTCAGATCAAGAAAAATCCAACTTAACACCAGTCACGTAGGCGAAAGATATTAATAAAATGCTAGTTTATCCGTTCAAATAATGACGTCCATATTCAAGATATTTTGAACTTGCGTTTTAATTATAAATTACCAAAAATTGTTTGAATTTATTTGTTTATGTTCAATGTCTCCTGAATATTAAAATAAACAAATAACAACTATGGTTAGTTCAGCTTAATTAATTTAACAATATATATGATTTTGGTGTGTTGTTTAATGCCGAAAATAAGTCATATAGAACGAAAATCATACGAAATTAATAGATAGGTAAACACAGATCCAGTTTGCACTAGTGTCAAAAAAGGTAGACACTGGAATTATCCATCCGGAATGCGGAAACTGTTTTGGTCGAGTGAAGGTACTTCAATTTTATTTTCCGCCAGTTTTTGTATATATATATATATATATATATATATATATATATATATATATTTCTAAACATATACTGTTAAATATAAGAGACAATGAATGCCTATTACGTTTAATCATGAGCCGTTCTAAACGTCGGATTTTGGCTTTAATTTCAGTTGAAAATAAAGACAAAAATTCTCCAACTGAAATTAAAACCAAAATACGACTTTTAGAACGGCTCATGATTTAACATAATAGGCATTCATTGTCTCTTATATTTAACAGTATATGTTTAGAAAAGTATTTGCTGCCTCGATACAATATATATATATATATATATATATATATATATATTAAAATTGTGTATTGAAGCAGCAAATTCTCTTTTAGACATGTCAGATTAAATAAATTGCAAACATTGTGTCTGCTTATTTTTAATAAAGTTAAAGTTAGTCATACTCACGGATAATCTTTTGCGTATTCCAACTGAAAAATATAATAAATGATCTGTAACGTTGACAGATGTTATCATTCATTTCTCAATTTTCCCAAGAACATTCCCAAGTATCTACTTCCGAGATCATCTTCAGGCGTGTGAGTTATTTTATTTAATCGTATCACCCCGTGCAAGGCGGTAACACCACTGATGTGCAAGGGGCTACGTAATAGTGAAAAAATTGGAAAAGAGAAAGCCGGAAACCACATCCTAAACAGGGAACAAGGGATGAGCTTCTTAACCTGTTCAATAGACGTGGATGGAGTGTGAACCGGGCGATAGATAGATCTATCTACTCCAATTGAAAAAAAAACAAAGAAGATTTGAAAAGAGAAAGCCAGAAACCACATCCTAAGCAGGGAACAAGGGATAAGCCACTTAACCTGTTCAATAGACGTGGGTGGAGTGTGAACCGGGCGATAGATAAATCTATCTACTCCAATTGAAAAAAAACAAAGTGAGAAGATTTGAAAAGAGAAGAAGCCGGAAACCACATCCTAAACAGGGAACAAGGGATGAGCCTCTTCACCTGTTCAATAGATGTGGGTGGAGTGTGAACCGGGTGATAGATAGATCTATCTACTCCAATTGAAAAAAAAACAAAGTGAGAAGATTTGAAAAGAGAAAGCCGGAAACCACATCCTAAACAGGGAACAAGGGATAAGTCACTTAACCTGTTCAATAGACGTGGGTGGAGTGTGAACCGGGCGATAGATAAATCTATCTACTCCAATTGAAAAAAAAACAAAGTGAGAAGATTTGAAAAGAGAAAGCCGAAAACCACATCCTAAGCAGGGAACAAGGGATAAGTCACTTAACCTGTTCAATAGACGTGGGTGGAGTGTGAACCGGGCGATAGATAAATCTATCTACTCCAATTGAAAAAAAAACAAAGTGAGAAGATTTGAAAAGAGAAAGCCGGAAACCACATCCTAAACAGGGAACAAGGGATGAGCCTCTTCACCTGTTCAATAGACGTGGGTGGAGTGTGAACCGGGCGATAGATAAATCTATCTACTCCAATTGAAAAAAAAACAAAGTGAGAAGATTTGAAAAGAGAAGAAGCCGGAAACCACATCCTAAACAGGGAACAAGGGATGAGCCTCTTCACCTGTTCAATAGACGTGGATGGAGTGTGAACCGGGCGATAGATAGATCTATCTACTCCAATTGAAAAAAAAAACAAAGAAGATTTGAAAAGAGAAGAAGCCGGAAACCACATCCTAAACAGGGAACAAGGGATGAGCCTCTTCACCTGTTCAATAGACGTGGGTGGAGTGTGAACCGGGCGATAGATAAATCTATCTACTCCAATTGAAAAAAAAACAAAGTGAGAAGATTTGAAAAGAGAAGAAGCCGGAAACCACATCCTAAACAGGGAACAAGGGATGAGCCTCTTCACCTGTTCAATAGACGTGGGTGGAGTGTGAACAAAAAATAACTGCAAAACTGTGTTGCTAAAAATTACTGTAAATTTCAATTATAACACACGAAAGATTATCCGTGATTATTAGCGGATTTACAAGGGTTGAACAAAGTAATGTGAACACCTTCAAAATAGCAACCCGATTTTCAATTGTTTGTAACACCGTCAAAGATTTTTAGATTTCTATTTTTTTAATGTATTTGTATTGCTGCTTGTCTACATTTCTAATAAATTAATTTTCTTTCAGTATAATCATCAGAAACTACTGAAATCTGTCGACATGTCAGACCAATCAGATTTCCAAAGAGGTCAAACTGTTGGCGCCCGTATGGCAGGCGCAAGAGAGACTATAACAGCCCGAATGCTGGACGTTTCAAGAGTTACAGTTTCCTACGTAAAGACTGCATATGTAAAACACGGCAAAACATCGTCGCCGAAGCCCAATTCCGGAAGAAAATCAAAAATTTCTGATAGGACCCGTCGGACTCTGACGCGAATTGTCAGGAACGACCGCAAAACAACAGCCCTTCAAGTGAATGCTGAACTTAATAACCATCTCGAGCATTCAGTCTCTACAAAAACCGTCCGACGGGAGCTTCACAGATCAGGTTTTCATGGGAGGGTTGCCATCAGTAGACATTTGCTCTCAACAACAAACGTTGCAAAGCGTTTAGAGTGGTGTAAAAACCATCAGAACCGGTCTATGGAGCAGTGGAAAATGTGATATTCTCTGATGAATCATCATTCACTTTATTTCCGACCACCGGTTGAGTTTACGTCTTGAGGCAGCCTTAAGAAGCGCATGAACCAGACTGCCTTCTTCCTACTGTGAAACATGGAGGAGGATCTGTGATGATCTGGGAGACAATATCATTGAAATCCGCCGGTCCAATGAGTTCCCTTTAGGGCAGAATCAATAGTCAGGACTATTTAGGCATTTTATCTGACTAGGCCATGGTCTTGGAACTCTTCCCGGTAGGAAATGCAGTATTAAAGGATGATAATGCCCGAATCCACGAAGCTAAAATGGTCTCTGAATGGTACGAGGAACATTCTGATATAATAGACCACGTTTTCTGGCCACCATAGTTTCCAGACGTGAATATTATTGAGCATTTGTGGTGAACATTAGAAAACAAAGTGAGAAGTCGATATCCACCACCGACATCACTAAAAGTACTGGAAGCAGTTTTGACAAAAGAGTGGACAAAAATCCCTTTAGAAACCATTCAAAATTTGTACAACTCCATACCTCGCAGGATTAAAGCAGTTAAGGAGGTCTTACCCTGTATGAAAATTCATTTTTCTGTATTTTGAAGGTGTTCACATTATTTTGTCCAACCCCTATATATATATATATATATATATATATATATATATATATATATATAGTTTATCGAGGCAGCAGATAATTTTCTAAACATATATTGTTAAATATAAGAGACAATGAATGTCTATTATGTTTAATCATGAGCCGTTCCCTGGTACCAATAATAAACCCACTATATATATTGGTTTTACTACAACCACGCTCTCCCGTAGACTTACCCGTCACCTTTCTGGTCAGAGTACAATTAAACAACATTTCTTAGAAAAACATAGCCATTTAAGTAATATCAGACAGATTTTAGTCAGCAATACAATAATCCTCACTCATGCACACCATAAAAATAACCTTCAGATATTGGAGGCCATCTACATTAAATCCAAACAACCCATACTTAGCAAAATTACGTTTAAATCGGGCCATAACACATTACGTTGCATTTAAATATATGGTTCTGTTAATATTTCGAGTTCTCACGCGGTGTGACGTCATAGAACTGCATTACAAATTTACGAACTGCTTTTGCTATTTTTGGTAACTGTTATCGTTGCTTAGCAAAGTTTTATGTCAACACATGATAAAATCGTCGCTGATGGTGGATGTTTTATGTTAACGTTCTTGTAACCTCTCCGAAGATGGCTCATGTGAGCCGAAAGCTTAGAACCAACTTAATAAAAAATTATTCAAATGTTGGAGAATTTTTGTCTTTATTTTCACCTGAAATTAAAGCAAAAATACGATGTTTAGAACGACTCATGATTAAACATAATAGACATTTATTGTCTCTTATATTTGACAGTATATGTTTAGAAAATATATATATATATAATATAAACAAGTTTGACTAGTTTGCAATTTCATTATTTGTTATTTTTTCCAATTTTCGAATGAGCTGTTGAGTAGTGTGCTCGAAGCTGTGCATAAACTCTGCGTGTTACTCGACTGGCATTTAATTTCTACCCGTTTACTGATGAAATAGCTAAATGCGACCGCCACTTTTACTCCAATTGTTTTATTTCTCGCACTTCCTGCCTGTGGAACTCCTTTCCGTTTTCTTGTTTCAATCTTCAAAAATTTAAATACAACGTCAATCGCCATCGTCATGAATCCCGTTCATCATTTTTCTTTCCTCAATTCTCACTTTATTCAATTTTTTCTCTCACTTTTGCTCCCTGTAGCCTCTGCGTACAAATTGCTTTGAGTAAAATGATTTTTTTAAATGACGAAAAAAAAAAAAAAAAGCCATCGGAATATTGTAATGCCATTCTTTCAGGGAAATGGTGCTTGTTTGTCTTGAAAATCAAGATTTTACATCAGAGGTCGGCAACCTTTTGGAGAGTGAGGGCCAAAAATCTATGTAGAGTCATGGAGGAGGGACAAACTATGGCTTCAGTGTCATGGAGAAGAACTATATTATGTGAATATTAAATATGTGAATATTAAATATGTGAATACAATTTTGAAATGATTTGGAAATTATTTTCGATAACTTTTGCCTTGAAAAACGTATTTTAATTTTTTTTTTCTTGTTTTTATTTACATAAAAAAGGAACTCAAGTGAGGCCGTACGCTAATTTTGTGGACCCTTACAAATAAAAAATAAAATTAAAACACATTCTCAAGGTAAAAAGAAATATTTTTTAAATTTCGACGCCATATATTCAGATTATCACCTTTCAGTTTGGTTTTGTTTACCTATATTAATATCATGTCCTGAGTAAGGTAGCGGTCCGGACAAGATTCACTCAAGGGCCGGGGATTGCCGACCGCTGTTTTACACCCTCCCTTTTTAAGTGGTCTCAAACTCCAAACTTTAGCAAGAAAGGGAATATGTAACAATCTCCGCCATAATACGTTACTGTTTGCTTTCCTTCTATCTATTTTTTTTTCTCTCCTTTTTTCTCATCTTTAATGTGATCGGTCCCGACCTGGCGACTTGACTTCAGCCACTTTCTCACCGGCTTCCCTCTGTCTTCTCTACAAGAATCTTCACGGCTTCTGCTCTGACGAGCTTCATTCCCTTGGGTCCCGCCCTCATGAGTTTATCCGTGCAAATAAGATTGGTAAATAGATTGAAGCCTTTTATCGTCAAAATAGGCAAATGTAATAAACACTTCTACTCTAACAGTTTCTTTTCTCGCACTTCCCGCCTGTGGAACTCCCTTCTATATACTTGCTTTCCTGATAGTTACAATCTTCAAGAGTTTAAATCCCACGTCAATTGATATCTCTTATCCCCTTGACTGCAGTCCTTCTCTGGTCTTTCTTTTGTCCTTTCCCCAACACCCCTTGTATATTGTTCTTATCCCTTTTCACTTTACTCTCACAACTCTCTTCACACCAGTATTCCTATCCGTCTCTTGCTCTTTCTCTGACACCCTCTGTAACCGGTTCCTCTTTTTCTTTACTTTCCTCCTATGTAAACTTTTACTCTCCTCTCATACAGCCCCTGTGCACCAGTGACGGTACTACCTTGCTTGGGGTGAAACGATTAAAAAAAAACTCCCCTTTTCTCAACCGTTATCTCTTCCCTGTCTCTCGCTTTCTCCTTTTCTCTTTCCTTCTCCCTCACTTTATTTCTTCCTAACCCTTCCCATCTTCCTAACTCCACCCTCATCTTTCACTCTCTCTGTGTTCCTTAAACGGGTATATAGCCTATATATATCCTTTCTCTCTCTCTCTCTCTCTCTCTCTCTCTCTTTCTTCCCTTCTCCGTACCACTCTCCCGCCTTTCCCGCTATCCTTTTCCTTCCGTCTACCTCACTCTAACTATTCCACTCTCTCCTCTTTTCCGCACCCTCACCCTAACTCTTCCTCCTCTCCTTCTCCTCTACCTCTTTGTTACGCTTCTCTCATTTCAACGCACATAGGAAAATAAGAAATAGGACATTAAAAAAAAAAAAGGTCAGAAGGATTTTAATTTACTTCCTTCGTTCAACCTGCTAACCATATGTTTCACGACCTTGTTATTTTTGAAAAACTAGTATAGCAAACACAGAAAGGAATCTACAAGTTCTCCTACAGAAGGTAGCTAAAGCGAGTAACAAAAAAGAACCATAAATAAAATGCAATAAAACCGAATCCATAGTCATCAGCAAAAAGAGCAACCCAAAATGCCAAATACAGGTGGGGGATACTAAAATCAAGCAGGTACAAAAATTTAAATACCTGGGAAGTGTTCTAACAGAAGACGATGTGTTACAAAGAGATCTGAAGGCGAATTGGCATGGCAAAGGACACGTTCCAGACGCTAAGTAGCGTATTAAGTGATATGACAGTTTCGCTGGAAACAAAGAAAAGAATACTGCATTGCTATGTGTTGTCAATTCTTCAATATGGCAGTAAATGCTGGACAATATCCTCAGAGATGAAGGAAAAACTTGAAGCAGCGGAAATGTGGTTCTACAGAAGGCTGCTGCGAATATCATGGATCGAGCATGTGAGCAATGGTGAGGTTTTGGAAAGGATGGAAACGAAAAGGAAATTAATAGTCAGCATCAGAAAGAGACAGCTAAAGTTCCTGGGACATGCAATGAGGAAGGAGGGCTTGGAGAACCTGATACTAAGAGGCCAGATAGAGGGGGGAAAAGACAGGGGAAAGCAGCGGATAACATATTTGAAGGACTTAATCAGGTGGATGACAGAACGTGGATTGCGTGGTGTAACAGGAGAAAGCGTACTAAGAGCCACCAGAGATAGGGAGACGTGGAAAGCCATGATCGCCTACGCCTAGAAGAAGAAGAAGAAGAAGAAGAAGTATACCATCCTAAACAACCTCAAACTATTAAAAGAATGGGTTGACCTGAAGCAGACTACCACCACGTTTAATTCTGTTGTTTTTCAGTTTGTTTTTTAGAATTTTTATTTTTTTTTCACTTTTTTCAGCGCAGTCCTATCGATTACCCACTTAGCTTTACCATTAACAAAAACATTTGAAAAATCTCAATATTTAAACATTTTCGTGGTGGGGTGATCATTTTCTCATACAACATTATAGTAAATCGAGCCTTCATTTTGAAACCAGTCGCCGGTACATTACCGCCACCTGTAAATTTGTTCACTATCAAATGTTTTGGACTTTTTTCAGTGCAATATTATCTTTTAAACCTTAAAATTTACGAATGAAAAACAAATTTGCAAAAATTTCAATATTTAAACAATTTTTTTTTTTTTTTTTTTGGTGGGGGAACAGTTTCTCAGACAACCTTACAGTGGATTGAAAATGGAGGATAGATTTACTTTAATGTTGTATGAGAAACTGACCCCCCTAGAAATTTGTTTAAATATTTTAATTTTTCAAAAATTTTTTTGATAATCGGAAAGTTTAAGTAACAATCGATAGAACTGTGCTGAAAAAAGTAAAAAAGAAAGAAAAGAAAAACAACGAAATTAACATAAACAAAGCGATCCCAACGCGAGTGGTTGAAAATGAAGGATCAATTTACTTTAACATTCTATGAGAAACTGATCCCCCCCACAAATTTGTTTAAATATTCTAATTTTCCAAAAATTTTTTTGATAATCGGAAAGTTTAAGTAATAATCGATAGGGCTGCGCTGAAAAAAAATTTTTTTAAATCTTGTAAAACAACGAAATTAAACGTGGTGATTGTCTGCTACAGGTCAGCCAAAAGATGAATTTAAAAAGTCTTCTACAGACGTTAGTGAAGGAGATATCCACGTCACCACAACGCACAACGCATTGGAGATATCGAAATCAAACCGATGCAACAAGATATCTACAAATCGTATTAACAGAGGAGGGAAAGTGCGACACAGAAATCCGAAGATGCATTAGGTTAGCGAAAGATGCCTTCCAGAAGCTAAGAAATACCGTTAAGAAACAAAGGATACTGAACTTATAGTGGGTTATCAGTTATAGTGAAGTGTATGCTTGTTGAAACAGATTAGTTTGATTTGGTCTTGTTAGATAGCCCACTCTAAGAGGGGTATAAAACAAGAAAATCAAGATTGTAAATAGAAACAACAATTTATATACATATAATCAATTAAGGTTTTTACAAACAAAATTAATGTATTTTGGTTGATAAATCGTTAAAAATATTCGTAGTAGTCCTTGCAAGAATGAGTTTATGTGTACGTAGGCAGGAACGTATGTGTGTATGTATGTATGAGCGTTATTATTTGTTATTAAGTATTTGGCATGTGAAACGTAGAAGATTAAATTAATAAAAAAAATGGAAAAATGAGTCAGGAATTTTATCCTGTACCGGATCGAATCCAAAATTCAATCAGTTTGTGCCAAATATCCCTGAAAGTTTTATCCGAGTCCATTTAGCGGGTCTTGAGACATCTTGACCACGGACAAACAAACAAACAAACAACAGACAAACGCAAGTGAAACAATACCTCCGCCTTAGGACGTAAGTATTAATAATAATGCAAGTTATATGTAAACTGGCGGTAAATAATATCATATATATATATATAGGGGTGGAGTAGATATGGGGGTGGAGTAGATAAAAAAGAGCTTGAAAGAATGGATGTGATAGGAGATGTCTATTGACCTTAGATTTAAATTCCTGGAGATTGTAACTGTCGGGGAAGCAAGTATATGGAAGGGAATTCCATAGGTGGGAGGTGCATGAAAAGAAGCTGTTAGAGTAGAAATTGAAGTTACATTTTATCAGTTTCACTGTAAAAGTTGCTAATCTAGTAGCTCGTGTAAATTCATACCTAGGAGGTACCAGTGATCTAAGTTCATTGGAGCAAAATCTGTGAAAGTATTTATAGAAGAGACAAAGGGAAGCCACGTCACGCTAGTGAGAGATCGACTGCAGCCGAGCTGCCAAGTCGGTATTAATCACATTACAGATTTTCCGTTGGTTTTTGCCAAGAACCCGAGGTGAATAGCAGGGGCACCCGACCAGATGTGGCAGCAGTATTTAATAAACGGGCGTATGGTAGATTTATATATGTGCAGGATGCACAGTGAACCGACCTTCTTAGCAGCGGATTTAGCTACGGATTCGATATAGTCATTCCATTTGAGGTCCGCTGTGAGTGTGAGGCCAAGGAGGCGTAGTGTTTTACTCTCAGGGAGGCTAGCCGGTTGCATATTAATGAAGAGTAGGAGCGATTTTCTATGATTGTTAATAGCAGCTTTGTTTTGGAAGCATTAAAATTTACGAGCCATTTCTCCCCCCAGTCCACCACGGATTGGAGGTCCTTCTTTTCGCTTTGTCAACCTCAGCAGATTTTGCTCAAGGCGAGAGTAAACGATGGTATCATCAGCGTACATGCCTACTTGGAATCTTATGGTTAATGCATATCAGAAAAAGGGAGATGGTTAATGCATATCAGAAAAAGCGTAGGACCTAGAATAGAGCCTTGAGGGACACCTGCGTTCGTATGGTACTTCTGGGGGGGCATGTCCGTTTAATATTACCTTCATTGTGCGATTAGAGAGGAATGATTGGATTAGGTCAAACAATTTTCCAGTTATACCATAGCCCCGCAGCTTGCGTAGCAGGCCAGTATGCCAGACTCTGTCAAACGCTTTAGAAATATCCAGGGCAACGGTTCGAGCTTCGTCGTTCTTGTCGAGAGCCTGGTATATATACTCATTGATGATCATTAGCATATCAGCAGTAGACCTGGTGAAGCGGAAACCATACTGTTTGCCCGAGAGGAGTCTGTGGCCAGTGAGATGCTGAACCAGTGATAATGGCTTCGCACACTTTGCCAAAAGTCGGTAGGAGGCTGATAGGGCGGTAATTAGCGGGGCCCGAGGGTTCTCCAGTATTCTTATATATATAGGAACTATTGAGGAAGACTTCCAACAGGCAGGAAAGCAGGAAGCAGATAGGCAGTAGTTGTAAACATTAGAGAGAACAGAGGAGAGTTCAGGGAGCACATTTCTTCAAAACTATGATTGGGATTCCGTCCCCACCGCTCGATTTATGAAGGTCAAGCTTTGAGATTATGTTAGAGACCAGCGAGTGGGTAATGTGGACGTCATTCAGTTGGACCTCAGTTCTAGTTGGGAAGTCGGGTGTAGATACTGTATTTGATACATACGACCATGTTTGTACATACACATGTGTATATATGGGTGTGTAAATGTCTGTATGTGTGTAAATGTCTGTGTGTGTGTGTGTGTGTGTGTGTGTGTGCAACACATATGAATATAAATATATCCACACACACACACACACACACACACATATATATATATATATGGATTTGGATTTATATACATGTGACATGGCGTACCGTCGGAGCCTTCGTGGCCTGTTGTCTCTTGTGTCAGGATCGATTCTGGTCTGAGAACAAGTCGTCAGCTCACACTCGTCAGTCGTTGATGGCGTTCACGCAGTAGCTGGTTCTTGGGTTGACCTCATCAAATGTAATCTCTCTTACCCACATTGTGATTTTGATCTTAAGAGAGTTAAGTCGAATTCCCACTGGGTATCTCCGCCAAGCTGAAACAAGTTGGATACGAGCGTACAATTGTGTAAATAAAAACGGCACCAATTTTAGAAATAAAAATGAATGACGCCTGCATGAACTCTAAATAGAATGTATGTACAAAAATTAAGAGAAAAATAATTACAGTTTGTCTTTTCCCAAAAACTATTCTTATTTACTTGGCGACAAAACGGAAGTTTCGACCAGTTTCTCTAAGTCAAGCCAAACTTGATAATCAGGTAACTGGTAAATTCAAACATTACTGTTTGTGCTTTGCGAAAATGTTTGTCAGCGTTCTTCTTATTATTATCATCAGTTTGGCACAAGGTTTTCGTCGGGGTTTTTTATTCTTCCTCACCAGATAACTTTGGTCATTATTACTTCAAACTTTGGTTGACAATTTCAACTTTAACTGCAAAATCACTTCACCTCCGGTCGGTGCTCTACGGCTGGCGACAGCGGCGCGGCGACTCGAACTGACTTCGTCTCACTCTTTACCGGGATCTCACGGAAACTGTGTGATTGGTAGAAGTAACTCTACGGTTGGCGGAACTGTCTTTGTCCCCTCGGGACTCTCATATTTATGCGTGTCCCTTTTTACTAGTGTGGTGAGGACGCATAAGAAGTGTTATGCAAATACCCTAACATTCAACCAGTCTTCTCCGGTTCATACATCAAATCATAAACTGTTCTCCCCCTCTGCCTTGGGCGGAGTTATTACACGACGTCAGCCTCTTTGTCGTCTTCTATTTCTTACTTCCAATCATGGAAGATTTTCTCCCTTCGTTTTGGGCGAAGTTATTACATGACGTCATCTTTTCACGGGGAAATTTTAAAAAGTTATTTTTTAGCAGGATTAGAACCTGCGATACCTATCCACATAGGTTTGAATGACACACATTTGCGTAAAAAAACTTTATCGTAAATAATCAGGCCAGTAGAAATAAATATATATACTGTTTGTTTATAAACAGAATATCTACTTAAATACGAGTATTCATCAAAAAATAATGTTCAAACAAATAATTGCATATATATATGTGTATGTGTGTCTGTGTCTGTGTGTGTGTATATATATATATATATATATATATATATATATATATATATATATAATTTATTTGTTTGAGCATTATTTTTAATCGATATTTGTATTTGATTACATATTCAATTTTTAATCAAACATTATATTTATATATTTATTTCTACCGGCCTGATTCTTTAAAAAAACTTTTGTTACGAAAATGTGCGTCATCGGCCGGATTCGAACTAGCGACCCCTAACAACATAGAAGAAACCACCAATTCATCTGGTTCGTCTCAGATCACTCGACCACGAAGGATCCTGCAGATTTAGAAGAACTCAAATGGCGAATACAAGAAGTTATGTCTTCCATCTCACAAAAGTTCCTGGTAAAATCAGTTGGCGCAATTCCTGATCGGCTCGTGAAGCTGGTAGTGAAATCTGGTGCCCATATCGAATTTTAAATAAAACCTCATTCTCAACACTTTCCTCTCATATTCATTTATTGTAAAAATTATAGTTAATAATTCAATAATAAATACTTTAAAATGGTGAGTTACTTTTCAATCAGGCTACTTATATCTACATTTAAAAACGATCATCAGTTATACATGACGCGTATCTGACAAATGAAATCAAATCTCAACGGCCCAACTGCTGTTCTCTCTCTGGCAGGAGTATATGTACACTAAGTCGAGTTCATTATCATATACAAAGGGGACATCCCACAACAATTTTGGTAGTGGGTATTTACTCCATCGTGCTGGAAATAAAATTCCTCGTCGTCAAACATCTTGAGAATGAGGGGCAAGACAAATTCCTGCAATAATTAAAAACGAACTTTACCTCTTGCCACCTCAAGCAACAGGCTTGTCGGATGGCGATTCAGTTCCACTATTCACAGAATTTTACTGCTGCAGTCATTTAAATGTCGCTACCCCACTGTAGTAGCATCCAGATGTTACGGGTAGAGGGTGCGACAGCTCCGGACATCCATATCGGAAGGGCATACAGTCAAAGACTGAAATAAACATTGAGTTAATATTTAATTTGAATAAACTAGTTATTTCATGTTTCGACTGTTTTTATAGATTTGAAATGTCTTTCTTTACTAGCATTTTTCAGTACTAAGCTCTTAATCCCTGTTAATTGAGTCTTAGGGTCATACAATCAAGAAGCTGGCCCCGGGCATCTCCAAATTCTCTGCACGGCACTGCTCCATTTGCTGGGCCGTTAAATTTGCTAAAGGTTTTGAATACAGTTATGTCCATCTTATATATATATATATATATATATATATTAATTCAGTTATGTCCATCTAGGATGTGTGTTGTGGTGCGGTGGATATCGGCTCGGAACGAGAAATCGGGGAGCCGAGTTCGAATTTCAGTTGAATTCGCTGCATTCTCTTACGCACAAATAAGAAAAGTATTAATCCATCTCTTCCCTCCAGTTATGGGTTAAATAGTAGGACAGATTGGGTTCTATAGCCTTTGTCAGCAACCAGTCTACCTCGGAAAGGAATAGCAATCTACTGCGAGATAATCTTCTGCCCAGTCAGTCATATCTCTTTCAAGACATGATCACCCAAATCGTGGATCACATATGGCACTTAACTGACTGACTAACTATGTCCATCTACCAGACAGACTTTTAGCGATAGCTAGAGAACAAAGTCTGTCTTGTTAATTAATCTATGGGTGGGGGGATGAGATAGATTCATCCCTTTCCCAATGGAATTTCAGTCAAAATAAAGGCATATGCAATAAAATCGGCCGGAAATTAAACTCATCAGTCAGTCAGTTTAGTGCCATACGTGAAACACGCTTGGGCGATCATGTCTTGAAAGACACATGACTGACTGGGCAGAATATTATTATCCCGCAGTAGGTTGCCATTGTTTTCTGCAGTAGACTGATTGCCGACCAAGGCTATAGAACCCAATCTGTCCTGCTATTTAACCCATAACTGGAAGGACGAGACGGACTAATACCTTTCCCAAGGGTATTTGCGCGTAAGTGAATACAATGGATTCAACTGGAATTCGAACTCGGCTCCCCGGTTTCTCGTTCCGAGCCGATATCCACTGTACCACAACGCACATCTTGCGTCGTTATCGCCGACATCACGCGCTCATTTGAGTTACTTGTTTCAGTTTTGTAAATTGAAAAAAAAAAAACAACAAACAAATAAAAAACAGTGGATACATTGAACTTGACTCTAGCAATCAGCGCCATGTTGGAAATCTGCACTATGCTGTGAAATCCTTAAGTAACAAGCGGACTTTAAGTTATTTCGATGGCTGTAATGTGGCTTCGGATAATTCTTGAGTTAAAACTGTCTTCTCATTTCTACTCTCAATAAGTTTTTTCGATGGCAGTAATCTTTGCGATAATTTAGCCGTTTAACTTAAATTCAACTTCGATAATTCTTGATTTAAAACTGTCCTCCCATTTTCCCAGTTATCACTTTAGAAAAATTCATCACTTCGTTCAGGATTATTTGCCGCCTGCGTGCAAACTCCGAACATTCTCGAATCACAATGAGCGCTTCTACTCTCAATATGCTTTGAACGTCTATTGTGACTCAGCTGCGTCTCCGAGTCCTTGTTGGAGAAGAATCATTTTTCATCCTCCAACCCCCCCTCTCTCTCTCTCTCTCACACACACACAGGTGGGTCGTGTCGAGCCACTCACTTCTCTATTGCTACTTCTATGAAACGTACACGAACGAACTAGATCCCTTGGTTCCGCCAGGTCTAACCTTCACGGCTAGGACACGCCATGCCACTTACATTTAAAAAAAAAAAAAACACATTCATTCCTTCCTTATTCCATCGATAAGTTCCACACGAACAGCTTCTTCCTGCAACCACTACTCTGTGGAACCGACTCCCAAAAGGATGTTTCTCTGATCACTACAGTCTCAACCTGTTCAATCTAGAGTTGACCGTTTTCTTTCCCTATAATCCATATAAATTACTCCTTAACGTCAACCTCTACCCCGAACCTTGCACTGGGTGGGCCTTACTTTTAAAAAATTATAATCATTTTCTCCAGACCTTTAGTGGAACTCGTATATGCAATACACTACAAAAGAAAATAGCCACATTCTACAGCTCTAAGGAGCGTCTCCTGCTATCTAAACTTATTTATAAATGGAACTTTGTGTGTGTGTGTGTGTGTGTGTGTGTGTGTCCGTTACCTATAGACTCCGAAACGGCTCAACCGATTTTCTTGAAAATTTACACAGTTGTACTATAAGCGTCTGCGAGTGTTTTGTGTCGAGGTACCCCATATAAATATCGAAAATCGATAATCGAAAACATCGGGTTATAGAAGGAGTGGTCCAATTTTAATCAAATTTGGTACACTCATAGACAAAGACATAAGAAACGATATTCAGAAATTTCAAGGTTGCAGTTCTTACAATAGTGCAGAAAATCGATAATATATATATATATATATATATATATATATATATATATATATATATAAAAGGCAAGATGTTTGTGTGTGTGTCTGTTTATCTGCCTGTATGCCTGTATTTTTTTCAGCCTTTTATTTTAGTTTTTGCTTCGGGTTTGGCTCTAAGTACGTATAATTGTAGTTCTTAGCCATGATATCATTTACTCAGAGGACTTATTTAGCCTTTAAAATTCAGTTTACGACGAAAAAAAACTTATTTGATATCGATACCGGGAAATCAAAATTTGACTTGCATCCATTCATTTTTTTCTTTCAGTCTACGGCTTTGCTTTAACTGGAAACAACTATTGCTTTTTAGTCTTTCGTGCCAACGTCCAAAGAGTCTGAGCTCCAGGACCATGGATTAGTTTTAAAGCTTTCATTACACCCGAGCAACGTCGGGCTATACTGCTAATGCTTTATATGTCCAATAGTCAAACTGGACCAAAGATGGTTACATCTGGTCTGCCCAATTCTTACTTCTAGTTTCGAGGGAATTCAAAATTCTTCACGCGGTCTAGTAAGGGGGTGACTTATTTTCCACTTTGCAATCTCTTTCGCAACAGTCGCCGCGGGTCTGTCGTTATTTTGTCACAATTTCCATAAAACCCGTTTGGAAGAGTTCTCTTCTTTACATCGATCAGTTCAGACATTTACAGCTATAAATTGGCTGGCTACCTCGACCAAATCAGATCCCGTTCATTTCATTCATATCCCAAATCTGAAAAGAAAGCACCACTCAGACAGCTTTAGCCAAAAGACTTCAAATTCGTGCAACAGACAATCAGACTTCCCTGACCTTTTCAAGGTTGATCTCTCAACTCAAAGGTCAGTCGTTATCTACAATCTTTCGTCGTCTACTCTGGATGTTTTAACACCGCTTCTTACTTTCATATCACAATCTCTATTAATCGTTACCTGTTTTACTGCAACCCTTTACCTTGAGTGAATCTTAAGTTTGGTTTGAATGTAATTTAGGATAAATATTTAACACATACAACAATGCACACACCGAATTGATTTTAATAATGAGTCTGCATGATTTTATTTGCTGAACCATAAATAATTTCCGTGTTAGGAAACAATTTTAATGACAACTATATCGTCTTAGGTTTTGCGTTGTGGTGCAGTGTATATCGACTCGGAACGACAAATCGGAGAGCCGAGTTCGAATTCCAGTTGAATTCCTTGCATTCACTTACGCACAAATACCCTTGGGAAAGGTATTAATCCATCTCTTTCCTCCAGTTATGGATTAAATAACAGAACAGACTGGGTTTTACAAACTTGGCTGAAAACCAGTCTGCTGCGGGATAATCTTCTACCCAGTCAGTCATGTCTCTTTCGAGACATGATCGCCCAAAGCGTGTATAACGTACGGCACTTAATTAACTAATATCGTCTTCACTACTAACCATCCGTGAAAGTTAAGAATAAATTTGAAGTTCACTAATATACGTTTTTGCACGACAATGGCAGCGTACACAGTGGATTAATGAAAGGATAACATCGACGCTGGATCTGTCAGAATGTGACCTCGACACGTCGATTCTACTTTCTGCGCTGATAACCATCACGTCACCCGCTCATCGTTCCTTTTTAAGTTTTGTTTCTTGAACATTTACCTTGGGAATAAAGACACAAACAGAAAAAGGAACACTCCTTGGTTTTCTGGTTAACAATCGAGTTATTAACGAGGTGAAGCAATCATAAAACAATTAAAAGCCTTGCCAGGATTTGTTAATGGCGACCATAATCTCAACAATAACCGATACGCGGATGACACAGTGCTGATAGCAGACACGGAAAGGAAAATGCAGGACCTTCTACAGAAGTTAGCAAAAGAAAATGAAAAGAGAGAGTTGAGCATAAACCTCAAGAAAACTGAATGTATGGTCGTCAGCAAAAAGAGGAGACCATTATGCTAACTGCAAGTTGGAGGATCTAAAATGAAACAAGTAAAAAAATTCGAATTCTTGGAAAGTGCTTTGACAGAGGATGGAAAATGTGACATTGAGATCGAAAGACGCATTGTCATTGGCAAAGACGCATTTCAGAAGCTAACCAGAATAATGAAAGACAAGAAAATCTCATTAGAAACAAATAAAAGCGTACTGGATTGCTATGTGATGTCTGACCTTCTGTATGAAAGGGAATGCTGGATGATCTCATCAAAGATGAAGGAGAGGCTTGAGGCAGCAGAAATGTGGTTTTACAGAAGGATGCTGAGGATACCATGGACAGAGCATGTATGCAACGATGAAGTATTGGAAAGGATGCAAATTGATAATAAATATCAAGAAGAGACAGATGAGGTTCCTGGGACATGTAATTAAGGAGGAAGGCCTGGAGAACTTGATACTCACAGGTCAGATAAATGGAATGAGAGACAGGGGAAAGCAGCTCGAGACTTATTTGTTAGGCCTAAGCAAATGATTGACGGAGAGGGGCTTAGAAGAGATACCAAAAGAAAAATTATTGAGAGCGACAAGAGACAGAGCCAAGTGGAAGTCCGTGATCGCCTACGTCCTGAATCGACACAGCACATGAAGAAAAAGAAGAATTTCCCTATCTACAAACAAACAAGTGTAGGTTTTGGGAGACGTACCGAGAAATACAACTGGCTTGTCGTTACATGTTACGATAAAAGCTCCACGGCTAGAGAGCCTTAACTGAATGGAGATCGTTCTACAAGAAACGCTAATTTGATCTGAGAGAGAAAGGCTCGGTAGTGCCGTCTATTTATTGTGGAATTTGTGTTCGTCGAGTCAGTGTCTAGGCATGTAGTTTGTTTATAACAGGGGTGTGCCAATATTTTTACATTACTTAACAAAAGCAAAAAAGAATGTAGGTTATATAGCAGAATAGAATGAATGGATGAAAGAAAGAAAGAAAGAAAGAAAGAAAGAAAGAAAGAAAGAATAGCGGAAAAAAGAAAGAAAGAATGTATAGCAGAGAAGAAAGAAAGAAAGAAAGAAAGAAAGAAAGAAAGAAAGAATTTATAGCGGAGAAGAAAGAAAGAAAGAAAGAAAGAAAGAAAGAAAGAAAGAAAGAAAAAGATGAAAGAAGGTGGGAATTAATTAAAAGCAAGGAAAAACGAATGTATGGTAAAGAACAAAAATGAAAGAAAGAATAAATGAATAGCAAAGAAAGAAAGAAGGAAAAAAGAAGGAAAGAAAGAACGAATTACAGAAGAGATAGAAATGTTTCTACATTAATTAACAAAGAAAAAATGAAAGTATTTGTATAAGAAAGAAAGAAAGAAAGAAAGAAAGAAAGAAAGAATGAACGAAAAAAGGAGAAAAAAGAAAGAAAAAAGAAAGAATGCATAACAGAGAAGTCTGAAAGAAAAAAGAAAGATTGAAGGAAAGAAAGAAAGAATGAACAAATAGCAATGAAAGAAAACAACACGTACTTAGCAGAAAATAAAAAAGAAGGAAAAAAGATTGAATTAATAGAAAAGAAATAAAGAAAGAATATATAGCAAAAAGAAAGGAAAAAGCAAATAATTTTCTTAAAAATGAAAAAAAAAAACAGTATCTCTAACGAAAATTTAACCTTTCTGCGTTTCATTCCTAAGTTTTTGCCAATTTTTCCACGCATTCATTCAAACTTTTGCCAACGAACAAGAATTGCCCATCTCAACTTTCAATATAAACGCCCCCCTGTATGTATGTATTCTCTCTCTCTCTCTCTCTCTCTCTCTCTCTCTCTCTCTCTCTCTCTCTCTCTCTCTCTCAATTCTACATGCACTTGTCGGCCTAACCGACTCTCAAGAGCACAGTGCCGTTATATTCCTCCTTCCTTCAGTTATTCTGAACGTCAAATGAACGGCACATGATGGTGGGAATTTGAATATTTGGCAGGGTGGACAATTTGGAAGCAGTTCTCTAACTGTGCCAAATTATGTTTAAACTTTAAAAGCTCTTCATAAATTTAATTTTCTTAACTGTCATAGTAAAGCGTAGTGTAACATTTTAAAAGAAAAATCAGGAACCACAGATTCTTTCTCTGTCGCTCTGTCTCTCTTTTTCTTTGACTCTTGTACAAAGAATCGCTGGATAGTGCAGCTTTATTTTGGAACTGTAGTATTGCATTCAATTTTAATGCTGGGGTTTGACATGACAAATAATGTCGCGAAAATTTTTCTCCAAATCGATACTGTTTTTTGAGGAAATGAGTTTAAAGATTAAGTTTTTTTTTTTAATCATACCGTTGTATATTTTCATTCCGGTCATCAATGAACGCTTTATAGCAAGGCCTTATAACAGTTATAATTTCCTGAAACTTTACAAATTTTATATGGACAAGATGCATGGCATAAGGACATTATTACTAAATCATTGTGCCATGAAATAAGACCTTTATTTACTTCAAAGAGAAATTAACCAGATCAATTTAGCTATATAATGATGTAACATGTTATATAGTGCAATAGTTTTAGTTTGATTATTAATACAGAATGATAATTTAAAACATTTTGTCTTAAAGATATTTATTTATATAAAATTATACAAAATATAGCACATGGCCGAAAAAAGTGTAGTGGGTAGAGGGTGGTCTTTCTTAACTATCTTATACCTAGCTAAACACTTTCACGACCCTATCACACATTAACAATTTGCGTATTCACGACAAGAACCCATCCATCACCTCCTAATCCTTCACACACCACAATAACACATGCTTACAGGGGTACCTACAAAAGGGGAAACAAACCCATGACGTAAAAATTTACTAATATATGCAATAATTACAAAAATATATCTAAAAGATTTAATGATGAATAAATTAAAAATGGGAGGGGGATGAAATACCCAAAACGAACTAAAATTTAACAAAATATTCAAACTAAAATAAACAAATGTTTGTAAGACCGGTCCACTCAACAAAATCAGAGTGGCTGCTGTATTCCGCCAAACGGCGAAATCAAGTAGCACACTCTCTAAGGGAGTGGGGGAGGATAAAGTAAATAATGGAATGGGAAAATCAAATACTGACCCAGTCGAGATGAAAAATGGGGCAAAAGCAAACTACAACCTTATCAAATTTATAATTTATTGAAGCTTTACAAATTTTATATGGACAAGATGCATGGCATAAGGACATTATTACTAAATCATTGTGCCATGAAATAAGACCTTCATTTACTTCAGAGAGAAATTAGCCAGAACAATTTAGCTATATAATAATGCAATATGTTATAGAGTTCAGTAGTTTTAGTGTGATTATTAATACAGAATGATAATTTAAAACATTTTGTCTTATAATTTGTGTCGAGATGCGTCTTGGTGTTATATACACTTTTATCTGTTTTGTTCTTATCTAAATCTAAATCTATCTAAACTTATTTATAAATCGAACTTTGTCTGTGTGTGTGTGTGTGTGTGTCTGTGTGTCTGTGTGTATATGAGACCTATAGACTCCGAAACGGCTGAAACGATTTTCTTGAAAATTTACACAGTTGTACTATAAGCGTCTGCGAGTGTTCTTAGCTAGGTTTTGTGTCGAGGTACCCCCGATAAATATCGAAAATCGATACCCGAAAAAATCGGGTTATAGAAGGAGTGGTCTGATTTTAATCAAATTTGTTACACTAATAGACAAAGACATAAGAAACGATATTCAGAAATTTCAAGGTTGCAGTTCTTACAATAGTGCAGAAAATCGATAATATATATATATATATATATATATATATATATATATATATATATATATATTAATGCAGGTTTCATTGAATAATATAGACAAGTTTTGTCTATTAATTTTGTGTAGGATCCGTTCATACCGTCTGATATACTTGATGGTGATGTCGTTAAAAGACAACAAAAAATCACAGTATTTGTTGAATTTTTTATCAGGTCTAAGCTTTCGGCTCACATAAGCCATTATCATTATGTGAGCCGAAAGCTTAGACCTGATAAAAAATTCAACAAATACTGTGATTTTTTGTTGTCTTTTAACGACATCACCATCAAGTATATCAGACGGTATGAACGGATCCTACACAAAATTAATAGACAAAACTTGTCTATATTATTCAATGAAACCTGCATTAATGAAAAAATGCTGCCAAAATATACACAATATATATATATATATATATATATATATATATATATATAAAGCAAGATGTTTGTGTGGGTGTCTGTTTATCTGTCTGTATATCCTTTATACAAATCCACAATTTTTATTCGATTCTCACCAAACTTCACACAAATATTCTTTAGGCTAAGGTCTGAGCTCCAGGACCATGGATTAGTTTTGAAGCTTTCATTACACCCGAGCAACGCCGGGCTATACTGCTAGTCAATTATGATTGAACAAATGGTCTAAGAAACGATCTAAAATGTCTAATTCAATAAGTAATCTTTTAGAGTGACAAAAAAAGGACCACAAATAAACTGCAAGTAAAACCGAATGCATGGTCATCAGTAAAAAGAGCAACCCAAAATGTCAAATACAGGTTGGGGGGTGGGTACTAGAATCAAGCAATTACAAAAATTTAAATACCTACGAAATGTTCTAACAGGAGATGATGGAAAGTGCGACACAGAGATCCGAAGGCGAATTGGCATGGCGAAGGACGCGTTCCAGAAGCTGAGTAGAGTATTAAGAGACAGGAAACTTTCACTAGAAACGAAGAAGAAAGAACTAGATTGCTATGTGATGTCAGTTCTTCAATATGGCACTGAATGCTGGACAATATCATCAAAGATGAAGGAGAGACTTGAAGCAACTGAAATGTGGTTCTACAGAATGATGCTGCGGATATCATGGATCGAACATGTGAGCAATAATGAGGTTTTGGAAAGGATGGAAACAAAAAAGAATTTAATATTGAGCATCAGGAAGAGACAACTAAAGTTCCTGGGACATGCAATGAGGAAGGAGGGTTTGGAGAACCTGATACTAACAGGCCAGATAGAGTGGGAAAAGAGAGCGAGGAAAGCAGCGGATAACATATTTGAATGACCTGATCAGGTGGATGACGGAGCGGGGGTTGTGTGATGTACCAGGAGAAGGCGTGCTAAAAGCAACCAGAGATAGATTGCATTTAAACTTTTGGAGATTGTAGCTGTTAGGATGTTGAAGAAAAGATGAGAGATGGATGGGAACAAGTAGATAAAAGATGGCAATTAACATTGCATTTAAACTTTTAGAGATTGTAGCTATTGGGATGTTGAAGAAAAGATAAGAGATGGATGGGAACAAGTAGATAAAAGACGGCAATTAACATTGCATTTAAACTTTTGGAGATTGTAGATATTGGGATGTTGAAGAAAAGATTAGAGATGGATGGGAATCAAATAGATAAAAGATGGCAATTGACATTGCATTTAAACTTTTCAAGATTGTAGCTATCAAGGAAGCATGCAAATGGAAGTGAGTTCCACAAACGGAAAGTGCGAGAAAAGAAACTATTAGAATAGAAGAGCTGGTTACATTTAACTATTTCGACAGTAAATGGATGAGACCTTAATGACGATCTAGTAGCATGAATAAATGCATGTGGTTGGGGTACCAGTGAAATAAGCTTAACAGAGAAGTTCTTATTAAAATATTTCTAGAAAAAACATGTATGAAAGGATCTGAATCTTGTCCATTCAAAACAACCTTCATTTCACCATTTGGTAGGAACAATTGGATTAAATCAAATAATCGTCCAGAAATACCGTAGCTCTGGAGCTTGCACTGAAGGTCAGTATGCCAAACCCTTTCAAATGCTTACTAGGTATTAAGAGTAACAGTTCCTGCTTCGTTGTTCTTATCAAGAGCCTAGTATACATATTCAGTGATGGTCGTTAGCACATCAGCAGTAAATTTATCGAAACGGAAGCCATATTGTTTTTCAGAGAGAAATTTGTGAGATGCCCAACTATTTTAGCATTGATAATAGCCTCAAATACTTTGTCAAAAAGAAGTAAGAGGCTAACAGGGCAATAATTAGAGAGGTCAGAGGGCTTCCAAGAGTTTGTAAAAATAGGAACTATAGAGGAAAGCAGGAATAAGTGAGGGAATATTTATAGAAAATACAGTAAAACAAATTGCATATTTAGCTTATGGTGATTCATAATTAGAATTCTACTTAAAATATATTTTCATTTCCGCGTGCATCTAATACAAAAGATATCAAATTTATTTGGATTATTCTAGAAATAGTAAACATTTTAAGTTCGTTTGTGAGCAAAAACCTGCGGAAATTAGATCTTTCTGGATATTTTTCTGACGATGTTTAAAGTGAAAAAGTCAAAATTAGCAAAATTTTTAGTATCAGTATCAGTACTTATCGCATCAAGCAACAGCTTTCACACTAAGTCAGTCAGTTAAGTGCCATACGTGATACACGCTTTGGGCGATCATGTCTCGAAAGAGACATAACTGACTGGGCTGAAGATTATCCCGCATTAGTTTGCCATTGCTTTCTCGGTAAACTGGTTGCCAGCCAAGGCTATAGAACCCAATCTGTCCTGTTATTTGACTCATAGCTAGAACGGAAAGAAGAAATATATTATTAAGTAGTAATTAGTGGGGGATCAGTTTATTACTTCATAACAATATAAACCTGATCCCCACTTTATGCCCAGTAGAAGCCTTAGTCATGTTTTCAACTATTATATTCAGTCAGTTAAGTGCCATACGTGATACACGCTTTAGGCGATCATATCTCGAAAGAGGTGTGGCTGACTGGGCAGGAGATTATCCCGCATTAGGTTGCTATTGCTTTCTGCGGTAGACTGGTTGTCAGCCAAGGTTATATAACCCAATCTGTCCTATTATTTAACCCATAACTGGAGGGAAGAGACGGATTAATACATTTCCCAAATGTATTTGTGTGTAAGTGAATGCAAGGAATTCAACTGGAATTCGAACTCGGTTCCCCAATCTCTCGTTCCGAGTCGATATCCACAGCACCACAAACTGAGTGCAATGTTGATTTTCCGAAAATTAAAAAAATCGAGTTACCTTATTGATGCAGTTGGTTTAAAAGATGGCGTATTTACAACGTAAAAGTCTTGTGGTGGAATTCAAGTTGTAGTCATATTACTTGTCATTTTACTGAAGATCTTTGAATTGGATCCATTTTTTCTCTGGTGTGATTTTGTCCACGGACCAAAGGCTAACATATGCGGGAAACTATTGATTCTTCACGTGACCTTAATCGCGTTTTCTTGGTCTTCTCTCTTGATTCCGCACACAGATGTCTGGCAGTGACATGTTTACATATTCCCAGATTAGCCAGTCTTTCTATTTAGAAATCTCTTGCGAGCCAGTTTGGCCCAAAGTTTATTTTCCGCCGTCTTTTTTGGATTGATTTTGTTTACCTAACCTTAACTTGTAGCGAACGTGTGAGTCGACACGTGTTTTTCTTTTGTTTCGTTGCTTTAGAAAAACACAAAGGTAAACGAAAGAGAGACAGAGAAACGCATTTGTGAATGATTCATTAAAAAAAAAAAAGATACTCCTTCAGCAAAAAGGCAAAGAAACATCTCCAAACTCGTATTTGTTACGAGAAATAATAATAACAATGGTGTTATTCCACACTCTCGTACTGTCGAACAGATTTTTGCACGCCTTTATGTTCAGAGCTTGTGAAATAAACACGCTTACCATTATTTTAAAAAGAGTAATCCTCTCATTGATATACGATATGGGTAATCACTGTTAAAAATCAAGCATAGAAAATAGAACAGACAGGAGGATTGAGTTTGAGTTTTGTTTAACGGCATATCAACACCTCTGTGAGTTATTTAATGCCAAAAGGTGGGGTTTTAAGTTTGTTTGTTTTTTTATTGTTTTTCGTTTGTTTGTTTTTTTTTGCTTTGTTTTTTTGTTTTTTTAATGTTCGGTTATAGTGAGAAGGTTGATTTAGTCAGATTTTAATGAATATTTTTGTTTTTATTCTTTTTTATTTCAGAAAACTGAAAATGTCTTCTAGTTTTGTATTCAATTATATTTTTCTGAGAATATTTATTTTCCTTCAAAAATGTGTTATGGTAATAATTTTTCTTCAAAAATGTATTGTTGGTAATATTTTTCTTTCAAAAATGTATACTTTTCAATAAAAGTTTATTTTTATACTTTCATAGTGTTTTGACCCCAGTTTGGGGGTTAACTATTTGCCCATAGCTAGGACCCTAACAGGTGCTACTATTCCGGGTCAGGGTGGACTTGAGAACAACAGCAATTAAGAGGTGATTCCATGCGCCTCACAACCTTCCTTCCATGCCCCTCACAGCCTTGCTGCCGGATGCAGTTTACCGTCATGCCCAGGACCAAGAAGTGGATTGGTTAAGATTTAACAATATAAATTTTACACCGCTGTGAAAAAACTCTTCTCTTTGTGCCTTTCCTATAAATGTTTTTACGGTAATTGTTCGGGTGAGCTCTTCATTGTGGCACCTAAACTTATTTTAATTTAAGAGTAGCACTCGCCTGGCGTCTGGATCTCATCAGTTTACAGATGAGTTGATTATATGTAGCCGTAAATTCTATTCTAACAGTTTCTTTACTCGCGCATCTCGCTTATGGGACTTCCATCCGGTTCCAGGCTTTTCAGCCAACTTTAATCGGCAAAAAATTAAATGCAATGTCAATCGCTATCTACTGTCTTCCTGATTACACTTTTGTTTACTTATTGATTTGGATTCGTTTACTTTGCTTATTTTTTCATGTACGTTTTTTGTTTTCGATTTTTAAGTAATATAGTAAAAGTTTGTTATTGTGTCTGCATTTTGAGATGAGTTCTGATCGTTTAAGCAATCTGTGTTGTTCTGGAATGGTAATTATAGATATTTTCTCCTCTAGACAAAATGTACAGTTTTGGGATTATTACACTGGTCAACACGGTTCTCGGTACCAGGAAACTAAACACGTTTTTAGCTAATTTGATGGTGCGGATTCCGAAAATGACCTTATATTTTCATGGTTAGCTACCGCTTTTGCTGGACTGAAATTACTCATTCTTTATAAAAAAGATCAGTTTACGATCCTGGCTGATCGCAATATTTAGTTAATAAAAGTCGTAGAAACCCATCAGTTTTCAGAAAGGCTGAGCAATTTATGCCAACTACCTGAAATAAATTATTTTTTATAAGAAAATTTTTTTTCTGTGTCAAAAATTTTAGAATAGTAGTAAATTTTTCCGATTTATCGCCAAAATTCAAATTAACTGATAAACTTTTTTAGTAATAGACTTTATCAGTAATTAACCACAATAGACAAACTGCTACCTCCCATCAGTATGTATCACGCTAGTTCTCTCTGTCTTTTCTACAAATATATTCACAACTTCTGCTCCAAAGAGCTTATCTCCCTGGAATTTACTCGAGCTATTAGCCTGGCAACTTGGCCCCAGGATTTTACAGTCAAAATAGCTTAATGTAGCCGTCACTTCTAATCCATCACTTTCTTTTCTCGCACTTCCTGCTGTGGAAATTCCTTCCGCATACTTGCTTCCATGATAACTACAATCTCCAAGAGTTTGAGTGCAACGACAATTGCCATTTTTTATCTCCTTGATTACCATCTTTCTCTGGCACTTCCTGTATCTTGTTCTTCCTTTTCGCTCTACTCTCATGTAACGCCCTGCATACTAGGATTCTCATCATTCTCTTATCCATTTTTTTGACACCCACTGTAACTTGTTCCTTTTTCTTTTAGCTCTTCTCTGATGCAACCCCTTGCACACCAGTGGCAGTACTGCCTTGCTTGAAGCGCTTGTAAAAAAAAAATTAAATACGCTACTATGAGTATTAATGTTCATTGTATACATAGCAATTTAGATACATTTTCGGATCGGCACATATACAAATCTACCATCCGCCCTTGCATTGAATACTGCTGTCATATCTGGTCGGGTGCTCCTGCTATCTACCTAGGTGTCCTTGACAAAATCCAACGAAAAATCTGTAATGTGATCGATCCCGACTTAGCACCTAGGATACACTCGCTTTCTCACCGACACAGTGTGGCTTCCCTGTGTGTCTTCTACAAATACGTTCACGGCTTCTACTCTGATGAACGTAGCTCACTGGTGACCCCTTATATATGAATTTACTCGAGCAACAAGATTAGCAAATAGGTCCCACCCTTTTACTATGAAACCAATAAATTGTAAACACATACTCTACTCCTTCAGCTTCTTTTTTCGCACTTCCCGCCTATGGAATTCCCTTCCGCATACTTGCTTTCTCGACCGCTACAATCTTCAAGAATTCAAACGTAAAATCAATAGTCATCTCCTGTCTCACTAGCCTGCATCGTCTCTTTCATGCTCCTCTCTAGGTCCACTCCACTCTCATCAGTATTCTCATCCTTCTGTTACCCACTTCCTGACACCCCTTATAATCTGTCACTCTTTCTCATAACTTTCCTCCTATGTAACCCCCTGCACAACAGTGGCAGTAAAATTCCTTGCTTGGTGTGACACGATGATTAATATTAAATAAATAATAATTGCGGCTATGTGAGTGATGAGCGAAGAGAACGAGTCTATCAGGATATCAATACAACTGAAGAATGACTGACTACTGCTGGGGTATCAAAAGAGACACAAATAACATTGAACATGGCAGATCATCAAGAAAGAGAAACATTTTGTGCGTATTTTCTTTGTTTTCAGGGACCTTCAGTTATATATATAAACATTTCTATAGAAAAAATATAAAATGGAAGGTGGCAGATTACTTAGTCTTTAGTAAAGCCGCCATTTATTCCTTGTATGGTGAAAAATAATTCAAACAGCTCGAAATACTTTTAACGTTATTGTAATTGTGATTATTGACAGAAATCATCATTTGTCGTTGTTTGGAATTGTCTTGTGTGCAAGACGAACTTTCTGGGTAAATCTTTTACTTGTCAAGATCTTAGTGATTTCAAACTGGGTTAGGCTTTAAGAGTGATGACTCCAACTAAGAAACTCTGATAATAGAAAATGCTTGAAAGCGAGAACTGGGAAACCGGATATAAAAACATCAAGTAAGTCACTGGATAAATACCAAACAGAAGGAAGCCATTTGTATTTTGGACTGCGTTTCTCGCCATGAGAAATTCTGCCCAGAAAAACGACCGGAAGTGTTCTAAAAATCGAACATACTTCTTCCTACAGATATATTACAAGATTAGTCGAAAGAAACGGTCGGTGTCATGTTTTCTCTTTCATCTTGTCAGTTAAAATACAGTACGGTGCAAAAATATTAGGACAAGAACTATTTTATCTTTTATGAGGCATCAAAATAAAGTTTAAAATCACCCCTGTCCTAACACTTTTGCACACTACCGGTAGTGTGCAAAAGTAGTAGAACAGGGGTGATTTTCCTAAAAACCTCATTGAAATTCAAATACAGGGTGAAAAGCCAAGTAAATTGCTAATAAATATTGATTATTTAAAACTAGGTGTAAAAGAAATGTATTAAAAAGAAGTTATATTTAAGTTTTCCTATTTTCTATTAAACAAGTTATTTTGAAACTACTCTATTGAACATCTGTGGGATATTTTGGAGAAAAAAATTGATAAATCTAATATTACTTTGCAAGACACACTTTGGGAACAAATACAAACTGCTTGGCAGGAGATACGATTAGATACATTGAAGAAGCTTGTGATATCAATGCCTGACAGAATGAAGGCTGTGATCAAAGCAAAAAGGTATTATACTAAATATTAAATTTATTTAGGAACAAGTATTTTTTCTTGTTAAAGCATTTGTAGAGTAAATCAAATAAAATTAATTTAATTTAATTTTTTATTTTCTGTCAATATGCCCCATGGAAGATAAAATAGTTCTTGTCCTAAGACTTTTGCACAGTACTATATATATATATATATATATATATATATATATATATATATATATATATACTAGGTGCGATTGGTAAATTGTCGCAATTATTTTATTATTTCAAAACAAAAGCTATTATACTAAATATTAAATGTATTTTGTAACAAGTATTTTTTCTTGTTAAAGCATTTGTTGAGCAAATCAAATAAAATGACTTTAATTAAATTGTTTATTTTCTGTCAATATGACTCATAAAAGATAGAATAGTTCTTGTCCTAATACTTTTGCACAGTACTGTACATTTATAATAAAGAACACTGGGAGGGGTTAATTCGCGGGGTTACAAAAATAACGGCGACAGGATGCCAAGAATTTTATTCCTTTATTTATTTTTAATTTTAACACCTGATAGTTGAGGTATGTGAATAACCTGGGAAATAGCATCACTCATCAGTGTGCCAAGATATGTAGATATCTATATATTACGACTTTGTGAGTAGTTTAACGGCTATCGTGCCGTAAAGTGGACTTTTATATTTTGCAGCAAGTTTTGTCTTTTCAACACTCCAGACTCTTAGTTTTGTTATCTTTGACACAAGCTCTTTAGGTGGGTTACTCATTATTTCCCTTTGTTCTTTGTGCCTTCAGTATATCCTGTAAGTGTCAAATTTTCCAAGCCTTCTTTCATCATTATGTGCCTAAGAAATATCAACCCTTTTTCTAATGCAAAGTCGGGCCTGGTCAGTACCTAGATGGGTGGTTGCTTGGAAATACCAAATACCGTATGTTTGGAGTTATATTCGTTTGCAGTTGTTAAAATGGATAACGGTTCGTAATTGTTAATCGCAGAGACCTGTTTCAATTCCATTTACGTTCAAACACCGTTGGTAAAAATATGAATCCGCTTTTTCTCACTCCAGCTATGGATTAATTAGTAAGACTCGTAACTCAAACTCAATATTATCTCTAAAATAAATGTTTTTGAAGCAAGAGAGTACTTTCTGGCTTTAAATAACCTGCAGCGAGTTGATAAGCATATAAAAATGAATCTATCAATTTTTTATTTTTAGTAAAATTGGTTCCATTTTCCTTAAAACTCCGTCGTTACTCACATGTTCAGGGGTATTCTTAGTATCCTTCTGTAGAACCAAATTTCTGTTGTCTCAAGTATCTTCTTGAACAGTGATGTGATTTCCAAGCATTTGCTGCTCTATAAGAGGCAGTGACATAGCTAAAGTTTTTGCCACTCTGGAAAGCCCTTGAATTTGCCACCCCTAAGACCCCACAAAAATAAATATTTCACATAGACTCATTCTTAAATGTATGAAACTAGTTTGTATAGAACTATAATATTATTTTCATATCCTCAAATATGATAGTTTTTTTTAAATACACAGAGGTTCCACCCTTTTACTGTGAAACCAATAAAATGTAAACACAAATTATACTCCATCAGCTTCTTTTCTCGCACTTCCCGCCTGTGGAATTCCCGTCCGTTTACTTGCTTCCCTGAGAGCTACAATCTCCAAGAATTTAAATGTAAAGTCAATAGTCATCACTTATCTCATTAACTTGCATCCTTTCTCTCATGCTCCTTTCTCCGTCCCCTCCACTCTCATCAGTATTCTCATCCTTCTCTTACCCACCTCCTGACACCCCCTATAATTTGTCAGTCTTTCTCATAACTTTTCTTTTATGCAACCCCCTGCACAACGGTGGCAGTAAAATGTCTTACTTGGGGCGATACGATTATAGAAAAAAAAAACTACTTTTTTTTTAATCATTTCACCCCAAGCAAGGCAGTACTGCCACTGGTGCGCAGGGGGTTACATAAGAGGTGAGTGATAAGAAAGAGGAACAAGTTACGGGGGTGTCAGAGATTAAGAGAAGAATAAGAACACTGATGTGAAGAGGTCTGCATGAGAGTAGAGTGGAAAGGAAGAAGAACGTGGAGTTGTCAGGGAAAAGATGTGAGTCAACAAGATAAGAGATGGCAATTGACTTTGCATTTAAATTCTTGGAGATTGTCAGGGAAACAAGTATACGGAAGGGAATTCCACAGGCGGAAAGTACGAGCAAAGAAGCTGTTAGAGTAGAAGTTGCGACTTCATTTGACTGGTTTTACTGTGAAAGGGTTGGACCTAGGCACTAGTCTAGTAGCTCAACTAAATTCATGCAGAGGGGGCACCGGGGAGCTAAGCTCATTGGAGCAAAAGCTGTGAAAGTATTTGTAGAAGAGACAGAGGAAAACCACATTACGTCGGTGAGAAAGTGACTAGAGTTAAGCTACCAGGTCAGGATAAATTATATTGCAGTTCTCCGTTGGGTTTTGTCAAGAAGCCCGAGATTCATAGCAGGGGCACCCGAATAAATGTGACAGCAGTATTCAAAGCACGGGCAGATGGAAGATTTATATATGTGCAAGATGGATTCAGACGAGAAAAACTTCCTGGTCCTACACAGGGAACCAACCTTCCTAGCAGCAGATTTAGATATAGATTCAATGCAGTGGTTTCAACTGAGGTCGGCTGATGGAGTTGGGCCGAGGAGGCGCAGTGTTTTGCTTTCAAAGAGACTACTATGATCCATTCTAATGTGGGCTAGAAGTGGTTGTCAGTGGTGGTCAAAGGATAGCAGTAGCTTGCGGTCATATCACGTTGAATACACCGGTTCTCGTTAAATCACCAAAGTTAAGCAATGTTGAGTCTGGTCAGTACTTAGATGGGTGACCGCTTGAGAATACCAGGTGCTGCAAGCGTTTATTGACGGATGTGCGTTGTGGTGCAGTGGATGTCTGCTCGAAAAAAGAAATCGGTGAGCCGATTTCGAATTCCAGTTGAATGCCCTGCATTCACTTTCGCGCTAGTACCCTTGGGAAAGGTACTAATCTGTACCTTCCCTCCAGTTCTGGATTAAATAGTAGGGTAGGACTTGGGGCCCTGCCCTTAAACAATTTTTTTTTAATCATATCACCCCGAGCAAGGCGGTAACGCCACTGATGTGCAGGGGGCTACGCAAGAGTGAAAAGATATGGAAAAGAGAAAGCCGGAAACCACATCCTAAACAGGGAACAAGGGATGAGCCTCTACACCTGTACAATAGACGTGGGTGGAGTGTGAACCGGGCGATAGTTTAGTCTATCTACTCCAATTGAAAAAAAAATAAAAATAAAAAATAAGAAAAAGAATCCCATTGAAACTTTCTCCGTCGGAGAGGAAGCTGGCTCAACCCACTTAAGGTGCGTGCGGCTTAGACACAAAGGATAGCAGCTTCATTTTGAAAGCATTAGAATTTACGAGCTATTTCTTACCCCAGTCCACCACAGATTCGAGGTCTTTTTCAAGATCGCCAGCGAAGTTTGCTTTGTCAGCCTCGGCTGATTTCTTAAACTTTATCAGTAATAGTTAAAAAGCAAGAACAACATGTAGGGGAAAATCTCAAAACTTAAGACCATCTTTGTTTCAGAAATAAAAAGTACTACTTTCTACCAAGTAACTTTTCTTGTTCTTTGGTTGGCAATTTTTTTAATGACATCGTAAAAATTATGTCATTTGTCAATCGTCGTTCTATAAACAGGAGATGAGTCATAGTTTAAATTACTCGAAAATCGAAAAGATTTTTCAACTGTAAGTACTGTCTTGACATTAGAACCAGTTTTATTTCGATACAGCCTACATAGGCTTACAGCCTACAGGAGACACAAAAATACTGCCAACCCAACTCATGAAAATGCTGCTCCCATAAACATTTCGCCCAGGATGATAGCACGATTCATATGACATAGCTGTTCATACTTTGTTTCTAACGAAATTCTCCTATTTATTAATACTTTGCTTAGCTTTTGGAATGCATCTTTCCCTGTTCCAATGTGACATTCAGGTGTCATATTTTCCATTCTGTGTTATTCTAAGATATTTAAACTATCTTACTGGATTGATTTTAATATTTCCAATTGGTATCTTGTCCGTTTTTTTTTTTGTTTTGGTTTTTTTTTGCTGACACCCGTTTATTCTCCCTTCCTACAGTTGATGTTACCAAAAGACTATAGTAGAAGAAAAAGCAACCAATATTTGCCAATTGCATTTTTTTAACCATTTCACACCAAGCAAGGCGGAAATGCTATTAGTACGCTGTGCGTTACAGGCAGTAAAAGTGAACAAAAATCTGATTATAAGGAGGATTGAGAAAAGGACTAAAATGAACGGGTTTCAAGATTGGCGATTGACACTGCGTTTAAGTTTTTGAACATTGTATTTTTCAGAGAAGCAAAGTAACCAAAGAGAGTTCCACAGGTAGGAAGTGCGAGAGAAGAAACTGTTGGACTAGAAGTTCCAGTTGCATTTAGCTATTTCAACGGTAAACAGTTTGGCCTAGATGACAATGTCGTCTTCTTCTTCTATGTGCCGTGTCCGTTCAGGACATAGGTGACTATAGCTTTTAGCACGCTTTCTCCTGTTACCCCACCTAATCCCCGCTCTGCCATCCACTTGCTCAAACCCGTCAAGTATGTTACCCACTGCTTTCCCCTGTCTCTCTTTCCTTTTTATCTGACCTGCAAGTACCAAATTCTCCAAGCCCTCTTTCCTCGTTATATGTGCCAGGAACTTCAGCTGTTTTTTTCCGGATTCTCAGTATTAGTTTCCTTTTTGTTTCCATCCCACCCAAAACCTAATATGATACACAGTCAATATAAACAAAACTAAAAATAACCCATCTAATGACTCAAAGAAAGAAATGACAAGCACAGACGTAAAAAATGAGCATATATAGGTGAATACAGTCACGAATAATCAACAATCACTAATAATTAAAAATTAAAAAATAATGTAGTATAGTAATAAAAAAAAAATAAATAATAATAATAACTTGCCTCTTAATTGATATGGATTATAACATAGCAACCAAGGAATTCGAAAAACTGTCAAAATATTAAAACCTGGAAATTGAAATAGAAAAAATGTAGAAATTGAAAACAAGTATCGTATCAGTGATAGTAGGCGCACTTAGAATGATAAAAAAATGGAAAAAAACAAAAACAAAAAAAAAACACATTGAAAGAATTCCCGGAAAGCCCAGCTTAAGAAATATACAAAAAAATGTCTTCTTAAATACAGCCCACACACTAAGGAGAAATTTGTCTATATGACGCTAGGGATGTTAGAGGAGACAAAAAAAGCATGAAATGGAGCCATAACAACACACCAAGACCTGCATTAGGTCTTCTCGCAGGCTTAGTAGGATAGTGACCATAGCAGAAATCGAAATATGATGAAAAGGACAACATAAGTATAATAATAATAGTAATATAAAAAGGAAGATTCACAAGAGAAAACAGCAGAATTTTCTAGAAAATTATTAGTAGGGAAAATCCAAACATACTAAACAGGTAATTTACATTTATTTCTGTGTCGGCACTTAAAAATAATTTCATTCCTTTGGTTCTTTAATTTCGCAAGTTTTGTGTGTGTTAAGCAAAGTTTGTAAATTCAAGAAAATTCGTTTTTTTCTAACAAAGAGTCAGATTTGAATTTTAAATGAAAATCTTGTTTTGTTCATTACATCTCTTTGAAGAAGTTTTTTATTTTTCTGGAAATGTTTTAAGGGGCTTTGTTGATATAATTAGAACTGTAGAATATATATATATATATATATATATATATATATATATATATAATCGTCTTTGATCGTGGATGTTTTTATGTTAACGTCATTGTAACCTCTCTAATGATGGCTCATGTGGGCCGAAAGCTTAGAACCAATTTAATAAAAATTATACAAATGTTGGAGAATTTTTGTCTTTATTTTCACCTGAAATTAAAGTCAAAATACGGTGATTAGAACGGCTCAGGATTAAACATAATATACATTCATTGTCTCTTATATTTAACAGTATATATATATATATATATATATATATATATATTGCATTTATGAAAATTTGGTTAAAGGCTAATGTAAGTTCAGAAGACTGGAGCAACGAGATAAAAATACGACTTTATTTTTATTTTATAGTAAACAGATTTGAGGATAGACACAGACAAACTGTGTATAATTAAAAAGACATTAAATGCCACGAATAGTTTTTTCTTTTCTTTTCATTTTTTTTTTTTTTTGTTGTTGTTGTTTTTCATTTTAAGAACGAAAAATAGTTGCAAGCATTCCATTAACAAAACTGCCGTCGCCCACACTTTCGGATACTATTACTAGAAAAGAATTAGATAATTTTGTTTTTCAATATATGTGCTATGTTCGCTCTGTAGATTAACTGCAACATACCCGTTCTGCAAGCAACAAAAAAATGTATGTAGTCGTAGAAGTTCTTTTTACCTCTATAAAATATATGCATACGCAACTTCCTCAGCAACTATTTTATGAAGTTCTTTTGAATACCCTACTCGAGGCCTGGATACGTAGTGCTTATCACGAACAAAACACTTGAATAATTTTGTAATGTTTCACAATTCTATCGGATTACACGGTCAGGAAGATTGAAGCAAATAGGCTGGACATAATTGTCAAAAACTGAAAAAATAAAACTTGTCTACTAACTGATATGGCTTGCCAAGCGAACTGTAACATAGCAACAAAGGAATTTGTAAAACTATCGAAGTATAAAAACCTGAAAATCGAAATACAAAAAATGTGGAAACTGGTAACAAGAACATAGTATCAATCATAGTAGATGCGCTTGGAATGATAAAAAAAAAACACACAAGATATTGAAAAAAATCTTTGGAAATTCCAGCTTCAGAAAAATACAAAAAATTGTCTTGTTAAGTACAGCCTACATACTAATAAGAATTTTGTTCATGTAACGCTAGTGATATTATGAGAAAAACAAATCATGAAATGTAGCCATGACAACACATCCCGCAGACTTAGTAGGTCGTGTGACCATAGCAGAAATCGAAATAATGATAATAATAACAATAATGAAAGAAGGCAGCAAATACAACCAAGATTTACATTTAGTAGATTCTGTAGAAAAGCAAAACAGAAGCCAAGAACCAACTATTGCGGCAAAAAAATATGAATAAGAAAGCCAAAGATAAAGCTCTTGAACAGATGAAACAGCGCTTGCAAGACAAATCTCTGCATGGCCAATATCCAGAACGTGCCAATAAATCCAATGTTGATAAAGTTAATACTCATCGATGGTTACGTGCATCTGGATTAAAGTCTGAAACTGAAGGCTTTATTCTTGCTGCGCAAGACCAAAGTCTTTTCACTAGGAACTTTCAGGCAAATATTTTACATAATAATGTAGATCCAAAAAGCATGTTCGGTGATAAATACCAAGAAACAATAGACCATCTAATCTCAGGATGTTCTGTACTTGCCCCAAATGAATATAAAAATCGTCACGATAGAAAGGGGTAATATTTACACTCGATAATATGCAAACACTATTGAAAATATGTAAACAAACACTGGTATGAACATCACCCAGCACCGGCTACAGAAATGGAAGATGTTACCATTCTATGGGATTACACCATCTACACAGACAGAAAAATTGAATAGGCCAGACATTATTGTTAAAAAACAGAATTTTAAAAAATTGCCTATTAATTTATATGGCTTGTCCAGCGGATTGTAACATAGCAACCAAGGAATTCGAAAAACTGTCAAAATATATATAGAAAAAATGTGGAAATTGAAAACAAGTATCGTTCCAGTGATAGTGGGTGCACTTGGAATGAGAAAAAATGGAACAAAAAAACCATTGAAAGAATCCCCGGAAACCCCAGCTTAAGAGATATAAAAAAAATTGTCTTGTTGAGTACAGCCCACACACTAAGGAGAAATTTGTCTATGTAACGCTAGGAATGTTAGGGAGAAAAAAAAACATGAAATGGAGCCATAACAACACACCACAACCTGCCTTAGGTCTTCCTGCAGTCTTGGTAGGTTGTGCGACCATAGCAGAAATTGAATTATAATGAAAATGATATAATAATAATAATAAAAAACTAACTTACTACCATTTTTTCACCTTTTTCAATAATTCGGTGCAGTTTCAAGAAAATATATTTGAACAGGTTATTTTAACTCATGTTGATAATTCCAACAACAATTTTTCATCTCCGTTCGATTAATGTGTAGCAATATGAAACAGCAGATAACAGCAATGCTTATTACTGCGAATGGGGAATGTTTTCTAACTTAAAACTGAATTTTGACATAAATTTTGATATAAATTCTGTCTATAAAAATACAATGAATTCAAAAGAGAATTGCCCAGAGTCACACTTTATATATGGAAATTCTCAAAATTTTGAATGAAAAATAAGTAAGATGGATGAAATAGTTTTTTTTAAATTCCTTTTCAAATTAGATATCGCCTCCTATATTATCAACGACATTTGTTATTACTCTGTTCTATCCGGGTTCGAGAGGGGAGAAAAGGGCTCGTTAGATAAATTTCTTGTGGTGTTTGTGTATGGGTCGAGAATCAATTTAGCTAGGAGTATAGACAGTGATAAATAGCTTTCAACCTCGCCGTTCAGCCACAAACAATGTATTCATTAATAAAAACTAGGCAGAATGTGTCTAGTTCTAAGAATTCCAACCCTTTGGTAGCACCTTCCTGATTTCATTAAAAGAGGTGCCTCGGTGTATCACTGGTCGCAGGAAAATTGAAATTTCTGTGATTGGCCCATAGACATGCATTTGGGCAGCTCATGTTAAAAAATGGCCTTATGTCACATCTTTCCTTAGTGAAGAGGTTAGCTAAATAAATGCTTTTGCTTTATTAGTGGAGACACAGAAATAAAGTTGATGTAAATTGGAGACACAGATAAAATTTGTCCTTATGCAGATTTATAAAATATAACAAGGAGCGTTGTCATCTTACTTACATTTTTTTATAAAGTAAGGTTCATCTTGTACAAAACCCGGGAGCCACTCGATGTAGTGGGTTAACTTAAACAGGTTAAGAGTGTAGTGATCGGGGAAACATCTTTGGCAGTGGTTCGTTTAAAGAATCTGTTTGAGTGGAACTTACTTCATACCGATAAAAAATGGAGGGAATATCGGTGGTTTGCTAATATGTAAGTTGTACGATGGGTCGTAGCCGGGAAATTTAGAACCGGCGGAACCAAGGAATGTAGTTCATTCGAGCACTTCCCATTGAAGAAGTGACAGAGCAGTGAGGGTTCGCCAAATCCAGCGTCTTAAAGAGAGGTTGCATGGTGAAAAATAATTCTTCTCCATCAAGGATTCGGGGACTCTTTTGAACTCTTTCAAGACTGGTCGGTTATCAGAGTTAATCTTTTCTTTCATAATTTATATCCTCATCTTGGAATTTCAGTTTTATGCATTATGTACACAACCGACCATAATTATAAGGCCACTCCATTTTTTAAGAAATGGCGTATTTCATACTATTTTTAATCTTTATTGCCAAATGAAAATATGAATGGTTCTTTTCTTATTATTATTTTGCAAAATTTACAAGGCAAAGAAGCAAAGATGAACTCGTCCGAATCACCCTAAATTCTCTTCATTCTTTCATTGATGAAACTACAATATAGGTAATTATTACATATTTATAAATTCATTTGATGCACATGTTAGTATACAATATTAACAAAAGAACCATTCTATTTTCATTTACAATTATTCACTTGGCAATAAAAACTAAAAAAATAGTGTGAAATACATAATTTTTTTAAACACTGGGGTTGCCTAATAATTATGGCCGGTAGTGTATATATATATATATATATATATATATATATATATATATATATATATATATATATATATATATCAAATCTACAGGGTGCGATGGGTAAATTGTCGCTATTTGCCTTGTAAACTTTTGCAAAGTAATAATAAGAAAAGAACCATTCTATTTTCATTTACAATTATTCACTTGGCAATATTTGCTAAAAAATAGTGAAATACATCATTTTTTTAAATATTGGGATGGCCTAATTAATAATTATGGTCGATAGTGTATGTTTTATTGGGCGTTTTTGTTAAGAAAATAAAAGACCTGATTCGTTATATATTTATCAACTTCTTCGGCTATATCAGAAATGGGGGTAGCAGTTTCTTCATTAACAGACACAGACTCTCTACCATTATTTTTTTATTCTTACATCTGAATAAGTATATTTGTTAACATCTCCTTAAAGTATAGGTTCCCAAAATACAATTTCACTATTATCCATTACCCCAATGAATACCCGTAATATAGGAAAAGAAGTAATTATATTTTCATACATCAAAAGCACACAAAGTTAATGGAAATTATTCAAGACAATAGTACCAATCTATAATAATCAGAGGTATAGTAGCCGTAACCTATCCGTAATTCTTAATGTGAGTGTTGAGCTTGTATTGCCTGCGCCAGTTTATTTGTTCTTTGTGACTCAAAGGTCTACTCGGGTGCCGTTTGCCACGTTGAGTCTGCTACGTTTCTTGGTCTTCATTCCAAGGACAGTAGAAAAAGCTTGTTCACATAGATAAGTGGTTGAAAATCCTATGAGAATTTGTACTGCTCTAGAGGCTAGTGTTGGTATATCCTGCAGACGAGAGATCCAAAAGGTGTCTAGACCAGACTTGGTCTCAAACAAAAGCTTCCATGCATCGTTCATCCTGAGTGTGAAAAATTCTTCTTTTGCTGGATAGTCCTCATCAGGAATGATATCTTCACTCACAAGATATGGATTTCTTACCCATTCATTGTTGGAATTATGCAAGTTTGGAAAGTACTTGCGTAAGTTTTCAAAAAGGCTATTTAGGTGATCACTGATGTCTGTCTTCATGTGGTTGAGGATGTCTTCAGAATTAACTTTATCAAGGAAGGCATCCAATGTAGAAAATTATGCAAAAATTTCCTTTCCAATACGTTTGGTTCATAGTTCCAAGGCTTACGGCCTATCACGTTGAATACACCGGTTCTCGCTCGATCACCGAAATTAAGCAACGTTGAGCCTGGTCAGTATTTAGATAGGCGACCGCTTGGGAATATCAGGTGCTGTAAGCGTTTAGTGAAGGGTGTGCGTTGTGGTGCAGTGGATATCGGCTCGGAAAGAGAAATCGGTGAACCGAGTTCGAATTCCAGTTGAATACCCTGCATTCACTTAAGCACTGGTACTCTTGGGAAAGGTATTAATCTGTCCCTTCCCTCCAGTTATGGATTAAATAACAAGGGTAGGACTTCGGGACCCTGCCCTTAAAAACAAATCCCAATGTATCTTGATACTCAAAAAAAAGTATTACTAGACACAAAACTTATATAACAAACAACAATAAAATTGTTAAAAGAAAAAGGTATTACCAGCAATAAACAAATAAAATTTAGTTGGCAATAAATAACCCGCTGAGGTTGATATGCCATAAAAACAAAACAACCAACCAACCAACCATAGTTCCAATTTCCCACCAAATGAAACAATATTGTCCTGAAGTTCCCAAACCAAATATCCATTACCCTCAAAATATGGGCTCATTACCCAATTGGGGGTAATTTACCCCGGGGTTGGGAACCATGGCCTTAAAGGCTTTATCGACTCGGGATTATAAATCGAAGGTCGAGTTCGCGATTTCAGTTGAATTCGTTTCGCACAAATACCGTTGAGAAAGGTATGAATTCATCTCTTCTCCCTCCAGCGGTGTGTTCAATAGCATGACAAATCGGGTTCTATAGCTTTGTTTGGCAACCAGTCTACCGCAGAAAGAAATGGCAATCTACTGCGGGAAAATTTTCTGCCAAAGTGTGTATCAAGTATGGCACTTAACTGACTGATGCGTTTGTTTAAATGCTATGATAACCTCTTCTTCTTCTATGTGCCCTGTCCTTTCAGTACGTAGGCGATCATGGCTCTCCACGTCTCCCTATCCCTGGTGGCTCTTAGTACGTCTTCTCCTGTTACTCCACGTAACCGTCGTTCCGTCATCCACCTGATCAGGCCCTTCAAATATGTTATTCGCTGCCTTCCACTGTCTCTTTTTCCTTCTATCTGGCCTGTCAATATCAGGTTCTCCAAGCCCTCCTTCTTCATTGCATGTCCAAGGATCTTTAGCAGTCTCTTCCTGATGCTCAGTATCATTTTCTTTCGTTTCCATCATTTCCAAAACCTCATCATTGCTCACATGCTCGGTCCATGATATTCACCAATAATAGGTAGACGTTTTTCTTCTTTTTTATCTCTTACACCCGAAAATGTGACCATGTTTTTGCTATCATTCTCATAGAAATTTAAAACTAAGAACAAGCAAAAACCATGGGGTTGTAAAGAGTAATGTTCGCCCACATCCTGAAAGTATTATTTTTTTTTGTTTTTACCGATTCTGTTTGCCATCTACTTGTTGCTGTCTTCGCAAAATGTAAGTTAAGTAATTATACATTCTTCAGTTATGAAACTACTAGCAGTATAGACCGGCGTTGCCGGGGTGTAATGAAAGCTTTAAAACTAATCCATGGTCCTGGAGCTCAGTTTCAGCAAAAAGAATAAAATTGTGGATTTGTATAAAGGACATACATCAGATAAACAGACTCACACACAAACATCTTGCCTTATCGACTTTCTGCACTATTGTAAGAACTGCAACCTTGAAACTTCTGAATATCGTTTCTTATGTCTTTGTCTATGAGTGTATCAAATTTGATTAAAATCGGACCTCTCCTTCTATAACCCGATTTTTTCGATTATCGATTTTCGATATTTATCGGGGCTACCTCGACACAAACCTAGCTAAGAACACTCGCAGACGCTTATAAGACAACTGTGTACATTTTCAAGAAAATCGGTTCAGTCGTTTCGGAGTCTGTAGGTAACGGACACACACACACGTACATACACACACACACATACACACACACAGACAAAGTTTCATTTATAAATAAGTTTAGATATCTAAAGCTTTCAGAATATTCATTACTTTCAGATTTTTGGTATATTTTTTTGATGACAATGCTTTTTCTCTTTAGTCAACGTTTCACTGTCAATATTCGGTCAGTTGTAGCAGTTTTATTTTTACTATCAGTTTACATTTTTTTTTTTACATTGTTCGGACTGTTCTCATCTTTATTGCCATATTCACGACGTTTCGGTCGTTGTACGCTCCGGCCTTCTTCAGGTGATTGGAATTTCGAACTGAACCCTTTATTTCGGTCATTGGGGTAGATCGTTCTCGTTCCATGTGCGATACTACTTTCGGATTCCATGTAGTTATCTCTCTTGAACTCAATTTTCTATAAAGTTTTTGGTTAAAGATTCCTAGCCCTTGAAAAAGGCTAGAGCGTACACTAGCCGAAACGTCGTAAATATGGCAATAAAGATGAGAACAACAGTCCGAACAATGTAAATAATGTAAACAAATAAAAATAGTATTTACATTGTGTACATTGTTCGGACTGTTGTCCTCATCTTTATTGCCATATTCACTACGTTTCAGCCGTTGTACGCTCCGGCCTTCTTCAGGTGATTGGAATTTCTTGCCGAACCCTTTATTTCGGTCACTGAAGTATATCATCATCTTTCCCTGTGCCATGCCACTTCCGGCTGTTATGTAGTTAACTCAAGAACACATGGCCCAGTGGATAAAAGCATTGGTAAGATCCACTGACTTGACACAAAGAGATGTTAATTCAATTTTTGGCTACAAATAACTTACTTATCTATCTTTTAACTCAATTTTCAAAGACAACCGGAACGTGTGTCTTCGTCTGAAGCAGATGTGAGAAACCTTCTATGTTTTCCCTTTGGATGGTCGCATATGTATCTTCCTGTCATCTGTTTTATCCATGCTAAGTGCAACTTGGTCGACCATCTGTTTACTTGTCGGGGACAACCACTGGCATCATGAGAAACGTGAAATTGCGCCTAGTGGATATGAGATCACCTTCCATGTCAACCCTCTCAGGCAACTTAAATTAATTAAATAAGGAACATAGTTCGAAATTTTCTAAAAATGACTCAGCTCAACAGACAATGGAGGACGGTCGTAGAATACAAGGACCATAACGACGTATTTTTTAACTCCTTTCCTTGCTCTTGCCGAGCCTCGGAACACAACCCTGTTAGTAATTCTGTTGTTGGATATCCCTTTTTTCTATGATAATGAACTCGACTTGAGTATACATATACTCCTGCCTGAGAGAAATCAGGATCCGAACCGAAAGACATCGTGAAAAGATCCGTATGATACCGAGAGATACCGAAGTTTCATAGAGAATACCGCGTCAGCAATTCTGAGCTCCACTTAGCTAGAATAGTATTACACAGCACCCGTCAGTTACGACGTGGACATACGGCTTCACTTCAATGACTTGTATATATATATATATTCCTACTAATCGTATTCCTGGATTACTAACCTGCGTTCCAGTTTTTTTTTTTTAATCATATCACCCCAAGCAAGGCGAAAACGCTACTGATGCGCAGGGGGTTACGTAAGAGTGAAAAGATTGGAAAAGATAAAAACTGGAAACCACAACCTAAACAGGAAACAAGGGATGAGCCTCTTCACCTGTTCAGTGGGTGGAGTGTGAACCGGGCGATAGTTTAGACTATCTATCCAATTGAAAAAAAAAGTGAGAAGATTGGAGAAGAGAAAAACCGGAAACCACAACCTGAACAGGAAACAAGGGATAAGACTCTTCACCTGTTCAATAGACGTGAGTGGAGTGTGAACCGGGCGATAGTTTAGATTATCTACTCCAATTGAAAAAAATAAATAAATAAGAGTGAAAAGATTGGAGAAGAGAAAAACCGGAAACCACAACCTAAACAGGAAACAAGGGATGAGCCTCTTCACCTGTTCAATAGACGTGGGTGGAGTGTGAACCGGAAGATAGTTTAGACTATCTACTCCAATTGAAAAAAAAAGTGAGAAGATTGGAGAAGAGAAAAAACGGAAACCACAACCTGAACAGGAAACAAAGGATAAACCTCTTCACCTGTTCAGTAGACGTGGGTGTAATGTGAACCGGGTGATAGTTTAGACTATCTACTCCAATTGAAAAAAAAAAAAAAAGAGTGAAAAGATTGGACAAAACAAATACCGGAAACCACATCCTGAACAGGAAACAAGGGATAAGCCTCTTCACCTGTTCAATAGACGTGAGTGGAGTGTGAACCGGGCGATAGTTTAGACTATCTACTCCAATTGAAAAAAAAAGTGAGAAGATTGGAGAAGAGAAAAAACGGAAACCACAACCTGAACAGGAAACAAGGGATAAACCTCTTCACCTGTTCAGTAGACGTGGGTGGAATGTGAACCGGGTGATAGTTTAGACTATCTACTCCAATTGAAAAAAAAAAAAAAAGAGTGAAAAGATTGGACAAAACAAATACCGGAAACCACATCCTGAACAGGAAACAAGGGATAAGCCTCTTCACCTGTTCAATAGACGTGAGTGGAGTGTGAACCGGGCGATAGTTTAGACTATCTACTCCAATTGAAAAAAAAAGTGAGAAGATTGGAGAAGAGAAAAAACGGAAACCACAACCTGAACAGGAAACAAGGGATAAACCTCTTCACCTGTTCAGTAGACGTGGGTGGAATGTGAACCGGGTGATAGTTTAGACTATCTACTCCAATTGAAAAAAAAAAAAAGAGTGAAAAGATTGGACAAAACAAATACCGGAAACCACATCCTGAACAGGAAACAAGGGATAAGCCTCTTCACCTGTTCAATAGACGTGAGTGGAGTGTGAACCGGGCGATAGTTTAGACTATCTACTCCAATTGAAAAAAAAAGTGAGAAGATTGGAGAAGAGAAAAAACGGAAACCACAACCTGAACAGGAAACAAGGGATAAACCTCTTCACCTGTTCAGTAGACGTGGGTGGAATGTGAACCGGGTGATAGTTTAGACTATCTACTCCAATTGAAAAAAAAAAAAAGAGTGAAAAGATTGGACAAAACAAATACCGGAAACCACATCCTGAACAGGAAACAAGGGATAAGCCTCTTCACCTGTTCAATAGGCGTGTGTGGAGTGTGAACCGGGCGATAGTTTAGACTATCTACTCCAATTGAAAAAAAAAGTGAGAAGATTGGAGAAGAGAAAAAACGGAAACCACATCCTAAACAGGAAACAAGGGATGAGCCTCTTCACCTGTTCAATAGACGTGAGTGGAGTGTGAACCGGGAGATAGTTTAGACTATCTACTCCAATTGAAAAAAAAAGTGAGAAGATTGGAGAAGAGAAAAACCGGAAACCACAACCTAAACAGGAAACAAGGGATAAACCTCTTCACCTGTTCAGTAGACGTGGGTGGAATGTGAACCGGGTGATAGTTTAGACTATCTACTCCAATTGAAAAAAAAATAAAAATAAAAAAAGAGTGAAAAGATTAGACAAAACAAATACCGGAAACCACATCCTGAACAGGAAACAAGGGATAAGCCTCTTCACCTGTTAGTTTGTATCTTTACGTCTAATACAACATATTTTTATATCTCAAATATCTGTTTTGTTGTTCATTATTTTGTGCGGTTCCTCACCCGGAATCCACAATAACTTCTGGCCACCCTATGGTAGCTATTGATATAGCATTTCAATCACCTGTTAAACAAGAACAAGAACGTTTTCCCTTACCAGCATGATAATTAGAATAGACCCTGTGATTTTCTTTGTGATGTCCCCCCCTGGACTGGCATCTTCAACCTCCCAATGGAATTGTGTCATTGAGGTTTCTTCTTGCGTCAAAACCAGTATGGACGCTTTTATTTATTCTTGGAAATACCTGGTGAAATTTCAGTTCTGTCTATGGCTCACACCATCATGTTCGGCCAATATAAAAAAACAGGAACAACTATTTTTGGTTATAGGGGCGTGACAGCTCTCCTCAAAACAGACGTCTATTCTTTGCTGCTCCTAAAAAATGTAATCGAGATCTCGAAGAAGTAAAGTTCCTGTTTGCCGAGAGAATGAAGCACCGCGTAGCTTTTAACAACTTTGGCCATCATGATTATTGGCGGCTCTGAAATATAGAGTACCTTGCAAAAATATTAGGACAAGAACTATTTTATCTTTTATGAGGCATCAAAATAAAGTTTAAAATCACTCCTGTCCTAACACTTTTGCACACTACCGGTAATGTGCAAAAGTATTAGGACAGGGGTGATTTTCCTAAAAAACTCACTAAAATTCAAATACAGGGTGAAAAACCAAGTAAATTGCTAGTAAATATTGATTATTTAAAACTAGATGTAAAAGAAATGTATTAAAAAGAAGTTATATTTATTTTTTCCTATTTTCTATTAAACAAGTTATTTTGAAACTACTCATTATTCTATTATCCATGAATATGACTGACTTTTTTTATCCCCTCCTCTCGAATTGATAAATCTAATGTTACTTCGCAAGACACACTTTGGGAACAAATACAAGCTGCTTGGCAGGAGATACAATTAGATACATTGAAGAAGCTTGTGATGTCAATGCCTGACAGAATGAAGGCTGTGATCAAAGCAAATGGCTATTATATCAAATATTAAATTTATTTTGTAACAAGTTTTTTTGTTGTTGTTAAAGCATTTATTGAGTAAATCAAACAAAATTACTTTAATTAAATTGTTTATTTTCTGTCAATATGCCTCATAAAAGATAAAATAGTTTTTGTCTTAATACTTTTCCACAATACTATATATATACTCCACCCACGTCTATTGAACAGGTGTAGAGGCTCATCCCTTGTTCCCTGTTTAGGATGTGGTTTCCGGCTTTCTCTTTTCCAATCTTTTCACTTTCTTTTTTGTTTATTTTTTTTTCAATTGGAGTAGATAGACTGAACTATCGCCCGGTTCATACTCTACCCACGTCTATTGAACAGGTGTAGAGGCTCATCCCTTGTTCCCTGTTTAGGATGTGGTTTCCGGCTTTCTCTTTTCCAATCTATTCACTCTTACGTAGCCCCTGCACACCAGTGGCCTTACCGCCTTTCTCGGGGTGATATGATTGAAAAAAAAAATATATATATATATAGTAAATATATTTATATTATTTAATATAAAGTAAAGGGGAGTATCATATTTTATTAAGCACTAAACAATATTATTTACTTAATCAACTTCCATTGAATTTTATTTGAAATCGTGAAAATAATATTACATGATCTGTGAATTTCTTCACGGGTTCAGTACTTTATATATTATTATTATTATTATTATTATGGACTTTCCCGTCGATTTCGACGTATGAGTGTCTAACTCAGTTAGACTGCCACACAAAGAATTGTTTAGAGTGGTGAAGGCTTGTGTAGCACCATCCACACTTTTTGGAACTGCTGATAACAAACTTTAAAATAGTTCTTGTCCTAATATTTTTGCACAGTACTGTATTTTTAAATAAGTGTAATTTCTCTTTCCTCCCCTATTCAATCAATGTAAGGTATTATCTCATCAGCTGATATAACTGAATGCATTGCGCGAAATTCTCCTCGAACTCTACTCTTGACTCATCCAGAGTATCCCTACCTAACTTCCATCTAGAACTAAGTCTCTTCCATGGTTTCTGTTATCATCTCTTACCTTGATCCCCACAAATCATGTGAGCCCGAATGGTAATCATGTAATAATCATTAAGAAGTGGGCTCTTATACTCTCTAAACTGTATAATAAATGCCTGCTGGAAGTCATCATCTGTTGCTCAAGTTTTGAAGAACGCTAGTGAGCTGTCCGACCCTTCAAACTATCGGCCTATTAGCCTTCTACCTCTTTTTGGCAAACTCCTAGAGGCACTAATCACAGCTGAATTTTTTCATCATCTCTCATCGTAACGCCTTTTCTCAGACAAGCAATATGGCTTCCGTTTCTTCAGGTTAACTGCGGAAGTACTGACGATAATTGCAGAGTATATCATGCTCTCGACAAAAACGGCGAAACCCGGGTTGTAACATTGGACATCTCGAAAACCTTTGACAGTGTCTGGCATTCAGGTCTTCTACACAAGCTAAAAAGTTACGGTATCTCTGGACATTTTTTTTAACTGATTTAGTTTTTCCTTTCAAATCCTGAAATGAAAATCATTCTGAACGGCCACTCATCTAGATCATTTCGTCCTAACGCGGGTGTCCTCCTGGGCACGATTCCTTTGTCCTATGTTGTTTTTGTTTTTCATTTATGACCTTCCTGATGAGATCAGCTATCATCTACGCGGATGAGACAAAATTATACTCCTGCCTAGTTAGTAAGGCTTATCAGTACAAAATCAAAATGACTGCCGATGTCCAAAACGACCTCAAGTCCGTCGCTAAATATAGCAAAAGACGCCTTGTTAATTTGAACGCCTCCAAAAATAAACTTCTCACCATGAATAATCTGAGAGACCCCTAGCTGCTTTTCTATCAGTACGGCTGATGCTAACCTCCAGGAAGATAACTCTTTGCACCTTCACGGGTTTACGTCCTCAGCTGGCAAAAAGTGGAAAAATTATGTTGAATCTATTGCTAGGTTAGCTGCTAAGAAAGTTGGTTTACTGTGTCGGGCGAGACAAATTTCATCTCTAGAACCTATCGTGCATATCTATTCGACTATGCTTAGAATATTGCTGCCACATATGATCCGGCGCCCCTACCTTGAGCTCCTAGGTAGGATCTTGGGAAGAATCAGCAATATTATTGATTCGGATGTTCCGGCTCGGCTTCTGTCGTTTACCCACCGCCGTAAGGTTGCCTCTCTATGCCTTTTTTTGTAATGACTTTAATTGTTATTATTCGGATAAGCTTTTTGCTATGCTACCTAATTTCTTTGAATTTAAGCGTAGTACTAGACTGTGGTGCAGTGGATATCGTTTCAGAATGAGAAATCGTAGAACCGAGTTCGAATATTTCAATAGAAATTCACTTGCATTCACTTACGCGGAAATACCCTTAAGAAAAGTATTAATCCGTATCTTCCCTCCACCTATGGGTCAAATAACAAGACAGATTGGGTTCTATAGCGTTGGTTGACAACCACTCTACCGCAGAAAGTAATGGCAATCTACTGCAGGAAAATCTTCTGCCCTGTTAGTCATGTCTCGAAAGCGACATGATCGCCCAAGCGTGTGTCACGTATGGATCTTAACTGACTGGCTGACTGTGTACATTGGCGTCAAGATTTCATCAATTTACAAATGAGATGGGCATATGTAGCCATAGATGTGCGTTGCGGTGCAGTGGATATCGACTCGGAACGACAAATCGGAGTGCTGAGTTCGAATTCTAGTTGAACTCCTTGCATTCACTTACGCACAAATACCCTTGAGAAAGGTATTAATCCGTCTCTTCTCTCCAGTTATGAGTTAAATAATAGGACAGATTGGGTTCTATAGCTTTGGCTGGCAGAAAGCAATGGCAAACTAGTGCGGGATAATCTTCTACCCAGTCAGTCATGTCTCTTACGAGACATGATCGCCCAAAGCGTGTATCACGCATGGCACTTAACTGCTATATAGCCGTAAATTGTCTGCTAACAATTTCTTTTCTCGCACTTCTCGCTTGTAGAACTCCCTTCAGGCTCCATATGCTTTCCAGCAAAATTTAATCTGTGAAAATTTATATACAATGTCAATTATTGCCTACTGTCCTTTTATTTACTCTTTTCTTTTTTCTGTTTTTTTTTTTTTTTAATCATATCACCCCAAGCAACGCAGTAACGCCACTGATGTGCAGGGGGCTACATAAGAGTGAAAAGATTGGAAAAGAGAAAGCAAGAAACCACATCCTAAACAGGGAACAAGGGATGAGCCTCTACACCAGTTCAATAGACGTGGGTGGAGTGTGAACCGGGCGATAGTTCAGTCTATCTACTCCAATTGAAAAAAATAAACAAAAAAGAAAAGTGAAAAGATTGGAAAAGAGGAAAAGATTGGAAAAGAGAAAGCCGGAAACCACATCCTAAACAGGGAACAAGGGATGAGCCTCTACACCAGTTCAATAGACGTGGGTGGAGTGTGAACCGGACGATAGTTCAGTCTATCTAATCCAATTGAAAAAAAAATAAACAAAAAAGAAAAGTGAAAAGATTGGAAAAGAGAAAGCCGGAAACCACATCCTAAACAGGGAACAAGGGATGAGCCTCTCACTATTAATGTTTCTGTTCCTAATTCTTCCACACCCTGTAACCCCTTATGTTAGTGGCATTACTGCTTTGCATGGGGTGATACCGATTTTTAAAAGAATCCTCTTAGCAGCTGTAAAAGAAGATGATTTCTCTAAGTACAAAGACCCACGCACACATACGCACATATGCAAAGACCCACGCACACATACGCACAGATGCAAAGACCCACGCACACATACGCACAGATGCAAAGACCCACGCACACATACGCACAGATGTAAAGACCCACGCACACATACGCACAGATGTAAAGACCCACGCACACATACGCACAGATGCAAAGACCCACGCACACATACGCACAGATGCAAAGACCCACGCACACATACGCACAGATGCAAAGACCCACGCACACATACGCACAGATGCAAAGACCCACGCACACATACGCACAGATGCAAAGACCCACGCACACATACGCACAGATGTAAAGACCCACGCACACATACGCACATATGCAAAGACCCACGCACACATACGCACAGATGTAAAGACCCACGCACACATACGCACAGATGCAAAGACCCACGCACACATACGCACAGATGTAAAGACCCACGCACACATACGCACAGATGTAAAGACCCACGCACACATACGCACAGATGTAAAGACCCACGCACACATACGCACAGATGCAAAGACCCACGCACACATACGCACAGATGCAAAGACCCACGCACACATACGCACAGATGCAAAGACCCACGCACACATACGCACAGATGCAATGACCCACGCACACATACGCACAGATGTAAAGACCCACGCACACATACGCACATATGCAAAGACCCACGCACACATACGCACATATGCAAAGACCCACGCACACATACGCACAGATGTAAAGACCCACGCACACATACGCACAGATGTAAAGACCCACGCACACATACGCACAGATGTAAAGACCCACGCACACATACGCACAGATGCAAAGACCCACGCACACATACGCACAGATGCAAAGACCCACGCACACATACGCACAGATGCAAAGACCCACGCACACATACGCACAGATGCAAAGACCCACGCACACATACGCACAGATGTAAAGAGCTGAAAAGAAAAAGAAAAGTTATGTGCAAAAGACTCAAATAAAAAAGACTCAAATAAAAAAAGACTCAAATAAAAAAAGACTCAAATAAAAAAAACTCAAATAAAAAAAACTCAAATAAAAAAGACTCAAATAAAAAAAGACTCAAATAAAAAAACTCAAATAAAAAAGACTCAAATAAAAAAGACTCAAATAAAAAAGACTCAAATAAAAAAAGACTCAAATAAAAAAAGACTCAAATAAAAAAAGACTCAAATAAAAAAGACTCAAATAAAAAAAGACTCAAATAAAAAGGCAAAATAAGAGACAAAAAGAAAGACTGAAAACTTTTAAACTAATTTTAAAAAAAAGAAGACAAAAACAGAACAACAACCAGAAACAAGGAATGAACTAAAGAATGAAATAAAGAAAAGAATAACTACATTAAAAAAAAAAAAAAGAATGAATAGCAGAGAAAAGTAAAAAAAATAAACAATATTTTGGATTGAATTTAGTACTGCTGTGCTGTGACTACGAAGAAGCGATTCAATGTGTTGATGGCACAAATAGAACGTTTGAAAGTCTGGCCTAAATAAGAGGTTCTGATTATTTTCCCTCTTTGCGACGGCCTTGGCCCACATTGGCTCAGCTTAACAGCGAAGACCTGATCACCTTCAACTTGTACGCCCAAAATGACTACAACAGCCTTAGTCTTCTGTACACTACACACGCAGTGCATACCGACCTTGCCACCAACACCAACGACATCTAAACAACTGTCAGCCACGCCTCTGGAATTGGGTAAGGAAGTAAGGGGCCAGAGATGTAGAAGTAGAATTTGGGCGAGGAAGAAAACAGAAACAAAAAGAATCGTTTTTTTTTTGTTTTGTTTTTTTGTTACGATTGTTTTTACGTTTTTTTTTTAACTCTTTTCTTTTTTAGATCTTTCAGTTTGATTTATTTTAAATCCATATTTTGTATCACTTTAATATCCACCTTAGAAACTGATTTATGAGGGTGAATGATTAAAATCAGACCGAATGGCAGACAATATACGTTCCAAATAGTTATCCCTCCTCGTCGTGCGGATAACATGTTGTCAGCTATTCACCGGTACCAAGAAAGCATAACGTCTTAAAGCAGTGTTTCCCAACCTTCTTAAACAACTTCTTCTTCTATGTGCCTTGTCCTTTCAGGACGTAGGCGATCATGGCTCTCCACGTCTCCCTATCCCTGGTGACTCTTAGCACGCTTTCTTCTTTAACACCACACAACCCCAGTTCTGTCATCCACCTGCTCAAGCCCTTCAAATATGTTATCCGCTGCTTTCCTCTGTCTCTTTCCCCCTCTATCTGGCCTGTTAGTATCAGGTTCTCCAAGCCCTCCTCCCTCATTGCATGGCCCAGGAACTTTAGTTGTCTCTTCCTGATGCTCAATATTAATTTCCTTTTCGTTTCTATCCTTTCCAAAACCTCATCATTGCTCCATGATATCCTTAGCAGCCTTCTGTAGAACCACATTTCAATTGCTTCAAGTTTTTTCTTCATCTTTGATGAGATTGTCCAGCATTCACTGCCATATTAAAAAACTGACATATCACGGCACACTTTTAAAATTTTTAAATGATATACATTTAAATGTCATGATATAAAGCCATAGATTTAAAAGAAAATACACTTACAAATATGAACTTTATTTCAATATTTCTATTTAACTATATGTGCAGTTTATTTACTGCGAAACCTGTGTCTGATGCTGTTTCACGATTTGTATAATTTCTGCTTCCACCACACTAACACACATGCCGTGACAATATTTCGTTGTTGAACTGGTTGGTTGTTTTTTGCTTAGCGGCATATCAACTTCTCTGGTTTATTTAATGCCGAAATCTATTTTGTGCGCAGTTTTTATTTCAAGATAATAAGGCTTTAGTGATACAAGTGCTACTAATGGAGAAAGAGGAGTGGATTCATGCCTTTCCTGAGAGTATTTACACATAAGTGAATACAATGAACCGAATTGGAATTGGAATTGGAACTCGGCTCTCCGATTTCAAATTCAGAGACATTGTCCATTACAACAACAACAACAGACCCAAGCTTACAGTACCTGATATTACCAAGTGATCACCCCCATCTAAGTACTGACCAGACTCGACGTTGCTTAATTTCGGTGATCGGAGTGTTTCAACGTGAAGTGACCGTACAGCTGTTAAGAATCACTGTCTTCAAAGAACAGATCCTGTGCATCATAGGGTGAGGCTCTGGATATTTGATTTTTACGCCCGAAAATATTCTGGATAGCTAAGGGGGGTTAAAAATATATGTGCGAATAAAAAAATATCTTTTTCGACGCTATCAATAAAAACAAAGCGCATATTAACTTAACGTATGATCAACTTTACCAATAAAACCTTTAAAATTAACGAAGGCATATGATGTCTCAATACCTTTTTTCCTTTTGTTTTATTAATGAAGTAAACGAATTCCCTAAAGACAGGCATCTGTTATGTTGTCTGTGATATGAAGTGAAAATATGGATCCACGTCTTTATAAAGATGAAAGGACAACAAACTCCATGGCTTCGGCTGGGGCTTGTCTCAAAAATATTTAAACTCAAGCTCCAAGAAGCCATCCCGCACCGGTAGTACCTCTCCTTCGGGGAAGTGTCGTGGTAGCGTGAGCAATTTGTCTACGCTATTTGCTATTAAACCAACTTTAAGTCTCCATCTTGTCCTATTTTGTAGCGACGTATGCCACTAAAAAAGCACTTATCTCCAAAATCAAATACGGTTCGTTGATTGTATTTTCGGCGTTGTTAGGTCTTCCGCGGTCATTAGAGTAGATTGATCATTTGACGGATGTGCGTTGTGGTGCAGTGGATATCGGCTAGGAACGAGAAATCGGAGAGCCGTGTTCGAATTCCAGTTGAATTCCTTGTATTTACTTACGCGCAAATACCCTTGGGGAAGGTATTAATCCGTCTCTGCTCTCCAGTTATGGGTTAAATAATAGGACAGATTGGGTTCTATAGCCTTGGTCGGCAAGCAGTCTAAAGTAATGGCAACCTACTGCGGGATAGTCTTCTGCACAATCAGTCATGTCTCTTTCGAGACATGATCGCCCAAGCGTGTGTTGCGTATGGCACTTAATTGACTGACTTATCATTTGACGCTGACGTAACTGTTTAATAAATCATATTTGTAATCCGTTATGCACGTCGACGTAGTATAATGGTCAGCAAGTTTCAATGAATGCTCCATATATTCGGCCTTGTGCCACATTTAAGCTACGCTTATTAAAACACTGGGCACTTTGACGTGGTGTAATTGTTAGCAAGTTTACTTGCCATATCAATTACGAGTGAGTAGTAAGTCCGATATTCACTGGGTGCTCCATACGTTCATTCTTGAACCACAACTGTCGGGGTAGAATGGTTAGCACGCTTGTCGAGTAGATCACTTACGATTTAATAGTGAGTTCGGTTCTCACTGGGAGCTCCACACTTTCGGGCTTGTGTTACATCTAAGCTATGCTGAGTAAATCATTTGGGCACCTAGCCGTGGTGTAATGGTTAGCAATCTCGTCTTGCTAGAGGAATTGTGACTGACTGAGTAGGGAATTCGATCTTCTTTGGGTTCGCACCATGCATTGGCCTTGTGCTACATCTGGGCGACGCTTAGAAACTCGCCATATCAGTAATTCATTTTAATTATTTATTTGTTTGCTTTTGATAGCCCAATTTCTTCTAGTATTTCTGTTTCGTTCGTAAGTGTCAATGTATTTGACCTTCTTTCTCTCCATCAACTATTCTTTCCCTGCCTCTTTCTGTCTGTCTGTCCCACAACCTACCATATTGTACTTGTAGTTAACAATTTACGCAATTTGTCTCCACGCAAATTGTTCGAAGCTGTAAACCGATTCCGCCCCACTTTCTCTCATTTCATTCTTTTTTCTTTTTCTTTTTAATGTATTGTGTTTCCTTTTTCCTTCTTTTTTCTTTTTTTCTTTTAAATCCTTCCTCGTTTTGTTTCTTTTCGTTCTATTTCCTTTTAGTTTCCGCTTACAATACGAAGTTTTTTTTTCATTGTACTCATTTTATTTAAATACTAGCAGTATAGCCCGGCGTTGCTCGGGTGTAATGAAAGCATTAAAACTAATCCATGGTCCTGGAGCTCAGACTCAGCCTAAAGAATATTTGCGTGAAATTTGGTGAGAATCGGATAAAAATTGTGGATTTGTATAAAGGACATACAGACAGATAAACAGACACACACACAAACATCTTGCCTTATATATATATATATATATATATATATATATATATATATATATATAAAATCGATTTTCTGCACTATTGTAAGAACTGCAACCTTGAAACTTCTGAATGTCGTTTCTTATGTCTTTGTTTATGAGTGTATCAAATTTGATTAAAATCGGACCAATCCTTCTATAACCCGATTTTTTCGATTATCGATTTTCGATATTTATCGGGGGTACCTCGACACAAAACCTAGCTAAGAACACTCGCAGACGTTTATAGTACAACTGTGTAAATTTTCAAGAAAATCGGTTCAGTCGTTTCGGAGTCTATAGGTAACGGACACACACACACACAAAGTTCCATTTATATTTAAGTTTAGATTTAGATTAGATAGATGTTATTCTATATTTTATTCTATATTTTATTTTGAATTTAATTTTATTTGCACGCTGTCTACAACCCAATTTCTTCCCTTGACCATCCTGGACACGAGCTTATTCTCTTTTTGTGCAAAATGATATAAAAGACTTTATATAATAAAGAAAATCGACACTGACACCATATCAAACGTCCATTAAAACTTTACCAAAAGATTTAGAAAGATGCAGCGAGCACGGATGAATAGATGAGGAAGCGTTTATCTTAAAGGTTCGTGAGAAAGAATCTGTAATACAAAGGAACGTTTCAAGAAAATAACAGATAAATATAGTTCCGAAAAGACTAAATTAAATTAAGTAAACAAAGGCACAAAGCGAGATTTGTGAAGCGACTCGTGCGGTTCACTCGAGATTTGAATGATAACCATCGGCTGACATCAAATAGGACAGAAAGAACGAATTTGCTAGACGGATAAAATGTTAAAAGAAGCGTAAGCCTTCTGTGAGCTGATGTGGGAAGAAACTTGAAGGTTTGGATCAGAACTCAAAGCAAAGATTAACACGACGCTGATCTTTGATTCTGTTTCCTCTATCTTCTTAAATAACAACATAACGTTATGTCCCTTAAAAAAAAAGAAATTCTATTATTTTTTTTAACGAATTATTATTGATATCCCATTAATTTCGTTGGTTTAGTAAATAAATTTCTTCTTTTTTTCCATTTAACCAAACTGAGCCACAGCAACGCGTGGCCGGATACAGCTAGTTAATAATAAAAACTTTAAAAAATTGTTTATTTCTATTAATATGGTTGACATGTTATTGTATATATTACTACATAAACTATATTGTAGAACAATTATATTGACCTTGACTTATATAAAAATGCTTATGCTGTTGGCATACTGAATTTTTTTTTCCCTAATCATATTACCCCAAGCAAGGCATTTTACTGCCAGTTTTGCAGGGGGTTGCAGAGGAGGAAAGTCATGAGAAAGAGTGACAGGTTATAGGGGGTGTCAGGTAGTGGGTAAGAGAAGGATGAATGTGACCATAAAGTGAGGGATCCTTTTATATATTGATTGTAATATAGAATTGATCCCCCACTTTATATCCACATTATAATAGTGTAGAATTTCTTTTTTTATTATTATTTCTATTTTGGCGGGAGTAAACAACAGAAATAACGACATAAACAATCCTCTCTCTCTCCCTCTCTCTCTCTCTCTCTATATATATATATATATATATAGTACTGTGCAAAAGTATTAGGGCAGGAAATATTTTATCTTTTATGAGGCATCAAAATAAAGTTTAAAATCACCCCTACTGGTAGTGTGCAAATGTGTTAGGACACATTTGCACACTACCAGTAGTGTGCAAAAGTATTAGGACAAGGATTTATTTATCAACGAGACAATGACCCTAAACATATTTCAAACCTTTGTAAGAATTATTTAACTAAAAGAAAGAGGAAGGAAGGCTTCAGAATTTGAATTGGCCCCCACAAAGCCCTGATCTCAATCCTATTGAAAATCTATTGGACATTTTGAATCAAAAAATTTATAAATCTAATGTTACTTCGCAAGACGCACTTTGGGAACAAATACAAGCTTATTGGCAGGAGATACCATTAGATACACTGAAGAATCTTGTGATGTCAATGCCTGAAAGAATGAAGGCTGTGATCAAAGCAAAAGGCTATTATATCAAATATTAAATTAATTTTGCAACAAGTATTTTTTCTTGTTAAATCATTTGTTAAGTAAATCAAATAAAATGACTTTAATTAAATTGTTTATTTTCTGTCAATATGCCTCATAAAAGATAAAATAGATTTTGTTCTAATACTTTTACACAGTACTGTATATATATATATATATATATATATATATATATATATATATATATGTTATTTAATATAAAGTAAAGGAGAGTATAATATTTTATTTATATATTTTATTAACGATATTAGTACAAACTAAACAATATTATTTACTTAATCAACTTCCATTGAATTTTATTTGAAATCGTGAAAATAATATTACATGATCCGTGAATTTCTTCACGGGTTCAATAGTATATATTATTATTATTATTATTATTATTGACTCTCCCGTCGATTTCGACGTATGAGTGTCTAACTCAGTTAGACTGCCACACAAGAATTGTTTAGAGTGGCGAATGCTTGTGTAGCACCATCCACACTTTTTAAAACTGCTGATAATAATCTGCGCAGAAGTACGCCACAGATCGTATGAACAGCAGATCTCACTTATTTAACCCATGACTGGAGGGAAGGGACGGATTAATACCTCTCAAAGTGTACTAGCGCGCAAGTGAATGCAGAGTGTTCGACTAGAATCGGAACACGGCTCACCAATTTCCCTTTCTAAGCCGACATCCACCGCACCACAACGCACATCCGTCCATAAACGTATACAGCTCCTGGTATTCCCAAGCGGTCACCCATCTAAGTACTGATCAGGCTCAACGTGATATGAGCGTATATATATATACTAGCATTATATCACGGTGTTGCTCGGGTGTACTGAAAGCTTTAAAACTAATCCATGGTCCTGGAGCTCAGACACTTTGGACGTTGGCATGAAAGACTCAAAAGCAATAGTTGTTTCCAGTTAAAGCGAAACCGTAGACTGAAAGAAAAATGAATGGATGTAAGTCAAATTTTGATTTCATGGTATCGATATCAAATAAGTTTTTTTCGTCGTAAACTGAATTTTGAAGGCTAAATAAATCCTATGAATAAATGGTATCATGGCTGAGACTAAGAACTACAATTATACCTACTTAGAGCCAAACCCGAAGGAAAAACTAAAATAAAAGGGCTGAAAAAAATAGACATACAGGCAGATAAACACACACACACACACACACACACACACACACACACACACACACACATCTTACTTTATATATATATATATATATATATATATATATATATATATTTCAAATTTACACAGTTGTACAATAAGCGTCTGCGAGTGTTCTTAGCTAGGTTTTGTGTCGAGGTACCCCCGATAAATATCGAAAATCGATAATCGAAAAAATCGGGTTATAGAAGGAGTGGTCCGATTTTAATCAAATTGAATACACTCATAGACAAAGACATAAGAAACGATATTCAGAAGTTTCAAGGTTGCAGTTCTTACAATAGTGCTGAAAATTGATAATATATATATATATTATATTTGTCTATGAGTGTATCCAATTTGATTAAAATCAGACCACTCCTTCTATAACCCAATTTTTTCGATTATCGATTTTCGATATTTATCGGGGGTACCTCGACACAAAACCTAGCTAAGAACACTCGCAGACGGTTATAATACAACTGTGTAAATTTTCAAGAAAATCGGTTCAGCCGTTTCGGAGTCTATAGGTAACGGACACACACAGACACACACACAGACACACACAGACAAAGTTCCATTTATAAATAAGTTTAGATTTAGATTGGTTTGTTTCTCTTTCATATCTGATCAACATTCTTCATTTCTTCATTACCAACTCTTCTAGCTCTTTTGTACCATCCCGAATGTGTGCTCCTCGGCAGCTCGGATTAACCTGTAGTATCTGTTAATATTTCTTTTTAGTCATCTTTAAGAAAAGAACCTCCTATTCACAACGTACCGACTGGGATTTTGTTCGAGGTGCCATTTAGATTGATATTATTATCCTTCCTCTTGAGAATTATGCGACAGTGCTTTCTTCTTGGGTTAAAGCTCTCATCGATGCTTTTGCAACTTCTCGGAATACCTAACATCAAACATCTATTTGTGTCTGCTCGTAATAGTTGTAAAAGTGTCCTCAAAGCGGCTAGGTCTTTGCTGACAGAATGAGGCACCATATAGCCTCTAACATGTTCGGCTCTCGTGTCTACTGACAGTTCTGTAATATTTTTAAATAAGAATCAGTTTTTGCAGTATTTACATTATTCGGACTATTGTCCTCATCTTTGTTGCCATTTGTACGACATTTCGACCGTTGTACGCTCCAGCCTTCGTCAGGCACTAGAAATTTCGAACCGAACCATTTATTACAATCACTGGGGTATATTCCTTGCGTAAAACATACTAGAGAAAGCCATTAACATAAAAATATTGCAATATGAACTCTGGTAAAAAAAGGTTTATAAGTCCCAAAAATTCAGTTGTTCTTGTCCTTAAGGACACATGGCTTAGTGGATATAGACGTTGGTTAAGTAGTTGCTGTGACTTGACCCAAAGAGTTCAATATGTGAGTACAATACCAGGCTACAGCAGTGGTGAACAAGTAACTTGCAGGGTTAGAGGGAGATAACTCATTACTTCTAATCGTAGCATTACGCAAGGTATGAGAATGATGTACACCAGTGATTGTAATAAAAGGTTCGGTTTAAAATTCTGAGCAACTGAAGAAGGTCGGAAACGTCGTACAAATGGCAACAGTGATAAGGAAAATAGTCTGAATAATCTAACATCTTCTACTGATAAAGCTGAATATCTCGTTCGAAAATTATCTTCAAATTCAATTCTTGATTCATCTGACCTTCAACTGACTTTCAACTTAGAACTGAGTCTCTATTGAGTAATATGGCTATAATTCTGTCCATAGTTTCTGCTATCTTCTCTAAACTGAATTCTCACAAGGCAAATGGACTTGATGGTATCCCTGCAGTAATACTTCTTGAAATGGCCTCTATTTTCTAAACTCTACAATGGTTGGAAATACACTTCTGTAGTCCAAGTCTTTAATAACTCAGATCTTATCAAGCGATTAGCATTCTACTTCTTTTTAGCAAAGTACAAATGGCTCTAGTATTTAATGGTGAAGCAGAATGATAAATCTGTAGAGTCGAGTTCGACTTCCAGTTGAATACGTTGCATTCAGTCAGTCAGTTAAATGCCATACGTGATACATGCTTTGGGTGATCATGTCTCGAAAGAGACATGATTGACTTGGCAGAAGATTTTCCCGCAGTAGGTTGCCATTGCTTTCTGCAAAAGACTGGTTGCCAGCCAAGGCTATAGAACCCAATCTGTCGTGTTATTTGACTCAAAGCTAGAGGGAGAAGAAATTTATTATATCATTATGTAGTAATTAGTAGGGGATCAGTTTATTACTTCATAACAATATAAAACTGATACCCCACTTGTTGCCCAGTAAAAGCCTTAATCGTATTTTCAACTTTTATATTCAGTCAGTCTGTTGCGGGCCATACGTGATACACGCTTTGGGCGATCATGTCTCTTTTCGATTGACTGGGCAGAAGATTATCCCGCAGTAGGTTGCATTCTGCGGTAGACTGGTTGCCAGCCAAAGCTATAAAACCCAATCGTCTTGTTATTTAACCCATAACTGGAGGGAAGAGACGAATTAATACCTTTCCCATGGGTATTTGTGCGTAAGTGGATGTAAGGAATTCAACTGGAATTCGAACTAGATTAGAGAATTGAGGGTTTGCTGCTATTCAGCACACTGTCGCAGAGCCGCCAGTAGTCTTTGGAACCAAACTTTCGAGATGGTATTCGCTGCTTCTCCCGAACTTTCCTTAATGTTCCAGTGGCTTATATAGAAAGCCCGCAAAAGTAAAAGTAAAAAGACTAAAAATTGTTCACTCGGACATCGAACTAATAGTTTTAACAGCCAAACATGAAAATGGTGATTTGAGGAAGTAAGTCAGTCCGTGAAAGTTTCAGTATCTCTTCAGAAATATCATTATGTACATGCATTTGTAAATATGCATGTAAAGTACAGTGGCTGCAAAAGTAGATATACAGTGCATGGTGCGATGGGTAAATTATCGCAATTCTGGTCTTAATCTGTAAGGTGATTGTCCACTATTCAATGCTATATGAAACACTGTTTATCCTTCTTCCTTACTGGAGCGAGTTGTGACACAACGTTTGTTTTACTGTGTGGAACCCAAAAGCGGACGCTCGGGCCGCTAGTCAAATATTACCCAGGCGCCCGCATACTTGATAACTGGGGAAAAAGCTCGACTTAGCATTGGCTGGTTTGAGCTGGTCATATAGACACGCTAAAAATGCTAGATAGGAGGTAGATTTATCCTACTTCTTCACTGGAACAATCTGTAACACAAAGTAGGTTTTTAATGTGGGGAACCAGAGCGAGTGTGCTAAGCCATTGGTCAAAGACTACCCAGCATCTGCTCACGTGGAAAGTTGGTACTATGCTCGACAGAATTGGTTTTAGTATATCTAAGCTTGTCATAATTGGTCATATAGAAACGCCAAAAGACCGGTGTGTCTAAGCTTGCCGTAATTGGTCATCTTGAAACGCCAAAAGACCGATGTATTTTAGTTTGTCATAATTGGCCATACAGAGACACCAAAAGATGGGTGGATCTAAGCTTGTCATAATTGGTCATATAGAGACGCCAAAAGACCGGTGTATCTAAGCTTCTCATAATTGGTCATATAGAGACGCCAAAAGACCAGTATATCTAAGTTTGCCATAGTTGGTCATATATAGAGACGCCAAAAGACCAGTGTATCTAAGCCGGTCATAATTGGTCATATAGAGACACCAAAAGACCGGTGCATCTAAGCTTGTCATAATTGATCATATAGAGACACCAAAAGACCGGTGCATCTAAGCTAGTCAAAGTTGGTCATATAGAGACGCCAAAAGACCAGTGTATCTAATCCGGTCATAATTAGTCATATAGAGACACCAAAAGACCGGTGTATCTGAGCTTGTCATAACTGGTTATACAAAGACGCCAAAAGACCAGTGTATCTAAGCTTGCCATCATTGATAATATAGAGACGCTAAAGGACCGGTGTATCTAAGCTTGTCTTAATGTTCGTAATTTATTGTTGAAGGAGTACATGCGTATGTATGTATGTATTTATGTATGTATTCAGCAGGAATGTCTTTGGATGGAGAAGTAGAAGTAAAAGGAATCAGCAGAAGGAAAGAGAAAGAGGACAAATGTCCGGGTTAGCTTGAAGCTTCTCTCGTTACATTTTTAGCTTGTCGTCTTTGCTACTTCCATCCCTGACTAACTTGACTGACGCCGAGGTCATTTATATAGTCTATTTTGAATTTCGCACTGACTCGCGAATTCTTCAAGTTTTGAAGTCGCTACCATTGGTCAAAAATCAATTTAACACCTACTCGCGAAATCTGGTTTCTACTTTTTCTTACAGCACATAGTCAATCCTTTTTCTATTTAGGAAAAACCAGGATTTCACAAATCTTTATGAATTTTTGTGAAAGTGAAGAAAAGAGTTGATTTTAATTCTTTTCTCATCCCTACACTCTGCACTATCAAGAGAACCCAGTCATGGCCGTTGGGCAATTTCTGCAACCACCTCACCGCTTACATCTGGCAATCTAACTCCTCAGACTAAACCCATTGATCAGTATGTGTAGGGCGCAGTAGTGCGATAGACCAGCAAAATTTCTTTGTAACACTAAAGATGAACTGAAGGCAAGGATTACAGCAGCATTCATTAACTTAAACAGGGTGACTGTTTAGAAAAGTTTCATGAGATTCTGACGTGGCCGTGATTGGAGCCAATAGCGATTTTATTGAATACATTTACTCTTTAAGATATTATTCGTAATTCTGGCAAATCTATCTGTTAAAATCAGATGTCAAGGTTATTTTCATTTTTGCGCCATTAGACGACAATTCATCCATCGCACCCTGTATATCTGTTGAAATGAGATGTCAGTGTTATTTTCATTTTTGCGCCATTAGACGACAATTCATCTATCGCACTCTGTATATCTGTTAAAATGAGATGTCAGTGCTATTTTCATTTTTGCGCCATTAGACGACAATTCATCCATCGCATTTTGTGTTCGCTAGATCTCATCACAATAGACTTTTTTTTCTGCGTACATGCCAAGGATATATATTTCGTTTTTCCTTCCTATATACTTACTTTTGTGTCTCCTATGTATGTATCAAAATGTACACATCACAAGAAAATTAATGTAAAGTTTCTTAATGTCTTGCGATTGTCAAATGTATGGGCTTAATGTATTTAGCGAGTTGAGCCGCCGCTGTTTTATTTGTAAATAGTTCCGGTCTCTGTTAAGAATTTAAAGCAGTTATTTTCATAAAAATCTCATCAATTTTAGGCGTCGACCAGGCATTTCCCTTCGTGTTTGGGAAAATGAACTGCGCTCTAATCTTTCCGCATTGTGTCCAATTGTCGTTCATCTAGAACTTCTCTGGTTGCTTCACAAATCTGTGAATGACCTTATATTAATTTACCTCACTCATTCTCAATCGCCGTACCCCGGTAGACTAGTGTGTGGCGCAGTCGAGTTAAATGTACGGCGAAATATTGTTACAGCATACATATTCAGGGGGTGGACAAGATAATGAACAAAACCTAGTACCTTAATAGCATACTTTGACAAATTTGATAAAACTGTCAAAAGCTTCTCTATTTTTACGTTTGTTGATTTAATATTTGTAGAACTTCATTTTTTTGATAAAGTTGTTCTTCTTTTAAAGATATTATATAAATAAGTTTATTAAAATCAAATTAAGAGATCAACTTCATTCTATGGCTTAGTAACTGTTTCCAGTGAAAAATGCCATCATTCAGATTGATAATGCACCCATTCATACTGCTAAAGTTGTAGTGGAACGGTATGAGGAACATTCTAGTGAAGTAGAAAATCTTATCTGGCCACCACAGTCCCCATATCTCAACATCATTGAACATTTATGGTTTATCATCATTGAAATAATAATTTAGCTGAAAAATGGATAAAAATTCCTCTGGAAACAATTCAAACTTTGCACGAGTCGCTACCACGCAGAATTCAAGCTTAATTACTGCCAAAGGAGATCGTACCCTGTACTGAAATAAATTTGCTTGAAATTTAAAGGCGTTTCCCTTATTTCGTTCACCCCCAGTATATGTGTATATGTGTGTGTAGAAGTACTAAAGGTACAGATAACTTGGTTGCCCTCAAATAGTGATCTGGAAAAATAGAGAAAGGTTTGGTAATTTTGATACGCTTCCTTCAATGCATACTTTATGAATTAACGAAATAATCCTTATTATGGATGCACATCTGAAAGAACTCAACATAAACACTGAGAAAAAGTGCAATTAACCTCGAAATTCTTTCATGAGTATTTCTTACAATATTCGGCTTAAGTTATATGAAGAAGAACTGGTCTCCATTTCTAGTGATTAAGAGATCAGAATAGAACATTCGAAGAGTACCCATTGATACATTTTGGATTTCAATTTCAAAAGTAATATCCCACATCAGCTAAAAAAGCATTTATCAGTTTAATTGCTATTTTCTACTTTTTATTTCTATGAATTATGAGTAGGTATTTGAAGGCTATGCGTTTAGTAAAATAAATGAAGGTAAAGAAGGTGTTGGGTATTACCTATTTATTATTCACTAGCAGTATAGCACAGCGTTGCTCCGGTGTAATGAAAGCTTTAAAACTAATCCATGGTCCTGGAGCTCAGACTCTTTGGACGTTGGCACGAAAGACTAAAAAGCAATAGTTGTTTCCAGTTAAAGCGAAACCGTAGACTGAAAGAAAAATGATGTAAGTCAAATTTTGATTTCCTGGTATCGATATCAAAGAAGTTTTTTGGTCGTAAACTGACTTTTGAAGGCTAAATAAGTTCTCTGAGTAACTGGTATCATGGCTGAGACTAAGAACTACATTATACCTACTTAGAGCCAAACCTGAAGCAAAAACTAAAATAAAAGGGTTGAAAAGAGTACAGACATACAGGCAGATAAACAGACACACATACAAACCAAACATCTTGCTTTATATATATATATATATATATATATATATATATATTATCGGTTTTCTGCACTATTCTGCAACCTTGAAACTTCTGAATATCGTTTCTTATGTCTTTGTCTATGAGTGTATCAAATTTGATTAAAATCGGACCACTCCTTCTATAACCCGATCTTTTTTATTATCGATATTTATCGGGGGTACCTTGACACAAAACCTAGCTAAGAACACTCGCAGAAGCTTATAGTACAACTGTGTAAATTTTCAAGAAAATCGGTTCAGCCGTTTCGAAGTCTATAGGCAACGGCCACACACAGACACAGACACACACACACATATAAACACACACACACACAGACAAAGTTCTATTTATAAATAAGTTTAGATCAATATTTCGAGATCAGAATCTCATCTTCAAAATAATAGAAGAGTTTGATTTTACGTCCGTAGGTGAACCGTGCCTTTAAACGAATGATCCTTTTTAGCTGCTACTGCTGTCGTTAATTGTAGTGAGATGTGTGTGTGTGTGTGTGTGTGTGTGTGTGTGTGTGTGTGTGTGTGTGTGTGAAATGCCAAACCCTGCCACCGGCCAACGCGCACATATTAAACCATAAAGCAGACAGATATATCATCACATCGTAAAACGGTGACCACTATCACATTAACAAAGATGCTAAAAGCCAAATCCTACTATCGCGAATACTTATATAAACCATAAACACACACACATACGTGCACTGACACACTTACAGGTACACAAACACACATACACAAGGGACCCGCACAAATAAATTAACAACGACCAGTAATTGAGATAGAAAATAAGTGCATTAACGTAAGGATACAGACTTGAATGAAGATTAGTAGTCCAGCGATTAGTTAGTAAAAAGTATATGTACAAGTCTCTGGAAGTGAAATCGTAGTATACTGAGTATGCCCGCGTCGTAATAATCTTCTCGATGAGTGGAGCACAGAGCTACTATGAACTACTGTGTACTGACTACTAATCTCTCTCTGGACTCTCGTATTCTCCGATTAACTCTCTGTGAAACTTCAGTATTTGATATTTATCTACCTCCCACTAGGACAAGATGCAGCACAAGGCCTTTTTAAAGTGGGTCCTCCGTGCCATATAGCCCAGCAAAAATTTCTGTCTAATTTCGCCCAGTCATGACTCTACTCTTCGGCGGAGCCACAACTGGGTTAATGCTCTCCGCCCAAAGGAATTATCGGATGAAAACTCGGTATTCTCCCGTCTCGCTTCTATAGCAGTAGTATAAGTATACTCTGGACGAGTCCATCTTTATGAAAAGGGAGAAAACCTTTTTAAAAACTATGGCATTATTTCATGATATTTAAATGTATCCCCTTAAAAGGGGGGAATCATGATCAAGATTTACGTGATAAATTCAGTCAGTTAAGTGCCATACGCGATACACACTTAGGCGATCATGTCTCTTTCGCAGATGATTATCCCGCAGTAGGTTGCAATTACTTTCTGCGGTAGACTGGTTGCCGATCAAGGCTAAAGAACCCAATCTGTCCTGTTATTTAACCCATAACTGGAGGAAAGAGACGGATTAATACCATTCCCAAGGGTATTTGTGCGAAAATGAATGCAATGAATTCAACTGGAATTTGAACTCGGCTTCCTGCTTTCTCGCTCCGAGCTGATATCCACTGCACCACAACGGACATATACGTGATAGATTCAGTCAGTCAGTTAAGTGCCATACGTGATACACGCTTAGGCGATCATGTCTCAAAAGAGACATGACTGACTGGGCAGAAGATTATCCCGCAGTAGGTTGCCATTGCTTTCTGCGGTAGACTGGTTGCCGACCAAGGCTATAGAACCCAATCTGTCCTGTTATTTAACCCATAACTGGAAGGAAGAGACGGATTAATACCTTTCCCAAGGGTATTTGCGCGTAAGTGAATGCAATGAATTCGGCTGGAATTCGAACTTGGCTACCCGACTTCTCGTTCCGAGCCGATATCCAGTGCACCACAACATTGTTTTTACTAATATGGCTATTTAAGGGATAGACGTGTCTACCAGTTAAGCCACATAATATACCCTCTCTCCCGCTGACCCGCCTTACGTATGTGTTACTTATATAAATAAGTGTATATGTGGTTGAAGTTATTTACGATATATGCGCCTCAGTAAATAGATGTGTATGCCCGTGTTTAAATATTTCTTAATACTGGTATATATATATATATATATATATATATATATAGATAGATAGATAGATAGATAGATAGATAGATAGATAGATACGAACCAAATCCTAAAATAAGTATTCTAATGTTTAGTCTTAAAAATACTGATTTTGTCAAGGGTGACTGGCGGAGGACCTTTTAGGATGTATTATGTGTTCTTATGTTAATATATGTAATTGTGCGCGTTTGTTTTTGTGTATGCGTCAGTGTATATAAGTGTGTGTGTGTGTGTGTGTGTGTGTGTGTGTGTGTGTGTGTGTGTGTGTGTGTGTGTGTGTTCAGTTCCAATTTCTCAAATTATGATGCCGAGTTTCTCGTTTTCGTTGCTATGAAACTGACGTGGTGCAACTATAAATAGACTGTGTAATCATGGGTTGCCAACTTGACTTCAAACCAGCCGACCATCACGCAGTTAAGGCCAGAATCAAAATACCGAAACGATATCATATCAAGCGTTTTATTATTACTGTTCATCATCATCATCATTATTATTATTATTATTATTATTATTATTATTATTATATATCTGGATTTATTTGATGTGTATTTTTCATTTCCCCACCCCCAGGTTTTGTTTATCTATATATTTTAACGCCTTTTCCGCCATTTCTTACTTGTTTTCTTTTCATTCCTAAAAAAATAAATAAATAAAACAAGTTTTTACTTCGCTCTGTCCCTCTCTTTCCCTTTCGCTCTCGTTTCAAGCACACCTCTCTTTTCAGTTATATATCTCCATTATCACTACGGTTTCTATCTATAATTCTATGTAAGGCGTTATACTCGTGTACTGGTCGATGAGAGGAATCATTGATTTTTGCCCATTCACCGTATGCGTCGTGTGTAAACCGATTCTAAATGTTCGGATTCATGGAACGATTAATTAAATTTGAATTCTGCTATGCGAATAAACTTAAGTCAGCCATACTGTCAGAGTTCTCCTGGGTAGGAGTAGACCCCGACAACCGGCCTAGTTATCTGGGTAGGTGGGCGGAACTCTAAAATAAAACCTATGACCTTGAGAACTTATTTACTATCTGTAAATCTGTCGCAGGATCTTTGGGGCTGCGACCCACCTTACCTTCAGTTGAAGCAGGATAAAAGTTAAAGTCGATGGAACTTGTTCACATTCTTGAGCTTCCCTTCCATATTGCATTAAAAAGGGGTACGTTGCAGGACATTCTGATGCCTTTGCAAGCGAAGCAGCGAGATTTTGCTTTTCTCCATGATAATCATCTGTCATATTTGTTTCTAATGGGCAGGATGGGGATAAGCAGATGATTAGGGATTATCTGAGACTGAAGCAAGCAGACAGCTCCCAGCTGGTGCATGTCTTCAGTCAAATGAAGAGAATAAAATCGAACCATAATTAATCATATTTGGTGGAGGGACAGTGATTTATTGAACATATTTGGTGGAAGGTTTGTGATTTATTGGACATATTTTGTGGAACGGGTGTGATTCATTGGACCTATTTGGTATAGAGACGCTGATTCATTGACATATTTGATGGAGGGACGCTGATTCATTGGACATATCTGGTGGAGGGACGCTGATTCAGTGGACATATTTGGTGGAGGGACGCTGATTCATTGGACGTATTTGGTATAGGGACGCTGATTCATTGGACATATTTGGTGGAGGGACGCTGATTCATTGGCATATTTGATGGAGGGACACTGATTCATTGACATATTTGATGGAGGGACGCTGATTCATTGGACATATCTAGTGGAGAATCAGTGATTCATTGGACATATTTGGTGGAGGGACGCTGATTCATTGACATATTTGGTGGAGGGACACTGATTCATTGACATATTTGATGGAGGGACGCTGATTCATTGGCATATTTGATGGAGGGACACTGATTCATTGACATATTTGATGGAGGGACGCTGATTCATTGGACATATCTAGTGGAGAATCAGTGATTCATTGGACATATTTGGTGGAGGGACGCTGATTCATTGGACATATTTGGTGGAGGGACACTGATTCATTGACATATTTGATGGAGGGACGCTGATTCATTGGACATATCTAGTGGAGAATCAGTGATTCATTGGGCATATATTTGTAGATCTGGTGGTGACTCATTGGACATATTTGGCAGAGGGGCTGTGATTCCTTGGATGTATTTGTTGGAGTGCCAGTGGTTCATTGGATATTTTTTGGTGTGGAAGAAAGAAAGCAACCATGAGAAACTAAAACACGGAAATTAATAGAAAAAAGAAAAAAAAGGAAATCAATCAGAGTATCTGTGAATCAGCTAAGCAACGATTCCAGTTTGGTGAGTGAAGAACTAATATTATGGGACACAGAATAATAACAGTAGCAAGTATTTAATGGTAATCGTTCGGTCTATTGGTCAGGTTTCAGCAATTAACTGCTGATTTTCACAATTCCTGTATTTTTTTACAGTCTGCTAATTAATTGTCATACGTAATGCACATTGGAAAGTGCGACACAGAAGCTGAGTAAAGTACTAAGACACAGGAAAATTTCCCTAGTAACAAAGAAGAGATTGCTAGATTGATATGTGATGCCAGTTCTTCAATACGGCAGAGAATGCTGGACAATATCATCGAAGATGAGAAAAAAACAGCGGAAATGTGGTTTTACAGAAGGATGTTGCGGATATCTTGGACTGAACATGAGAGCAACGATAGTTTTGGAAAGAATGACAACAAAGAGAAAACTAATAGTGAGCATCAGAAAGAGACAACTGAAGTTCCTGGGACATGCAATGAGGAAGGAGGGCTGTTTAACCCATTGCTTGAAAAAGGAAAGATGTATTCATACTTTTCTTAAGGGTATTTGCACGTAAGTAAATGCAACAAACCCGACTGGAATTCAAACTCAGATTTCCAATTTCGAGCCGACATTACAATACAACACACAAATTTTATATTAAGTTAAAAAAATTTGGGGAGTTATTTCGGTAAGGAGAGGTCTAGCGTAGTAGCAGCAGTCTGTCATCAAATGCGTAGGAACTGGTACAGACTGCATCATAATGTGGCCTAAGTTGCCCTCCAGAGGCACTTGCAAGTACACCCATTCATGCGCGACATAGCACTACAAGAACTCCGATATTATTCAACTGTTGATCAGAGAAGCCATCCAAGATGCAACGCAAGAGTTCGGGCTTTTAACTATAAGTAGGAAGCAACAACCAGAAAACTGCCAACCCGCTACCCTTAGTGATGAAGAGACGTTAACCCCCATCCACAGACATAACAAAAAACTCATGACAGCATCATTATTAAGATTGAGGGGAATAAGGAAACCAGGAAATCCCTTCTTCTTCTATATGCCCTGTCCTTTCAGAACGTAGGCGATTATGGCTTTCCACGTCTCCCTATTCCTGGTGGCTCTTAGCACTCCTTCTCCTGTTACACCACCCAAACCCGACTCTACTATCCACTAGCTCAAGCCCATAAATCTAGAATATAAATGTATAGAAACTAGCTTGGCCACAAAATGATCAGTTTATATATTGATTATAATATAGAACTGATCCCCCACTTTATATTCACATTATAATTTCTTATAAACAGTTGTCATATATCTTCTTCTATGTACCCTGTCCGTTCAGAACGTAGGCGATTATTTTTTTCCACATCTCCCTATCCCTGGTGGCTCTTAGCTCGCCTTCTCCTGTTACACAATGCAACCCTCATTTCATCATCTAACTGATTAGGTCCTTCAAATATGTTATCCGATGCTTTCCTATGTCTTTTTCCCTCTATCTAGCCTGTTAGTATCAGTTTCTCCAAGCCCTCTTTCCTCATTGTATGTCCCAGGAACTTCAACTGTCTCTTCTTGATGCTCAATATTAATTTCCTTTTCGTTTCCATCCTTTGCAAAACCTCCTCATTGCTCACATTCTCGATCAATGATATTCGCAGCATCCTTCTGTAGAACCACATTTCAGTTGCTTCAAGTTTTGCCTTGACCTTAAAAAAAAAGTAAGCGTCTATTTGTATTACAAGTTCTTATACCGAAAAATTAACCTTATTTTTTTAATGACCCTCGTAGTAGAGAGAGGATGTGCGTTGTGGTACAGTGTATGTGCGTTGTGGATGTGCGTTGTGGTACAGTGGATATCGGCTCGGAACGAGAAACCAGGGAGACGAGTTCGAATTCCAGTTGAATCCCTTGTATTCACTCACGCACAAATACCCTTGGGAAAGGTATTAATCCGTCTCTTCCTTCCAGTTATGGGTTAAATAACAGGACAGATTGGGTTCTATAGCATCGGTCGGCAACCAGTCTACCGCAGAAAGCAATGGTAACCTACTGCGGGATAATCTTCTGCCCAGTCAGTCATGCCTCTTTCGAGACATGATCGCCCAAGCGTGTATCACGTATGGCGCTTAACTGAGTAGAGAGAGAAACAAGGGCTTGGCAATAGGAGTGCTTATCTACTCCTATTTATTCCTATTAAATTTATGTGCTATTTCTTAGTGTTGGATTGATTTTTCTTTCACTGTGTGTGCATGTGCGTGTGTGTATGCGTGTGTGTGTATATGTACGTGTGTGTGCGCGTATGTGTAGAATGTCGTGATCATTTCTCCTTTTCATCATTTTCTTGTCTCCTTTTACTCTTTCCCTATTCTTTTTCTTTCTTTTTCTCTTTTTGCTCTGAGTGTCAAAGATAATATATTAATGTCATCTCCGCTATCAAAGAGAGGACTTTTTATTTTTGTAGTTAATTCCTTTTCTCGAATGTCCTGGGGGTCTTCTTAAATTTGAGGATTATAAGTATATTCCGTTTTCAATTTATTTCTTGTTTAAATAATTATTTTTTTGAATTAATGTTTAAATAGTAAACTAAACATTTGTTTATATATCTTCACTTACCCATTATTTCTCTTTTCTTATTTTTTATTTTTTAACATCGTATCACCCCAAGCAAAAGGCGGTACAGTCACTGGTGCACACGGGGTTATATCGGGAGGAGAAGGAAGACAGAAAAAAAGATACAGGAGACTTTGAAGAGAGAGTGAGTAAAAGATGGGAATGAAGGAAATAGAAGATGGCAATTGAGGTTGCGTTTAAACGTTTGGAGATTGAAGCTATTAGAAAAGCAAGCATGGGGAAGGAAAGAAACTACTAGAGAAGAAGTGGCGATTACATTTGTCTATTTTGACGTTCAAAGGGTGGAACCTAATTGCCAATCTAGTTGCACAAGTAAATTAATGTACTAGATGTACGAGGGGGTGAAGTGAAGCTCGTCAAACCAGAAACCGTGAAAATACGAGGGTCATTTAATAAATAAGGTGAATTTTTCGGTATAAGGACTTCTAATACTTTTTTTAAAATTTTTTCCTTTACTTCTTTTTCAAAAGGATTTAATTTTTGTTTTTTTTTTCAGATTGAAATAAAAAGCTTTGAGAGTTTTGGAGATTAACAAAGATAGCCAACCAAGAATCATGCTACAGGATTGAACAGAGATCAGTTTTTGGTTGCTTAAGGGTGCAAACCAGTTGAAATTCATAGGAGAATGTCCACTGTGTATAATATCACATGTTTCAGCCAAAAAATGTCTACAAGTGGGCTAAATTGTTTAAAAAAAAGGACGGAGCAGTGTTGAGGATGAAGACAGGCCTGGGAAGCCTACAGAAATGAGATCTCCTGAGGTGATCGAATCAGTCAATGACCTCATTCAGTCTAACAGAAGGGTGACAGTGGTTGACATTGCAAGGACTTTGAGCCTATTTGTTGGGACAGCACACAAAATTGTCCATGATGACCTTGCCTACTCGAAGGTCAGCTGCAAGGCCTCACACAGCAGCCCAAACGGTGCAGACCATCAACGAGCTGGGATCGGAACTGCTCCCTCATCCCCCTTACAGTCCAGACCTTGCCCCTTCAGACTTTCACCTGTTTGGTTCCTTGAAAGTGTTCACGAGAGGCACGAAGTTTGAAAGTGACGACGAAGTCAAAAGGACTGATGAGACATCAGTCCAAAGATTTTTACGCTGAGGGAATACGGAAGCTTGTGCACAAATGGGAAAAGTGTGTGACACTGCTGGGAGACTATGTTGAAAAATTAAAAAAAAAAGTAAACTTCTATCTGTATTAGAAGTCCTTATACCGAAAAATTCACCTTATTTATTGAATGACCCTCGTATTTGTAGAAAGGACAGAAAAATCAGATTACGTCGGTGAGAAAGTGAGTGAAGTTGAGATGCTAGATCAGGACCGATTACATTGCAGATCCTTCTTTTGATTTTGTCGAGAACCTCAAGATGAATAACAGGAGTACCCAACCCGATTTGATAATAGTATTCAATGGATGAACGAATGGTAGATTTACAATTGTGCAAAATGGATTCTGACAAGAAAAACTTTCTGGCGTGACACATTTCTTAACAGTACATGCAGTTATTGATCCACTTCAGGTCAGTCGAAAAACTGAGGCCCAGGAAGCACTAGGTGTTGCTCTCAAGGATATTAGCATTAGCCACGCTGATGGTAGGCAGGAAAGTTTGTCTATGGTGGTTAAAGGCGAGCAATTTTGTTTGGAAAGAAGAGTTAGAGAATTCGACACTAACAAGACATGTTGAAGGCAGGACGTGTAACCTACCTAAGGAGATTGTGTAAATGGATAACAAAACAGGAAGTGGGATTAATAGAAAGGCAAACATTGCTAATAGCTACAAAGAATATGAAGTTTAAATAAAGGACAAGGAAAGTAACAGACAAAAAAATGAGAAAACAAACAAGAATGGTTTAGCAGAATAAGAACGTTAAGTCTAACTGAATAATTAACATACGCGGCTTCCCTCGGTCTTTTCTACAGATATCTTTAACTTAAGCGTGTTATTAGATTGGCAATTGAGTCTTACCGTTTTATTGTTGAATTAGCTAGATGCAAATGCCACTTCTTCTCTGACAGTTACTTTTCTCACACTTTCCACCTGTGGAACTACCTTCCGATTTCTTGCTTAATTGATAATTACAATCCTCAAAAATTTAAAAACAACGTCAATCGTCAATTTTGTGTCTTCTTAAAATCTGTTCCTTTTGTGTCCTTTCCTCAATCTCAATCTTCTAATTGTCTTTCATTTTCACTCCCAGAAAAAACTTAAATAAAAAAAAAAAGAATGAAAGATAAAATTCGTAGCTATTAACACTTTAGAAATACCATTGGTTAAATGCACATCCAATGCAATTAAGTGGAATCTAAGAGATTGAAGGATAGTTTGAGTTTTGAGTTTTTTTTAATGGCATATCAACCTCTGTGGATTATTTAATGCCAACAAGGTGGGGTTTTAAGGTTTTGTTTTGTTTTTTTAAATGTTCGATTATAGTGAGAAGGTTGATTTAGTCAGATTTTAACAAAAAAAATTGTTTCTATTCTTTTTTATTTTAGAAAACTGAAAATGTCTTCAAAAAGGTTTTACTGGGAATATTTTTTCTTCAAAAATCTATATTTTTTATAAGAGTCTATTTTTATGTATATATTTCTATAAATTTGTACTTCTTATACTTTAATAGTGTTTTGACTCCAGTTTAGGGGTTAACTATTTGCCCATAGCTGGGACCCTAACAGGTGCTACCACTCCGGGTCAGAATGAACCTGGAAACAACAGCAATTAAGAGGTGGTTCCATGCTCCTCACAACCTCCCAATCAGAAGTCGTGCTGCCGGATGCAGTTTACCGTCATACCCAGGACCGATAGAAGGATAAAAATAAAACTTACTACGTATAAAATGCATCACCCGAAAGCAGATGAAGGTTGATTGTTCTTGCATAAAGCAGAGGACTGACCAAATTTGAACTCATGTAGACGATTAGAAACATTGATCGTTAAAGATTTCATGAATTAACCGATGATTGGAGGCCAAAGCTCGTCTAGCAGCATGAATTGAACAAAATGTGGATTACTGAAGCACAACAAAGATAATGGCAAAAACGCAAGGCATTTGAAAGCTGAATAAGGTCGGATACGTTGTGCATCCATTGTATTCACTTACGCGCAAATACCCTTGGGAAAGGTATTAATCCGTCTCTTCCTTCCAGTTATGGGTTAAATAGCAGGACAGATTGGGTTCTATAGCCTTGGTCGGCAACCAGTCTACCGCAGAAAGCAATGGCAACCTACTGCGGGATAATCTTCTGCCCAGTCAGTCATGTCTCTTTCGAGACATGATCGCCCAAGCGTGTATCGCGTATGGCACTTAACTGACTGACGTTGTGCATCTGACCAATTAGCCAGTTAGGTGCCATACGTGATACACACATTGGGCAATCATGTCTCGAAAGAGACAAGTCTGACTGGGCAAAAGATTGTCCTGCAGTAGGTTGCCATTACTTTCTGCGGTAGACTGGTTGCCGATCAAGGCTATAGAACCCAATCTATCCTGTTATTTGACTCATAGCTAGGGGGGGGAAGAGATGTATTATATTATTAAGTAGTAATTAGTGGGGGATCAGTTTATTACTTCATAACAATATAAAACTGGTCCCCACTTCATGCTTAGTAGAAGCCTTAATCATGTTTTCAATTATTATATTCAGTCAGTTAGTTAAGTGCCATACGTGATACACGCTTTGGGCGATCATGTCTCGAAAGATACATGACTGACTGGGCAGAAGCTACAGAACCCAATCTATCCTATTATTTAACCCATAACTGAAGGGAAGAGACGAATTAATACCTTTCTCAAGGGTATTTGTGCGTAAGTAAATGCAAAGAATTCAACTGGAATTCGAACTCGGCTCCACGATTTCTCGTTCCAAGCCGATATCGACTGCACTACAACGTGCATCCTGTAGTCAGTTAAGTGTCATACGTGATACATGCTTGGACGATCATGTCTCTTTCTAGACATGACTAACTGGACAGAAGATTATCCCGCAGTAGGTTGTCATTGCTTGCTGCAATAGACTGGTTACCAGCCAAAGCTATAGAACTCAATATGTCCAACTATTTAACCCATAAATGGAGGGAAAAGACGGATTAATGCCTTTCCCAAGAGTATTTGTGCGGAAATGCCACTGATGTGCAGGGGGCTACATAAGCGTAAAAAGATTAATTAGAAGGGAGTGAAGAGGAAGACGAACCAGTTAGAAAGGAGCAAAAGAAGGATGGGTATACAGGTGTGATGACAGTTTCAACGGTGGAGAGAAAGGAAAGGATATACGGGGTGGGGAAAGAACTAGAGTCAAGTGGTTAATCGATGAGTATTGACATTGCATTTAAATTCCTGGAGGTTGTAGCAGTCAGGAAAGCAAGAATATGGGATCGAGTTCTACAGGTGGTAAGTGCTGATGAGATTGTACATCATTCACTGCCATATTGAAGGAGAGACATCACATAACAATCCAGTACTCTCTTCTTTGTTTCCAAAAATTTTCCTGTCTCTTAATACTCAGCTTAGCTTCTAGAATGCATTCTTGGCCATGCCAATACCTCTTCAGATTTCCGTATAGCACTTTCCGGCCTCTGTTAGAACACTTCCCATGTATTTAAAATTCTTCACCTGTTTGATTCTACTATTACCAACTTGTAATCGACATTTTGGGATCCTCTTTTTACTGAAAGAACTCCAAATTAAGTCAGGGGAGGATCGTTGGAGTCAGACGAGGAGAATGTGTAGGGACGTCACGGCGAGTAGCCTAAGCAAGGCATATTAAAACTGCTAGGAAGGAGTTATAAAAAATTATGACCGACATTTGTTGGGCACCTCGAGCTGGTGTAATAGTTAGCAAACTTGTCTGGCATGAATCATTACAATTGAGTAGTGAGTTCGATCCTCACTGAATGTCTCATACTTTCGGCCTTGTGCCACATTTAAGCTGCGCTTAGAAAATCACTATAACTGACATTTTTTTGTTTACCTTCCCTATATACATATGATTCCATGAATAAAATCAGTATTTAATTCGTTTCCTGACAGCTACAACCTCCAGGAATTTAAATGCAATGTCAATACCCATCTCTTAACCACTTGACTCTAGCTCTTTTTACACCACACTGTATATCCTTTCTTTTCTCTCCACCTTTGCAACTGTCATCACACCTGTATTCCCATCCTTCCTTTGCTCTTTTCTAACTGGTTCGTCTTTCTCTTTACTCTCCTCCTATCTAATCTTCTTACTCTTATGTAGCCCCTCTTTGGAAAGACGAAACCAATCACAGGATTTTTTTCTTTAGTCACTCAACTTTCACCAATCGCAATTAACAGACGTTTCCTCAAAGGAGGCCGCGTGTATTTATCTCGTATTAGGTCCAGGCTTTAAATGGAACTTGCACATAGAATCCATCGCTAAAATTGCTAGAAAAATGGTCGGTTCCTAGTAGAGGGTTCGTTTGGTTCCTTTTGCTCGGCAGCTCTGAAACTGATTCTTCTCACTACGGTTTCGATTTTTATAATTGTCCTCAATTCTCTTGTGGGATGCGGCAAATCAAATCCTTGACCAATGACATTATTTCCACCTACACATTTCAAGGTGGGGTTTTGGTTCAGCTAATGAACAGCAATCTCTCCTCTGACGTAATCTCTCTTCGTTCTTTTCTTCTTAATTCAACTGATTACGTCAGCAAATCCAGCCTTTAGCCTGGAAATTTTAACTCCAGTGAGGTTTATAATTAATTTCTATTCTCAGATTCAAGTCCTGACCTTCTTAACCTCATCAAAAGATTTTGATAATTTGTTTTGACTATCGTTAATTCTCACTTAAACTGGCCGAAAATCCGCTTCTGAATAACAATGGAAAAAATATATTTTTCCTTTCTGCCCAATTTTCAGTTAGTTTTTCTATTTTCCAGATTTTACAAGCAACCGAGTATTAAATATTTCTAATCATAGCTCATATCGCAGTTTACAATAAACTGCAAAATCAACAACACCACTAATAATAATTTCTTTCGCTCCGTCGTATTAAACTAAGAATTACATTTTTTTCATAAGTAGAAATAGGGTTACACTGCTTCAGCAATTAGCTGATTGCTCCTGCTATGCTCTACCTTTACAAGAGCCAGATCAGGACGAAAATGCTAGAGAGAAGCTGTTCAGTTCTCACTGTCCACTCTCGACAGAGTTCAAAGAAATTCCATTTCCTGACGAGTTATCCATTCTGCAACCCCTTTCTAACAGACGAGACGTAGCAAACCCCTCGCTGTTTTATCGCTATTTCCATGGAGAGTGTAACGCTGAACTACACCACTTTCCACCAGTTCTAACCATCAGGTCTAAGACCCAACACACATTGTAACAAACCCTTCCTTCGTATTTCTTTGATGAGATATAAGTTCCATTAGAGAAGTTTCGTTCCACGTGCCTTGTGGAACCCACTTCTTAGAGTTTATTTTCTAAGCTTAGATGTGGTACAAGACCGAAATTATAGCGTACCCACCGAAGATCGAACTCACTACTCAGTTTGAATAGGTTCTAGCAAAACAAGTTCGCTAATCATTACACCATGTCGATATGCCCGACTTCTGAGAGGTTGCTTCCCCGATGACAATTTTAACCTATTCAGGCCGAGGGTTAACGGATATATTTTACGAAAATCCACACAAACAGTGCCTCTTAATCTTTAATCCCCCTACCTGGAGTGGTCCTCGAGCCTTGTATAGGGTGAACCTCATTGTAAAAAAAAATAGCCGCTAATGCTATTCTTCTAACCTAAACACCAATTTTAAGGAATCCAATTTTTACTGAGTGACCATTCGTTGAGGCGTTTTACAGGACGCAGCCGGCCTGTTGCTGGCAGTAGATATCACTCATTTGCTATCCGTGCAGATAGCAACGTGGTGTCAAATGGAAGAGAAACATGATTTTGTGAAATGAGAAATAAATCAATATAAATGTGTTTTGACGCCGCCTGTCCAATATCTGATTCATGTTAGGTCGACCGACAGTAAGGGTAAGTGCTGAATTAGCAATCTTAAAAGAAATGCGTATAAACAAATAAAAATGGAGTCTACCCCGTGTGTTGGAAAATTTGATATTTTGATGTCAGAAGCGAGGTTTCAAGCGTGGATTCTTTAAAAAAAAATTAAAATGGAATACCTAAAGGTCGAGAAATCGGTCAGGTGAGTTCGAATTCTAGTCAAATTCATTTAGATAACTGCCATACGTGATAGACACTTTGGGCGATCATATCTCGAAAGAGACATGACTGACTGGGCAGAAGATTATCCCGCAGTAGGTTGCCATTGCTTTCTGCGGTAGACTGGTTGCCAGCCAAGGCTATAGAACCCAATCTGTCCTGTTATTTGATTCGTAGCTGGAGGGAGAAGAGATATTACATTATTATATTAGGTATAATTAGTGGGGGATCAGTTTATTACTTCATAACAATAGAATCTCCCACTTTATGCCTAGCAGAAGCCTTAATCATGATTCCAACTATTATATTCAGTCAGTTAGTTAAGTGTCATACGCTATACACGCTTTGGGGATCATGTCTCAAAAGAGACTTGACTGTTACCATTGCTTTATGCGGTAGACTGGTTGCCAGCCAAGGCTATAGAACCGAATCTGTCCTATTATTCAACCCATAACTGGAGGGAAGAGACGAATTAATACCTTTCCCAAGTGTATTTGAGCGTAAATTCATGCAAGGAATTCAACTGGCATTAGTTACATTCTTTTAAATATTAGAACAATGCGCATTTTTAGAACAAAGACTGGAACTCAAGAGTCAAAAAGGACTTGGAAAGATATATGTAAGCTACTGAAAGGTGCCATTGTCTTGTTTCGCGGATGAACACTAACGGATTAGAGAAACATGTAGTTCCGTAAAAACGTAGATTGGTGTATCAGTTGCTCAGCAAATTGTGCTTAAACAGTGTCAATGTCTAATGAACGAAGTCGATGGATCATGGAATGATGATTTTGTAACAATTTGTCCCTTGGTAATTAATAAAATCAAATATTTGGCAAACATGGATAAACATGCCCGCAATAAAATAGTTTTTCCCATGACACTGCTTTTTTTTTTTTAACTAATTTCACTCTTTGACAAAGTTTATTGTTTCAACAATCGATTATTAGAATCTAATAAAACCTAAACATATGAAATTGAATTTATGGATATTATTTTCTCTTGAGAATTGATAGCAAAAATAATAAGCACGATTTATTTATTGGATACTAGCAGTATAGCCCGGCGTTGCTCGGGTGTAATGAAAACTTTAATATATATATATATATATATTATCGATTTTCTGCACTATTGTAAGAACTGCAACCTTGAAACTTCTGAATATCGTTTCTTATGTCTTTGTCTATGAGTGTATCAAATTTGATTCAAATCGGACCACTCCTTCTATAACCTGATTTTTTCGATTATCGATTTTCGATATTTATCGGGTACCTCGACACAAAACCTAGCTAAGAACACTCGCAAACGCTTATAGTACAACTGTGTAAATTTTCAAGAAAATCAGTTCAGCCGTTTCGGAGTCTATAGGTAATGGACACACACACACACACACACACACACACACACACAGACAATGTTCCATTTATAAATAAGTTTAGGTTTTATTTACACTGTTTATTATATTATTCAGTGGATTCTTTGGAAAAACATCGGCTATTTGCCAAATGATTCAAAATTTATAAAATGTTAAGGATTTCCGAATAGTTGGTCCATATATTTTAATAATTTAGTAAATGTTTATAAATTTATGAATAAAGAGACAGCTTAGATGTCTTGAACACAAATGCGGAAGTAGGGCTTGGCAAATTTGATATTCACAAGGAATATCGAGGGTAAAAGAGATAAAGAAATGGCGGAACAATAGGTGGGGGTTTTAGCAAACAACTTTGGTAAGTTCGAAAAGGAATAAGTGTTTGTGAAGAAGTTTGATCGCCAACGTCCCAATTCCAGCAGTCTTTCTGATTGTGACTGGAAGTTTCATTTTTGTTTCCATTTTCCTTAACACTTCATCGTTGTTTTCGGGCTCCGTCCATAGAATTCTGAGCATCATTCTGTCGAATCAATTCTCAGTCACTTCCTGTTTCCTCTTCAACTTTGTAGAAACTGTCTTGCCTTCATTGACATACGAGAGGTTTGATATTACATATCAATTCAGCTCTCATTTCTTTGTTGCCAACGAAATTCTCCTGTTTCCTTGTATTTTGCTTCTCTTTTGCAATAGATATTTTGCTAATCCAATGCATGTTTTGATTTCGGTGACTCATTTTGATTTCTTCTTCTATGTGCCCTGTCCCTTCAGGACGTAGGCGATCATGACTTTCCGCGTCTCCCTATCCCTGGTAGCTCTTAGCACGCTTTCTTCTGTTACACCACGCAACCCTCGTTCCGTCATCCACCTGATCAGGTCCTTCAAATAAGATATCCGCTGCTTTACCCTGTCTCCTTTTCCCTCTATCTGGCCTGTTAGTATCTGGTTCTCCAAGCCCACCTTCCTCATTGCATGTCCCAGGAACTTTAACTGGCTCTTCCTGTATTAATTTTCATTTCGTTTCCATCCTTTCCAAAACCGCATCATTGCTCACATGCTCAATCCATAATATCCGCAGTATCCTTCTGTAGAACCACATTTCAACTACTTCAAGTTTTTTCTTCATCTTCGATGATATTGCCCAGCATTCACTGCCATATTGAAGAACCGAGATCACATAGCAATCGAGTACTCTCTTTGTTTCTAGTGAAGTTGTCCTGTTTCTTAATACTTTACTCAACTTCTGGAATGCTTCCTTCGTCATGCCAATTCGGCTACGGATCTCTGTGTTGCACTCTCAATCTTCTGTTAGAACACTTCCAGGTATTTAAATTTTCGTACCTGCTTGATTTTGACATTTCCCACCTGTATTTGGCATTTTGGGCTTCCCTTTTTGTTGACAACAATGCATTCGGTTTTCTTGCAGTTTATTTGTAGTCCTTTCTTGTCACTCTCTTCAGCTACCTTCTGTAGGAGGTCTTGTAGTTTCCTTTCTGTGTCTGCTATCAGCACTCTATCATCTTTCAAATTTGATACACTCATAGACAAAGACATAAGAAACGATATTCAGAAGTTTCAAGGTTGCAGTTCTTACAATAGTGCAGAAAATCGATAATATATATATATAAGGCAAGATGTTTGTGTGTGTGTCTGTTTATCTGCCTGCTTGTCTGTATTTTTTTCAGTCCTTTTATTTTAGTTTTTACTTCGGGTTTGGCTCTAAGTATGTATAATTGTAGTTCTTAGTCTCAGCCATGATACCATTTACTCAGAGGACTTATTTAGCAATCAAAATTCGATTTACGACGAAAAAACCTTATTTGATATCAACACCAGGAAATCAAAATTTGACTTACATCCATTCATTTTTCTTTCAGTCTACAGTTTCGCCTTTAACTGGAAACAACTATTGCTTTTTAGTCTTTTGTGCCAACGTCCAAAGAGTCTGAGCTCCAGGACCATGGATTAGTTTTAAAGCTTTCATTACACCCGAGCAACGCCGGGCTATACTGCTAGTGATCAATAATTAAATACATTGTAGTTGTTTGTAATATTCTCTATGAAATTGTAAATATTCGGTTGTTACATACAGAGTGCAATGCGACATTTTATGTTTTTAATTTCACGCATTCACGTTCTTTTTATTATTTTATTTTCGCCACTGCATAGTATAGTATGGTCAGTTGGGCACTGTCTGTGAGAAAAAGAGCGTCATGACATAATTCGCCCCGCCAGAAATTTGGGATCGTATGCTGCATTGCTTAGCATTCTCTCTGGAATCTCTAATATGAACATTTTTGAGTGTTTGGGTGTCAATATGAGTCCAGTACAGATGATTCGGAAAGTGACTGGCAACAGGACTCTGCACCATGCCACACAATCAGCAGAACACAGTCATGGCTGTCAGACAATTTCTGTGACCACATCACCTTTTGCATCTGGTCACCTAACTCCCTTTTCATTATTGTGTGTGGGACGCATTTGAGCGAGATAGCAACAAAACTCATTGTAACACTAAAGATGAACTGAACGGCAATTCACAAACTTAAGCAAAGAGACCACCCAGAAGAGTTGCAAGAGATCCCGAAGTCTTCTGGAGGCCGATGTTGAAGCTAATGGCGATTTTTTTTAATAAACTTACACTTTCTACGTAATTGTGGTGAATATATCTGTTAAAATCAGATGTCAGTGTTATTCTTATTTTTGCGTAATTCAGACGACAATTTATTCATCGCACGCTGTTCATGATTCTTTTTTTTTTTGTTGTTTTTTTTGTTCTGCGAATGATCTCAAAGAATAATCTTTCGTTAATAATTTTGCTTCTTAGTCACCCTTTGAAAAGTTATTGAAACTTTATTTCATGTATGGCATATCTTGTGTTAATACTCTTGAGAGTTGTATGAATCCCTCTCTTCTTTCTTTCTTTTTATTATTATGTGTGATTATTAAGAGGTACGGCTCATACTGAGTAATTAAAGAGCTGAAATTCCAATTGAGTTCATAGCCTTCACTTATATGCAAAAGAATCCATACCTTCCTCCCCCAGCTATAGGCAAGTAGCAGAAGAAATTGGGATCTGTAGCCTTGGGTGGCAATCTGCCAAGAAGAAGGCTGAATTTAAAACTGCAATAGACCTGTCGAAGCACATATGCTAAAGATGAATATGACAACAAAGAAGAGGACAATTCTCCGAGCAATGGAACACTGTAAATAGTTACAACACTTCATCTCAGAATTATAGACAAATGTGGAATGTGTATATGGTAACGAGGATTAGGACAAAAGTTCAAACAAATTAAATTCAATACATATTTACAATACCTAATCTCAGAATTGTAGACAGATGTTGAAGATGAATATGGCAACAGTCCGAACTATGTAAATAGTATAAATGATTACAATGCCTCATCTCATAAATATAGACAGCTATTGAAGGTGAATATGGCAACTAAGATGAGGGCAATAGTTCGAACAGTGTAAATAGCGTAAATCATTATAATGTTTAATCTCAGAAATATAGACACATATTGAAGGTGAATATGGCAACAAAGTTGAAAGCAACAGTCTGAACAATGTAAATAGTATAAATAATTACGATGCCTCATCTCAGAAATATAGACATACATTGAATGTGAATGACAACAAAGATGAGGACAAGAGTTCGAACAATGTAAATAGTGTAAATAATTACAATAGCTCATCTCAGAAATACATTAGAGGGAACCACAAACTTGGAGAGCTGATTTAAAGGGAAATAACTGATATTGAGATATCTGGAAGCAGCATGGCACGTGAAAGTAGAACAATCTACTCACCTTTAAAATGCATCTAGAGATTATATGTAAAAGAGGTATTGTCAAATATTTTATGTAAAATTCAGAGATATGCGTTATCCAATGAAATAATTTGTGCTATTATGTATAGCGAGTAAGCATGAAAGCAGTTAAGTCACAATTTTCAATTTTAGATTGATATTTAGTATTTTTTCAGTAATTATAGCCATTTGTAGTGTCAAGGGATTATTTACAAGAACTAGAATTTAGTATTATGGCTCGTAAAAAAGAACAATGAATGAAAAGAACTATATAATGAAAGAAATTAGCAAATGAAAGTCTTCGCTTCAAATTTCTAAGGATTTGAAAATCTGATAATCGAACAATCAAGAAAATATGTCAAATGGGAATTAAACCAAGGGAAAAAGTCTCAGGCTGAATTCAGGAATTTAACAAAACGAGATCTATCACATCTCAGAAGAGAATTAATAAGAAACCCAATTACATCAAGTGCGTTCATATTTGAGGCTGCTGGAGCTCCTATGGTGTCAAGGGAAACAGGGTGTAAAGCATTAAGGAAGTTTGTTGATGTAAAAAAATCAAATAAAGAAACACATTTTAACAAAAAACATAAGGAAAGAAGATTGCAGTGGGCAAAAAAATGCATAAAAACTGATTTCAGTAAAGTGCTTTTTACAGACGAATCAAGGATCACCCTCGATGGGCCCGATGGATTGGCTGGAGGATGGGTTTGTAAGCAACATGATTCAAGAAAGATTTTTAAAAGCCAACAAGGCGGCGGTGAGATTATGATATGGGCTGGGATTATTCGTAATGAGCTCGTGAGTCCATTTAAATTGAAAGACAGGGTTAAACTGAATTCCAAAAGTTAGTGTGATTTTCTAGAGCAATATTTCTTTGAATGGTTTGATAACCAGTCTTTAGCCAAGCGTAGAGCTATGATCTTTATGCAAGACAACGCACTAAGTCATGCAACAAAATTTTAGAAAATTCTGGTTGAAAGAAAGGGGATTTGTTGAAGATTCTCTTATAGACTGGCCTTCAAATGGCTGTGACTTGAATCCCGTTGAGAACCTGTGGAGTATCCTCAGGAGAGATATTTCTTTTAATGGAAGGCAATTCAACAGCAAGTGTGACCTCTGGGAGGCAGTTAAAGTTGCTGCAAACAAATTAGCAGCTGCTAAAACTGCAAATCTAGCATCAGATGTTGACAATAAGCTGCTAAGTGTTATTGAAAAGAAAGGAGCATTTGTGCAACAAAATTTTAGGAGGTTCTTATTATTTTTGTTAATATATCTCTCATTTCTAAAATAAAGTGTTTTTTAATGTTTTTCCTTTAAGAAATTTCATATTATTTTTTACGTTACTTTTACCAGGTATAATATAAAAGTATCAAAATAAATAGTTGCAAATAAACTACTGACAGTCAAATTAGTCTGTTTTATTAACTTAATAAAATCTTTTCCAACCAAAAACAATAGATTTCTCTATCACTATATATCTAAGTTAATAATATTGAGTAGAATCTAAACAACATCATTATAGGATTTTTAACATTAAAGACGCAACTCTTTATACCAATTAATAACTTGCATATAATCTGTAGACGCAGTTTATTATGTGAAGGATCAGCCAATTTCTGACTTTTAATGGAGTTCTTTTTAATTTATCTTTGAAAACCTAATATTTCAAATGAGGCTCTTTACATCATTTACGACAGCCTCATCTGCTGTTGCAGTTGAATTCATGCAGAGTAAGTCACAGTCTAACGGAATTTTTTACAACGATTTTTTTTTAGAATTGATTTACCTATTTCCTAATATTCTTACCTATTGGTTGCTTACATTTTAGGCGACCATGGCTCACCACAGCTTCCCATCTCCTAGTAAATTTTGACTTTTTGCTATCTTTCCTAATCTCTGTTCTACCAAACATTTGCATAGTATGCGCTGGGAGTGTCAACTTTCCTCATTATGATCTCTAGAAATTTCAACTGACTCTCATTGATGTTAAGCATAAATGTCTTTTTCGTTTCTATTTTCCCTAAAGTTTTATCGTTGCTCGCATATTGAACCTATGGTATTCTCAGCATCCTTCTGTAGAACCACATTTCTGTTGCCTAAAATGTGTTCATTTGTGATTAGATTGTCTAGCATTCACTGCAATATAAGAAGATCGGTACTGCATAACGGTTCGGTATTCATTTCTTGTTAACTGCTATTATCGAATCAAAAAGAACTGTACAGAATAAAAACCACATCATTTGTAGACTTTCAACAGCGACAACAACTAAAATGGATATCACAAGTCACTCAAAGAGAAAATATGTTGACAATCCACAAAAATTAGTCAGGAAACAACCATTAGTACTGGTAAAGAAAAAGACAATTACTGGACTTGATAAACTTATTGAAAAAGTATTTTAATAGAGAGATTTTTTATAAATGATTGATTTGCCAGAAAGCTAATGTTTTGGTTAAATCACCCTGGGGAGGCAATCTTAGCGTTAAACAACGTTGGAGAATGCCTGACCTTGTGATTAGAAGTTGGTTAAGAAAAAGTATTTGGAATACCGTCGAAGGTTGTGCATGCACCAAGTCATAAGTCATCGTGCCCGAGGATGTGATTGTACTGATCTTATTCAAAATTTTGCTCATGCCAGATGATACGCATTCTCGGAAATTGTAACTTAGGTCCACTCAGCACATCTGCAGTATAAACTACTAATTTGCTCTGGGAGTGGTGAAAAAACACAAATGTGCCTGAGCAGGCGTCTTCAACGGGGATTACTTAGCCGTCTTAAAAGATTCTGGTGCTCAGAAACGAGTAGACAGCCATTGTAAGTTAAGCAACGATAAGCCTTTTCAAAAGCTAGATGGGTAAAGGCTTAGGAATACCGGTTTCTTGGATGTGCGGTTAGTGTAATGGTAAGAATTGTTAATTCCTGAGCTGTTTCAATTCAAGTTGGGTTCGTTATGAATCCACTTCTTCTCACTCCAGCTATGAGTTAATTAGTAAGTCTTATATACTTAATATCTCCAAAATAGTTGTTCTCGCAATCTAAAATATTTATGGCTTTAAATAACCTGCAACGGGTTGATGAACCGAAGAAAATGAATCTATCAATTTCCAATTTTAAAGAAATGCATCCTTTTTGGTTCCATTTTCCTTTATTGCTTTACCTTTCAACGTCGTAATTTCACTTCTTACCAATTGATGTCATTTTGTTCTGTTAATAAATTTACACTTTAACGAAATACTTTTTATTCTTCTAACCGTCAACCTTCTGATGATATCTGATAATCTTAAGTTGCAAACAGTTCGGTTATGTTTGACTCAAGGCCAATTCAATAAACATTCAACCTTCTCTCTCTCTCTCTCTGTTTCTCTCTCTCTCTCTCTCTCTCTCTCTCTCTCATATATATATATATATATATATATATATATAAACCGCTTTTCATTTGCAAGTTCTCGAGGTTATTTATTTAAATTACATCGTCCTAATCTGTTCAGAGAAAAGGACCATTTCATAAGATCACTGAGACTCTTGGAAAGAATGTGAGTTACCTTTTATTTCTAATTTTATTAACTCTTTCGCACCTCCTCACGTTTTAATTAATTGAATGAATTTAATTTTAAACGAGCTTCAACTTTCCTTCTATTGATATTTTCCATTTGTTTTTGTGTCCCTTTAATTAAAAGAGCCAACGAATGTCTTATGAATAAGTGTTGGCCGAAAGATATCTAAGGTCTATAAGTAAAAGTAAAAAAAAAATTATGACGTCCTGTTTGTTTTAAGCAGTTGTTTGTTTCTGTGGGTACAAGTCCTTGTTTATATATATATATATATATATATATATATATATATATATATATATATATATATATATATAGCAGTTGTTTGTTTCTGTGGGTACAAGTCCTTGTTTATATATATATATATATATATATATATATATATATATATATATATATATATATATATATATATATATATATAGTATATATATATAGTATATATATATATATATATATATTATATATATATATATATATATATATATATATATATATATATATATATATATATATATATATATATATATATATATATATATATAGTATATATATATATAGTATATATATATAGTATTATATATATAGTATATATATATATAGTATATATATATATATATATATATATATATATATATATAGTATATATATATAGTATATATATATATAGTATATATATATATAGTATATATATATATATATATATATATATATATATATATATATATATATATACACTATGGCTAGTGATGAGGTTGTAGTGCGTCGTGCTTTTCCACTGTTATTCTCTTTTGATTATTACTTACATGGTTCGGAATGTTGTCCTCATCTTTATTGTCATATTCACGACCTTTCGACTGTTGAACATCCAACTTTCTTCAGACGAATCTTTTGTTTCGATCACTAGGGTAGATTCTTCTCGTTCGATGAAACATGCTATTTCCGGATCACCTAAGCCAAAAAAAAAAAATCGTTAATGAGACATGAGGTTTATAAGTCCCAAATTCTATATACTGATGCCCTCAAGGACAGATGGTTCAGTGGAATTACGATATGAACTCTTTATTGGTTTTAGAGGGATAAATTGTTCTCGTTCTGCTATTTATATCTAGGGCAGCAGTCGGCAACCTCCGGCCAGCGGGCCACATCCGGCCCTCGAGTGAATCTTGTCCGGCCCGCTACCTTACTCTGAACACGATATAAATATAGGTAAACCAAACCAAAGTGACAGTTGATAGTCTGAATATATTGCGTCGAAATTAAAAAAATTATTTTCTTTTTACCTGGAGAATGTGTTTTACTTTTATTTTTTATTTGTATGGATCACCAAAATTAGCGTACGGCCTCATTTTTAATTTTTCTGTGAAATAGCTTTCGTGAGCAGCCACTTTTAAATAAGTATAAAATAGTGTTTTCAACCGATTTTAATGGAATGTTTTGTTTTTTTTTCAGTACTGATTTATGAAACATTTATTTTTAAGATGTAATATTTTTTTAACAAAATTCCCATCAGATATTAAATTATATTGAATCCTTGCTTTCTTCAAACATAGAAAATTTATTCACATATTTAATAATATGGTTCTTCTCCATGACACTTGAGCCATAGCTGTTTGGCCCTCCTCCATGATTCTACATAGCTTTTTGGCCCTCACTCTCCAAAAAGTTGCCGACCCTTGATCTAGGGATATCTTGTTTTGGTTAATTATTCTTTTGTATCTCTCATTTATTGCTTGCCCCGTATCCTGCTTGAGTCTGTACTACCTGCCCAAGGAATTGAATATACACACCTATAGCACCAAATTCCCGAACCAATAATTTATCCAACTTAACAATTGACTCGTGGTTACAAATTCCGGAGTACTAATAGCAATAAGGATAGGGACATTAGTTCGGTCCGTTTATCTAGTTTTTGAATTGATATAAACGCGTGTAAAAACAATATTAAACTTTGAAAGACACTTCTAAGATTTCACTAACCTAAGAAATTCGGTACTGCTAACTCTTCCATCAGACTAATAATATATGTGTATGATTGTCTATATCTGTTCCTGAATGTGTGTAACCGTATAAGATATCTATCTAAGCTTATCTATAAATGAAACTGTGTGTGTGTGTGTGTGTGTGTGTGTGTGTGTGTGTGTATCCGTTACCTATAGACTCCGAAACGGCTGAACCGATTTTCATGAAAATTTACATAGTTGTACTATAAGCGTCTGCGAGTGTTCTTAGCTAGGTTTTGTGTCGAGGTACCCCCGATAAATATCGAAAATCGATAATCGAAAAGATCAGGTTATAGAAAGAGTGGTCCAATTTTAATCAAATTTGATACACTCATAGACAAAGACATAAGAAACGATATTCAGAAGTTTCAAGGTTGTAGTTTTACAATAGTGCAGAAAATCGATAATATATATATATATATATATATAAAAGGCAAGATGTTTGTGTGTGTGTATGTTTATCTGCCTGTATATCTGTACTTTTTTCAGCCCTTTTATTTTAGCTTTTGCTTCGCGTTTGGCTCTAAGTATGTATAATTGTAGTTCTTAGTCTCAGCCATGACACCATTTACTCAGAGGTCTTATTTAGCCTTCAAAATTCAATTTACGACGAAAAATACTTATTTGATATCGATACCAGGAAATCAAAATTTCACTTATATCCATTCATTTTTCTTTCAGTCTACAGTTTCGCTTTAACTGGAAACAACTATTGCTTTTTAGTCTTTCGTGCCAACGTCCAAAGAGTCTGAGCTCCATGATCATTAATTAGTTTTAAAGCTTTCATTGCACCCGAGCAACGCCGGTCTATACTGCTCGTGCTTTATACGTGAGCTCAAGAGTAATCCTCATACATATATATAATCAGTTGATGAATAATAAATTAAAAAAATAAAACAGGATACATTACTTATTTTTAAAAAAAAAAAAAAGAAGGTATTTCCTTTCAAAATGTATATATTGTCAAACGTCTTGCCAGTGGCACTTTTACTGGTTTGGAAACAATTGAAAACCGTATGTCCTGCTTCTAAAGAGTTCTTGGCGATCTTTCCTTGCTGTCCAGCAAGCAACATAGTTATTCATAGCACCAGTTTCCATTACAGCTATGATAATAACAAAGAAATAAAAATAATCATAAAAGCGACTGTGGCTTTATTGGAAAGGATGGAAATGTCCGCCGTATAACAATAGACTCAATAATGATCTATCTTCGTGATTCTTTCACTATCAACATAGCACGTCTCTAAGAAAGAATATATGAACTGAAATAGGGAATGCTATATTAAACAACTGCAGCAAAATTTGTCTATCTGAGATGAGGTATTATAATTATCTACACTATTTGCATTTCCTCCTATTTGTTGTCCTCGTGTTTGTTGTCATATTCATCTTCAACATCTATCTATATTTCTGAGATGAGGTACTGTAATTATTTACACTATTTACAATGTTCGGACTGTTGTCCTCATATTTGTTGCCATATTCACCTTCAATATCTGTCTATATTTCTGAGATGAGGTATTGTAATTATTTACACTATTTACATTGTTTGGACTGTTGTCCTCATCTTTGTTGCCATATTCACCTTCAATATCTGTCTATATTTCTGAGATGAGGTATTGTAATTATTTACACTATTTACATTGTTTGGACTGTTGTCCTCATCTTTGTTGCCATATTCACCTTCAATATCTGTCTATATTTCTGAGATGAGGTATTGTAATTATTTACACTATTTACATTGTTTGGACTGTTGTCCTCATCTTTGTTGCCATATTCACCTTCAATATCTGTCTATATTTCTGAGATGAGATACTGTAATTATTTACACTATTTACATTGTTTGGACTGTTGTCCTCATCTTTGTTGCCATATTCACCTTCAATATCTGTCTATATTTCTGAGATGAGGTATTGTAATTATTTACACTATTTTCATTGTTTGGACTGTTGTCCTCATCTTTGTTGCCATATTCACCTTCAATATCTGTCTATATTTCTGAGATGAGGTATTGTAATTATTTACACTATTTACATTGTTTGGACTGTTGTCCTCATCTTTGTTGCCATATTCACCTTCAATATCTGTCTATATTTCTGAGATGAGGTATTGTAATTATTTACACTATTTACATTGTTTGGACTGTTGTCCTCATCTTTGTTGCCATATTCACCTTCAATATCTGTCTATATTTCTGAGATGAGGTATTGTAATTATTTACACTATTTTCATTGTTTGGACTGTTGTCCTCATCTTTGTTGCCATATTCACCTTCAATATCTGTCTATATTTCTGAGATAAGGTATTGTAATTATTTACACTATTTACATTGTTTGGACTGTTGTCCTCATCTTTGTTGCCATATTCACCTTCAATATCTGTCTATATTTCTGAGAGGAGCTATTGTAATTATTTACACTGTTTACATTGTTTGACTGTTGTCTTCATCTTTGTTGCAATAATCACCTTCAATCTGTGTCTGTATTTCTGAGATGAGGTATTGTAATTATTTACAATATTTACATTGTTTGGACTGTTGACCTGTTGGACACATGACTTAGTTGATAGAAGCATTGTCTTGATTCAGTGATTGTCCCAAAGAGTTGTGAGTTCATTAGTTGGCTACAGCAGAGGTGAACAAAAAAAAACTTAGTGAATTGAGTTAAATAGAGATTACTGAGTTATTCTGAAGTGGCATGACTCGTGGAACGAGAACAATCTACCCCAGTTAACGAAATAAAGAGTTCAGTTCAAAATTCTAATCACCTGAAGAAGTTTGGAGTGCACTGTAAATAAATGCAACATAGTAACACAAAAATACAGAAATTTATATAACTGGGGATCAGTTCGTAACTGTGCTAACCAAAATAAGCAACCCCAAATCTGTAACCCAAAATTTCTATCAAGAAAAAGTTCTACGGGACACTTAAATTATAAAAGATCGTCCAATACGGGTTAAAAAAAATCTACTTATCGGAGACTATAAGAATTTATGTCAGATAATAGACCGATCTGATAATTGTAAGAGAAAAGAAAAACTGAAGAGACATGAAAAGTTGCCAAAGATTGGGAAAGATTTTGGAGCATGATCTGAAGCAGTGCTTGGAACAGCTTTGCTGAGGAGATGAAAGAAACGGAAATTCAAATGAATTGAAAACTGAAGTTACAAAAATAAATATGTCTAGAAAGATGGCCCAAAATATCAGCCAGTCACTGCAAGAATCTTGTATCATTTGCAGAGAAGTTGAGAGAATCAAAAGTTACAAGAATCGAAATTTCAAAAGAATGGAAGACTAAAAGGAAAACCTCAATCAAAGAACTTCGCTTAGCTAAAGGTAATATATCGCAAAAGATAGTAAAATATATCAACCAATCGTTGCAAGAATCGGGTATATTCATACAAAAGAAATGTTAGTAAACAAAAGGTCACGCAACGAAGCAAGTCTTAAATATTCTTCTCTTATTGGTTACGATTACATATTGGTCTTTCCTTATATAACTTCTTGTGCTTACAATTCTTTGAAATATGGTAATAAATAATTAATTCCTAACACAACAGAATTGATATATTAATTTTGAAACTTCTGGGATAATTTTATAGATATCTATTTTAAGAAAATAGTAATTTTGGATACGTTACGAAGACATATTTGACTCATAGGGTGCGATGGATGAATTGTTGTCTAAAATGAAAATAGCACTGACATTTCATTTCAACAGATATATTTACCAAAATCACATAAAAATATCTCAATATATTAAAGAGTAGATTTTTTCAGTAAAATCGCCATTAGCTTCAACCAAGGCCTCCTGACAACTTAATGATCTCCTGCAACTCTTATTGAAGAATCTTCTTGTTTAAGTTGGTAAATGCTATCGTACTCGTTACGTTTTATTCATCTTCAGTGTTACAATGAGTTTTCTTGCTCTCTCACTCGACTGTGCCCCACACATAACAATCAAGAGGGAAGTTAAGTGTCTAGATGTAAGGGGTGATATGGTTGCAGGAATTGTCTGACAGCCATAACTGGGTTCTCCTGCTTTTGTGGCATGATGCAAAGTTTTGTTGCCAGACACAGAATTTTCTAACAGCCACCCTCTTGACTCAGGACAGAACTACTTCCTTAAGGCATATGATGTAGGTATCCGTGTTGATTCTGAGGCTCTGTGGGAAGATAAATGGAGGTATGACATCGCTATAACTATTGATCACTTCAAACACCTTTGTAATTCCAGTTGAATTCTTTGCACAAATACCCTTGGGAAAGATATTAATCAGTCTCTTCCCTCCAGCTATGGGTTAAATAACAGGACAGATTGGGTTCTATAGCCTTGGTCACCCACCAGTCTACCGTAGAAAGCAATGGCAACCTACTGCGGGATAAACTTCTGCCCAGTCGGTCATGTCTCTTTCGAGACATGATCGCCTAAAGCGTGTATCACGTATGGCACTTAACTGACTGACTGAATATAATAGTTGAAAACATGATTACGGCTTCTACTGAACATAAAGTGGATGATCAGTTTTATATTGTTATGAAGTAATAGACTGATTCCCCACTAATTCCAACTTAATAATATAATATATCTCTTCCACCTCTAGCTATGAGTCAGACAGCAGAACAGATTGGGTTCTCTAACTTTGAATGGTAACCAGTCTACCGCAGAAAGCAGTTGCAACCTACTGCGGGAGAAACTTCTACCCAGTCAGTTATGTCTCTTTCGAGACATGATTGCCCAAAGCATGTATCACGTATGGCACTAGTGAATCACCATTAGACTCATCCAACTCTTTCCGAATCCTCTGCACTATCCTCAAATCGACACCCAAACACTCTAAAATTTAAGCTTCCGAAGCGAATGCTAAGTTGTACAGTATGCCGTTTAAAAATTTCTGGCCCAGTGAAATGCGTCATAATGCTCTTTCTCACGGTGCCCAACTGACCTTACTATACTTTGACGAAATCAAAAACAAACAACGCAGATTCCCAAAATTAACAATATAAAATGACAACAATTTACCTCTTTCCCCATGTATATCTGCACAATTGAGATAATAGATACATCTTAAGTCATTTTTACATAGCTCAATTTCTGGGATAGAACCACTATGAAGTCAGAAGTAGAAAATTGCCTTTAAAAACTTCAAAAGAATTTTAAATCTATGTCTTCAAAAGAATTATTCATGCATTAACGTTTTATGGTGTAAATCAATTTTCAGATTCTTAAATAGATGCTAATTATCCATTAATTAACTTGCTTAAGCACCATTCACTCCAGCCTTGAGACAGAGACGATAATAGTTACAAACTGAAGATATTTAGTCATTTTTTTCCGTTTCATCCAAGAGTTAATTGACTCATTTTTCTGCCTACACTCGGATTTTATTAAGGAGATGGTCTTCTTCAGAGAAAATAATACTTAATTTATCCTTCAAACAATCTACAAAACCTCAAACTTGTTATTTACAACTAGCAGTATAACCCGGCGTTGCTCTGGTGTAATGAAAGCTTTAAAACTGATCTACGGTCTTGGAGCTCAGACTCAGCCTAAAGAATATTTGTATGAAGTTTGGTGAGAATCGGATAAAGATTGTGGATTTGTATAAAGGACATACAGACAGATAAACAGACAAAAAACACAAACATCTTGCCTGTTATATATATATATTATCAATTTTCTGAATTATTGTAAGAACTGCAACCTTGAAACTTCTGAATATCGTTTCTTTTGTCTTTGTCTATGAGTGTATCAAATTTGATTAAGATCGAACCACTCCTTCTATAACCTGACTTTTTCGATTATCGATTTTCGACACAAAACCTAGCTAAGAACACTCGCAGACGCTTATAGAACAACTGTGTAAATTTTCAAAAACATCGGTTCAGCCGTTTTGGAGTCTATAGGTAAAGGATATACACACACAGACACACAGTTCTCACACAGTATGTATAGTTCTCAGGAGTAGGTGTATGTCCTTTGAGGTGAAGTAGTAGTAGTGTATGCTTGAAGTGTTGATGCAATCCGTTATTATATATATATATATATATATATATATATATATATAAAAGACAATTTCACTACACAGAAACTTTCACGTTTCAGAACAATACTGCTCTTCCGTTTCATAACACAAATATTAAATCTGCATAGTTACATAATTATTGAACAATATTGACACACCTAAAGCATTTTCTCCAACAACCACTCCCTAATTTTCTAAATAACCATGAATTTATCTTATATTTTAAAAATTAATCATTTCCAACATTTATTTTAACATACCACCCGAAGAAAAACAATATTGTTCTGAAACATGAAACAATATTACAATTTATATATATATATATATATATATATATATATATATATATATATATATATATATATATATAATTTTAATAATCCAAATATAATCAAGATTAAGTTGCTTTAAAGTTTGGAGTTTAGTCGTAATTTTATGATATTGTCTCTCTTTTTCAACTGAGACCACCTTAACTACTTTAGCTGGTTTTTCTTTCTAATATATTGTATGTAGTTTTGGAATAGGAAAAATAGTTAAAATAACCACTGTGCTTAATGAACAATTTCTAGCGCTTATGAGATTTCCTTTTACGTCTGCGGGAAGGAGAGCCAATCACTAAATCGATCAGCCATTAATGTGCAGTATTAATGATACAAGGACGGGATGGCGGCATTTGCTTTGTAAAATAGCTAAGCTTTTTAGAATTCAAAATCTATCATATAACGGAAATAACGATATAATAAACATGATTATAGAGTAGGAATTAATATTGCCCAAGAAACGGAAATATTATTAGTAATATACCACAATTCCAAGTCTACTTCCGGTCTACTTTCATTTTAGTTTATTTATTATTTTTGTCCCTGTACACACACACACACACACACACACACACACACACACACACACACACACACGGGCACGGGCACGGACACGGACACAGACACAGACACAGACAGATACACACGCACACGGATACACACACACATAAACACACACGGACATGGATACGACACGGACACACACACACGGTCACACACACACACACACACACACACACACACACACAAAACATGCAAGACCACGAATGAAGAAAAGTAATACGTTTAAAATCGTTTGAAAACTGTAAGCGTGCGGAAAGGTTTATTTTACGCAGGGCCCAAGGATAAAAGCTATTCCCGATAACTTTGTCCTAGAATTAAAACGTCGTTCTCGTACAAACAGTTTAAACAAGCATTACCCGGGATGCGTGCTGAATTTCATTATGCATTCTGGTCTGCGACAACAAAAATTGGAAATGGAATGAAGCGAACAACCGATTATTTTCTGGACAACATTTATGATTCTTTGGGCGGCTCTCTTGTCGGCCGCCGCCGAACAAGCAGCTAGCATGCCACACCAGCAAAAGTAGGTCATCAGTTTGTACATTCTTTTTTTTTCTGAGAATTTTCAGTAAATACACTGTTGTGGAGTAGTAAATTATAATCGTACTATGTCGGTTGCTAACCTACTTAACGTACCCAAAATGTTAGGAACCTGGTAATCTTCCACTGAAAGCTGACTCCTTAGTATTCAGCTAACTGCCGACTAATATCAACTGTCTTAGTCAAACTATGTTTAAACTGGAACTAACTAATAGTTCTACTGAACTCCAATAGAACTCTAAAGAACTCTTTAGAACTTCCCAAGAACTTTTCGAGTTAATTTCCTGTTAACTCTTATTAATACAGGAAGGAGAGTCCATTATCTGAGGAATAGGTGTGTTTCACCATAATCTGCAGTCACCACTGCACCAACTTAAATAACGTGATGATATTGCTCATACAGAAGAGACCCTCTATTACGCACGTGTCCATAAACTTAATTTTATCGATTCTCTCGTTGATAACTTAAGGAACAGGTGCAAGGACATTTCTCCGAATATCTACCACAAACACCTTTGTCTTTAAGGTGTTGATATATTCTACATTATAACAAATTCATTATATTTCATTGTTCGTTGAATAAAACAAAATAATTTTTACATTTTTCCTTCTCTTTATCCAATTTTACACTCATTTATCTTTTCCTTTGTCATCTTTGTTTGATCTTTAGCGAATCGTTAATGTTTCAACACACCTGATGCAGTAAATATCGGCTCGGAACGAGAAATCGGGGAGCCGAGTTCGAATTCCAGTCGAATTCCTTGCATTCACTTACGCACAAATACCCTTGGGAAAGGTATTAATCCGTCTCTTCCTTTTAGTTTTAGTTTATATTGTTATAAAGTAATAAACTGATCCCCCACTAATTACTACTTAATAATATAATACATCTCTTCCCCCTCTAGGTAGGAGTCAAATAACAGGACAGATTGGGTTCTGCAGCCTTGGTCGGCAACCAGTCTACCGCAGAAAGCAATGGCAACCTACTGCGGAATAATCTTCTGCCCAGTCAGTCATGTCTCTTTCGAGACATGATCGCCCAAGCATGTATCATGTATGGCACTTAACTGATTGACTGATAAAGTAATAAATATTAGACCCTGGTGTATGCGACCCACGTCGTCAGCGACCACCTGATATTAACGACCGTTTTTCTATGCACGACGATTTATTGACCCCACCCCCACCCCAGTGAGCGACCTCTTTCAAAACACGACCCCCAACCAGCATGAAAGAATATAAATCACAGGTCAAGCGACCACTTTCACAAAAATTAATTTTGGCAGTACAGTCCTAACTTCTGAATTAGGAAAATTTAAGTTAGTAATCTATTTCAATTTCCTTTAATCTAAGCCAGAAACACTTTCTCGTTGTTTTGTTATTGTAGTGAAGTGTCAAAAGTCTGCCTCCTTCTACCGAGCACTCAAAGGTAGAATCGCTGACTGACGCCAATTCGGTCGGGGTTCAATCTTGAGTAAAAAGCAATCCGATGTCTAACCGTACTGATGAGCTGTGATACAGTGAAACAGATCTGTTTGCGGATGAATATATATATATATATTAAATCCAAAAAGGATGAGCAAATAGGTAAAATCCCCAAAATCAGATCCTATTAATATATATTTTATTAATATTAAAATTGGTCAAATTTGAGGGCTCGATGTAAATAGTATCATTTGTTTACAGAGCCAAATATATATAATATCCAAAAAAATTCCAAAATTTACATTCGTTGAATGGCCATTTCAGCGAGAAAATTTTCGCTTCATCAGCAACGATCGAAAACAAAAATTTATTTATTCAAATATGGTACAAAATTTCTATACCGGAGTAAGCCCACAAACATATCTATACACAGGAATTTTTTTTAAAAATCCCTTGTGACACGTTTTAAATTTTAACTGTTGATTCTTTCATACAGACGTAATGCAATGCATTCTTCTAATATCGAGTCATGAATCTCTCTTTCTGCTTTTCCGTTTTCTTTTTGTCTGGCCGACAAATTTAAATTAAAAAAAATCTTTTTTAATTCCACCCACCTTGTTATCCTACGTCTATGGCGCGACTCTGAGCTTCATGCGTTATTCAATCATCGGGTGCATATTTCAAAATTTAAAATATGCACCTGATGATTGCATAACGCATGAAACTCAGAGTCGTGCCATAGACCTACGATAATATTTATATTTATTAATATATATAATCATATAATTATGAATTAATTGCACATTGCGACACGGAAATTTCTATGTTTCGAGATAGGTTCTCTTCATCAGGCAATGTTGGATGTTGGTTGTGAAAATGATATATATTAAATATTGCCTGATGAAGAGAATCTATCTCGAAACATAGAAATTTCCGTGTCGCAATGTGCAACTAATTCATAATTATATGATTATATTAAACTCTATAATATTTATTATATTGAGCTCTGTTTATAATAAAATATATGCTGGGGTAGTCATTTATACCTTGGGTCCTCTTCACCAGGATTTATTAATATATATATATATATATATATATATATATATATATATATATATATATATGAGAATTTTTCAATAATAAACAGGACATATAAATATGACTTGCAGAAGGAAAGGTGGAACTCGCTTAAAAACAAAATTTTAATCAAAATTAATTAAAATGTAAAGGGGTGTAAACGTAAAGGTCCAGAAGAGCAATGAAATGGAAAAAAGGGACTTACAAACCCTCCAACAATCGTAAGGAGCTAATAAAGTGCTCCTTTTGTCTGCACATACTCGGCTGGTGAATCTTTAGGTACACAGCCTCCAGAACACGTAGATGATAGGCCGAGCAAGCGCTGTACAGGACAGAGAACCATGTGTCCTCATACCAAGAGGCACAGTCATGATTGTCGAACAGATGTTGTCCGATGGCCGAGTCATGAACAGCTTGAGCGGTATATATAGAAAGAGACAGAGAGAGATGACTTGTGGTATTTAAATATTTAATTTGCATAAATAATTACACAGTGTTTTTTTTTCTTGTCAGAATCCATCTTGCATATTTATAATTCTGCCATTCATCCGTGTAATGAATATCACTGGCATATCTAGTCTGGTGCTGCTGTATGTCTTGGAACTCTTGACAAAATCCAGAGACGGATCTGCAATCCTATCATTTCTGGACAGGCGTCTAGTCACTAGTCACATTCTCACTGACGTGACTTGTTTCCCTCTGTCTGTTCTATAAATATTTTCATAGCAAGTGCTCCGAGGAGGATTTTTTTCCAGGTGCCAAGACTATTTATATTTTCGGCTTTCGTTGGGGTGAAAATATTGCAAATAGAATGAAAACAAAGTTTCTCTTCACTTAAATATCTTTTACATTTTCTCTAAAATCTCAATCTCCCTTCCATTAACAATTCATCCTATCACTTCGAAGAAAGCTAAGCTACATATATTTACATAGAGAACAATTTTTTCTTTAATAAGATTTTTTTAACATTTCAGGTCGGTTTACGGAAAGAGAAAAAATTGTACTGTTTAATAAGTAAACGAGGCGTCTACTCAAATAAACGTGTCCGCTAAAATAGCGTTTAAAATTATATATATATATATATATATATATATATATATATATATATATATATATATATATATATACCGAGCGCCTATACCTCAGAGTTAGAATCGCCGACTGACGCCAACTCGGTCGGGTTTCAATCCTGGGTAAAAAGCAATTGGATGTCTAACCGTACTGATTAGCTGTGATAAAGCGAAACAGATCTGTCTGCGGATGACTATATATGTATATATATATATATGTATATATATATATATTTAAAAATAGCGTCCCAGCATTATAATATATAATTCCCATGAACAACGCATTAATCAAAAATTAACGGTCAGTTAATAATATGCACATTATGAGTGCATATTGCATGAGACTCCAACTCGTATTATAAATGTAGGATAATATGCATCTTTATATATATATATATATATATATATATATATGTGTGTGTGTGTGTGTGTGTGTGTGTGTGTGTGTGTGTGTGTGTAGAAGCAATCTCCGCAAAACTGGAAGTGTAGGTGAATGAACTTTAGTTTCTTATTACCATGCATACATATATATACATACGTTATATATATTGTCATCCGCAGACAGATCTGTTTCGCCGTATCATAGCTCATCGGTACGGTTAGACTCCGATTGCTTTTTTACCTGGGATTGAAACCCGACCGAAATGGCGTCGGTCGACGACTCTACCCCTGGGCTATGGGCGTTCGGTGGAAGTATATATATATATATATATATATATATATATATATATAGTGTGTGTGTGTGTGTGTGTGTGTGTGTGTGTGTGTGTGTGCGTGCGTGTGTGTGTGTGTGTGTGTGCGTGTGTGTGTGTGTGCGCGCGCGCCTGCTTGGACTTGTTTGCATATCAAAATGTTACGGGCCATCGATTACTTTCACATGATTATTGTAAGGACGCCATTTATATGAAAACAATTCCAGGCTGTCAGGAAAACATTGCTGTAAATGTATCTCTCTGTCACGTGACTACTGTCTCGTTCAATATTTGCTCTATATTCCCTGTCGCTCAACATATATTCCCGCCTATAAACGTCTACTCAACTATTTATGTTTGTATGTTACCACGTTACTTAACGATTTTTATTTTCAGAATGCCATTGCTTTAGCTGGTTTCTACAAATCTATTGACATCAGGCAATTCGTGGAAGAAAAAAAAAACACAGCGTAGTAGTTTTCAAGTCGAGCTAATTCTGCATATTACAAATCAAATTTGGACGTTGTCGAGTATGACCATCGCAATGTATCATTGCAAAGCTCAATTGTGATTTACAATATCATCCAATTCCTTTTTTTATAAATTTAGCTGCTTTCTTTTGTTTCTTTTGTTTTGAATATATCGTGTAGGTGTCAAATTCTCCAAGCCCTCTTTCCTCATAAGGTGGCACAGAAGTTTCAGCTGTCCTTTTCTGACTATAAGCACAAGTGTTTCTATTTTTCTTAAAACTTCCTCGTAACTCACATATTCCGTCAATGGTATTCTTGGCATCTGTCTGTAGAGCCACATCTCTGTTACTTCGTCTCTTGTTTATCTGTGAGGATTCAGCATCCACTGCCAACAATTTCTGGATATTTTTTATGTTTATTCTTTCTTTAGTTTTATTTTGATCGCGATTAAACGACTTGAAGGATAACCCTTCAATTGGACATAACAGCTCAAAGCATTTGTGGGCTACCTTCTTATCCATCTCGGATCAGTCTCGATTCGGCCAAAACATTATGGTTTGGGACGAGTGTGGGCTGGGAGCTGATTTATGACTTTTGCTATGCAAGATAGACGAGGGTAGTAGTTCGGTTTCCATAAAAGAGATGCCATTTTGCCAGCTAGCCAGTCAAACCCCAGCAAAGGCGTCAGAGATAGGTCCCATTTGACACACTTTGCTTTCCACATGTTCCATATTGTCATATTTACGACATTTAGGCCGATGTACGCTCCGACCTAATTAAGTTTATTGGAATTTTGAACCGGATATTTTATTTCGATCAATGAGATAGAATATTCTTGTTCCATGAGACATGCCACTTCCGGATGTTTTAAGTATCTCCCTTTAACTTAACTATCTAAGATTCTTTGTTCACCACTGCTGTCACCAGGTATTAAACTCACAAATCTTTCGGTCAAGTCACTGGATCCAACAAATTCTTCTATCCACTGGGCCATGTGCCCAATCACCTGAAGAATGTCGCAGCTTATAACTGCCGAAATGTCGTGAATATGACAAGAAAGATTCGGACAACAGTCCGAACAATGTAAATAATTGTTGTTTAATGATTAATTGGCCACACCTGACTAAGAAAGCATTTTGATGAAGGTAATACACACACAGTAACTGATTGGCCACATCTGACTGAGAAACCATTTGGATGAAGGTAATGGATATTTAATGACTGATTTGACACATCCGACGGAGAAAGTATTTTGATGGTGATAGTGCATATGGATTGATTACTTGGCCACATCTGATTGAGAAAGCATTTTTATGATGGCAATGCACATTGACTGACTGATTGATTAGATACATCTGACTGAGAAACAGTTTGATGATGGTAATGCACATAAATTGATAGATTGGCCACATCTGACTGAGAAGGTACTTTGATGATAGTAATGCACATTGGTTGATTGGCCACATCTGACTTAGAAATCATTTTTATGATGGTAATCGATAATTGATACATTGGCCAAATCCTACAGAGAAAGCGTTTTAATGATGGTAATGCACATAAATTGATAGATTGGCCACATCTGACTGAGAAATTATATTGCTGATGGTAATGCACCTTGATTAACTGATTGGCCACATCTGACTGAGACACCATTTTCATGTTGGCATTGCTCATGGATTGACTGATTGGCCACATCTGATGGAGAAAGCCTTTTTCACATTGGCAAATGTCGGTGACTATTATATTCTCTTTTATAGAGTTGTTTGTTATTCTTGCAAAATTTTATCAATTTTTCTTTCAACTTTTATTGCGAATGCGATCTTGTCTCTAATAATAGCAATCAAACATTGATAATGAATATATATTCATCTCCATCAAAATGAAGCAAACCTTTAGATAGATAGATAGATAGATAGATAGATAGATAGATAGATAGATAGATAGATGTGAACAGACTCCTATAGATAGATAGATAGATAGATAGATAGATAGATAGATAGATAGATTCGAACAGACTAAGATAGATAGATAGATAGATAGATAGATAGATAGATAGATAGATAGATAGATAGATAGATAGATAGATTCGAACAGACTAAGATAGATAGATAGATAGATAGATAGATAGATAGATAGATAGATAGATGTGAACAGACTCCGATAGATAGATAGATAGATAGATAGATAGATAGATGTGAACAGATCGATCCGATAGATAGATAGATAGATAGATAGATAGATAGATAGATAGATAGATAGATGTGAACAGACACCGATAGATAGATAGATAGATAGATAGATAGATAGATAGATAGATGTGAACAGACACTTCTAGATAGATAGATAGATAGATAGATAGATAGATAGATAGATAGATAGATAGATAGATAGATGTGAACAGGCTCTTATAGATAGATAGATAGATAGATAGATAGATAGATAGATAGATAGATAGATAGATAGATAAGAGACTGAGATAGATAGATAGATAGATAGATAGATAGATAAAAGGGAATTAATATACAGCTTGCCAAGTTAATTAGTCGCTATTTTTTAATTTCCCGTATGTACGTTTTTTTTTGTTTTGTTTTGTTTTGTTTTTTTGTTTGTTTTTTGTCGACTGAACACAATTGTAGAGTCAGTTGGGTACACCTGTTAAAAAATATCACCATGACACAATTCCCTTTTCCAGAAATTTGCAAGCAACATGCTTTAATACTTGGAAAAGAGCTGAATGAGTTTAATGGTGAGTACGATGATACGGCACGTCAGAAAATTCACTCTGATCGTTCTGATAAAAAAAGAACTCCCGAATTTGTTGGTGAGGGTTTCAAACATCACACGGTAACTTATATCAAGTGCCTTGAGAATATAGTGCTTCTCTGGGTCAAGAGGGTAGCTGCTGGAAGACTCTGTGTTTTGCAATAGGACTCTGCACCATATTACAGAAGCAAGAGAAATATTTCTGACAATTTCTGCGATCGCATCAGCCCGTACATCTGGCCACCTAACTCCTCAAACTGCACCTTCTGTATGGGGTGAAGTTGGATAAGAGACTAAGAAAATTCCTTGTAACACCAAAGATGAACTGAAGGCGATGAGTATGGCAGCATTCACCAACTTAAACAAAAAGACTGTCCAGAAGAGTTGCAGAAGTTTCAAAAGTGTATGGAGGCCGTGGTTGGAGTCATTTCTGATTTTATTGAAGAAATTTACTCTTTCGTATTTCAAGATATTTTTGTATGTTAGTGTTATTTTCATTTTTGCGTAAGTTTAGATAGATAGATAGATAGATAGATAGATAGATAGATAGATAGATAGATAGATAGATATGAACAGGACGAGATAGATAGATAGATAGATAGATAGATAGATAGATAGATAGATAGATAGATATAAAATATTAAGATAGATAGATAGATAGATAGATAGATAGATAGATAGATATGATAGACGAGATAGATAGGACAGATAGATAGATAGATAGATAGATAGATAGATAGATAGATAGATAGATAGATAGATAGATTGTTGTACTATATTTTCACGATACCGGGTTGGCCGATAGTTTCGTGATTGCCACATGTTCCAGACTGGTTGTTCTCTGATTCCTTCCGCGCCCACGTTGTTTCTTAAGATCCGCGAAAGGGTGGGGAGATGAATACAATTCAGTCGATGGAATGTTGAATTTGGCATCGGAGAAGAAGAATAGTTGCCACACCATCAAAGAAATGACGAAAAGCGTTTGTTATAAACAGTAACAAACGTTTATTTACACAGGTATACCATAATCTTTATTATTAAAGTTAATAAACAAACACCGCGAAGTGAGGGGTGAATGTAGTTGACTGGCGGGAAAAGTTTCCTTAGCTCGAAGAAATCTTAACTCCAATGAGGCACTGTCAACGATGGAGAATGCAGAATGGAGAATGCAACACGATTTTTGTTTGCTCTTGGTGTTCTCTATTTATGGTCCCGAATCCCGAATAATTAGCTCCTGATTAGTCAGCCAATAGGGATTACCGTCCAATGGCTATCGTCATAACAACCCCCCCTCGGGTTGCATCTGATTGGTTTAGATAATCAGCCAATTAGTCGCAGTCATCGGGGTGGGCTAACAAAAAACAGGCCCTGTGGTTGGTTGATCAATGATTTATTACCTTGTGCCATACTTGCACTCAATCCCGCGTGAAGCGACTCAACATGTTTGCCACGCTCAAAATATGTTGATATATCGAAAGTGAAGTCATTTTTGACAGGTCGTCACAAGTGCAGAGTGTTTTGTTTTAGTGACAGTTTATAGGTCACCCTTTTCCGCTCAGGTCTGGATATCTTTATACTTAATGACTTCGGTTTATTACATCTTGTTCTAAAAAATGTTGGATACCCAGAATGCACTTATTTTTATAATGGTTTAATACAATAATTATTATCATCATTTAATTATCATTTCATTAATTTTCATTTCATTAATTTCACCAGTCAACTTGATGATACTTAAATGAACGTGTCATAGATAGATAGATAGATAGATAGATAGATAGATAGATAGATACGAACAGAATCAGATAGATAGATAGATAGATAGATAGATAGATAGATAGATAGATAGATAGACTCTTTTCCGCTTTTTTTTTTTCAATTGGAGTAGATAGACTAAAGTATCGTCCGGTTCACACTCCACCTACGTCGATTGAACGGGTGAAGAGGCTCATCCCTTGTTCCCTGTTTAGGATGTGGTTTCCGTCTTTCTCTTTTCCAATTTTTTCACTCTTACGTAGCCGCCTTCACATCAGTGGCGTTACCGCCTTGTTAGGGGTGATATGATTAAAAAAAAAGATAAGAGACTGAGATAGATAGATAGATAGATAGATAGATAGATAGATAGATAGATAGATAGATAGATAGATAAAAAAGAGACTTAGATAGATAGATAGATAGATAGATAGATAGATAGATAGATAGATAGATAGATAGATAGATAAAAAAGAGACTTAGATAGATAGATAGATAGATAGATAGATAGATAGATAGATAGATAGATAGATAGATAGATAGATAGATAGCATAATGAAGAAAGTTGTTTTAAAGAATGTAAAACACTCAGATTATGCCGATTGGGCGATAAGCAATGAGGAATATAACTTTTGCAGGTTATTCTTAGCCAGAAATATTTTTAGATTGTAAAACATAGTCGATTGCTGACTCGAAGGCACATTGTAGCAGAACGAAGTTTGCTTTCCTAGGAATATCGACATTAAATTCTAAATGCCCCACATAAATATTGCATCAGCAAGCATATATGGTTTGCAGATATCGGGGAAATAGACTGAATTGATTGATTGATTGATTGTCTTGTTTATTGTTGTTTATTTTTTAAAGGAGAGTGTAGTTTCAAACTCCAAACTCATCGTGGTTCCTTTGAAAAGCTCTTTGCCATTCCTACCAACCTCGTTGCCAAATCAGCAAAAAACAGGAACATCTCTTATTCCTGTTTATTAAAGTCTATTAAGAAAAAGTGATGAGTTTAACCCTGTTCAGATATGATCAGGAATTATTCGATCGAAACTTTATTATAAAATATTATGTAGAGGTTCACTTTAACATGGCTTTAATTTTAGTTCGGTGTTTAATCAAGTATATTGATCTTGAACCAGATTTGGGGGATTTTTCTCTTTTTCTATTAATAGAATTTTATCTTTTGCATTGTAGAATTAATTGTAGTGCTACTCTCTTCAGTTAGAATAATCTGTTAAGATTTGTTAGAAACTAGACAATTGCAAGCAGAAAATGCTTTAGAATTTTTGAGACTGATAATGATTTACTGATAAAAGTACTACTATTTAACTCATATCTGGGGGGAAGAGGCAGATTCATATCTTCTCAGGAGTATTTGCGTGTTAGTGAATATGACGAAACCGACTCGAATTCGACTCTCCTCCATTTCTAATTCTGAGTTTTTATCCATTGTATTACCCGCATAGTTTACGGTCATATCATGTTGAATACGTCAGTGGGTATGTGACTTTAGCCGAGTTCACTGGTGCCCTCTATATAGGAATTTACTGGAGCAGCAAGATTAGCAACTAGGTCCCACCCTTTTACTGTGAAACCAATAAATTGTAAACGCAAATTCTACTCCAGTAGCTTCTTTTCTCGCACTTCCCACCTTCGGAATTCCCTTCCGTTTACTTGCTTCCCTGACAGCTACAATTTCCAAGAATTTAAATGTAAAGTCAATAGTCATCTTCTATCTCACTAACTTGAACCTCTCTCACTCATGCTCCTTTCTCCGTCCACTCCACTCTCATCAGTATTTTCATCCTACTCTTACTCACTTCCTGACACCCCCTATAACCTGTCAGTCTTTCTCATAACTTTCCTCCTATGTAACCCCCTGCACAACAGTAGCAGTAAAATGCCTTACTTGGGGTGATATGATTATAAAAACAAAAAAATTATATCCTATTATAATGTGGATATAAAATTGGGGATCAATTCTACATTACAATCAATATATAAGATGATCCCTCACTTTATGGCCACAGTCATTTTTCTCTTACCCACTTCCTGACACCATTATAACCTGTCACTCTTTCTCATAACTTTCCTCCTATGTAACCCCCTGCTCAACAGTGGCAGTAAACTGTCTTGCTTCGGGCGATATAATTATAAAAAAAAGAATTAAAAGTATTGAAGTATTTAAATTTTTGTAGCTACTTGTTTTTTATTATCCCCGATCTGTAATTGACATTTTAGGGTCCTCCTTTTACTGATGACTATGCATACAGTTTTAAAGAACAAAATAACAAAAATCACATTTCTTGAGAACTCGCAGCAGCAGCAGCTGAAACAAATACCACACCAAAAATCGATGAGAAAATGATGACGTAATGAATACACAAATATAATGACCAAAAATCTACTCCGTGGACTAAAAAAAAAAGGGTCCGGTTCAAAATTTCAGTATATATCACCTGAAGAAGGCCAGAGCATACAACGGCTGAAACGTTGTGAATATGGCTATGAAAATGAAGAGACAAGAGTCTGAATAATGTAAACAGTGTAAATAATATATTGGCGTTCGACACTGTTTTAGATAAAACATTCAGTCAGTTAAGTGCCATACGTGATACACGCTTGGGCGATCCTGTCTCGAAAGAGACATGACTGACTGGGCAGAAGATTATCCCGCAGTAGTTTGCCATTGCTTTCTGCAGTAGACTGGTTGTCGACCAAGGCTATAGAACCCAATCTGTCCTGCTATTTAACCCATAACTGGAAGGAAGAGACGGATTAATACCTTTGCCAAGGGTATTTGCGCGTAAGTGAATACAATGGATTCAACTGGAATTCGAACTCGGCTCCCCGGTTTCTCGTTCCGAGCCGATATCCACTGTACCACAACATTAGGAAGGAAAAATCATCGATATTGGAAAGAGAAATAATTTTTTAATGTATATTGACGTCTCTAAATTTCAAATGGTCAGATTTTCCGCCTTCTTCTCGCTTATCTTTACTTCCATATCCAAAAGTTTATCTGCTTTTTACATTATTATAGATTAATTCGGTGTGATCTTTATTTAAATACCTGCGAAGTGTTATAACAGAAGGTGGAAAGTGTGACACAGAGATCCGAAGGCGAATTGGCACGGCGAAGGACGCGTTCCAGAAGCTGACACAGGAAACTTTCACTAGAAACAAAGAAGAGACTACTGGATTGCTATGTGTTGTCAGTTCTTCAATATGGCAGTGAATGCTGGACAATATCATCAAAGATGAAGGAAAAACTTGAAGCAACTGAAATCTGGTTCTACAGAAGGATGCTGCGAATATCATGGATCTAACATGTGAGCAATGATGAGGTTTTGGAAATGATGGAAACGAAAAGGAAATTAATACTGAGCATCAGGAAGAGACAGCTGAAGTTCCTGGTACGTGCAATTAGGAAAGATGGCTTGAAGAACCCGATACTAACAAGTCAGATAGAGGGAAAAAGAGACAGGAGAAAGCAGCGGATAATATATTTGAAGGACCTAATCAGGTGGATGATGGAACGAGGGTTTCATGGTGTAACAGAAGAAGACGTGCTAAGAGCCACCAGGAATAGGGAGACGTGGAAAGCCATGATCGCCTACGTCCTGAAAGGACAGGGCACCTAGAAGAAGATATATGCCACCTTTTTATATGAAATTATTATGTGGATATAAAGTGGGGGATCAAATCTATATTATAATCGGTATATAAACCGATCCCTCATTTTGTGACTATGCTAGTTTCTATACATTTATATTCTAGATTTATGCGCTTGAACTAGTGGATGACAGAACGAGGGTTGGATGTTGTAACAGGAGAAGGCGTGCTAAGAGCCAGTAAGGATAGGGAGACGTGGAAAGCCATGATCGCCTACGTCCTGAAGGGACAGGGCATGTAGAAGAAGAAGAAAAGATCTACATATCACATTGAGGCTGTTCCCACTATTAACAAATCCCGTTAGGACTCTCAGCTTTATTCATACCATTTGTTTAAATTGGTCAAACTTTCAGCCTTCTTCTCGCTTCTCTTTACTATCATTTCCACAAGGTTTCCAGCTATTTTTTTTTTTATTATTATAGATTAATTTGGCGTGATCTACATATCATACGTCGTTGGGGCTGTTCCAACCATTAACAAATCCCGGTAGGACTTTTAGCTCTATTCATACCGTTTGTTTGGATAGCAAAGCATTTTTTTCTGAAGATAGATTATTGTTTTTTGTATGCTTTATTGTTTTTTGCTTTTCTTTTAATGTAAATGATATTGAACTTCGACTGTATTAGATTACAACGCGAAAAGCAATTAATATTCAAATGAGGTTTAGAAACAGATGGCCTCTGTTAATAATTTATCCATCCCATGAGAAGCATCAAGTGTTCGTAAACAAAAGACAATGTCACTGTGTTGTTATTGTTGTTCCTGATTATGTCAGGAAACGAAAATAGGTCGACGTTATCAGTCCAGAGTAAACGATAAACTAGGCTAATTATTCGTGATGTGTCAAATGTTTAGACTGTCTTTTCACGGTTCAAATACGAAGCGAATCGGTTACAAATTTAAACAAGTCCATTAATACTCAGTAACGACTTTCAGTCAGTCAGTTAAGTGATACACGCTTGGGCGATCATGTCTCGAAAGAGACATGACTGAATTTAATTAAAATCGGACCACTCCTTTTATAACCCGATTTTTTCGAGTATCGATTTTCGATATTTATCGGGGGTACCTCGACGTAAAACCTTGCTAAGAACACTCGCAGAGGCTTATAGTACAACTGTGTAAATTTTCAAGAAAATCGGTTCAGCTGTTTCGGAGTCTATAGGTAATGGACACAGACACAGACACACACACACACACACGCACACACACACACACAAAGTTCCATTTATAAATAAGTTTAGATAATAATGGTTTAGTGATACAAATCTTACTAATTGTCTCTTACTGTTCTCAATGGTATTTGTGAGTAAGTTAATATAACGAATGCAACCGGAATTGAAACTTTGTTCTACGATGAACAGTTCCGAGCCGTTATCCATCACCTACACATGCAATCTTATAGCATCTGGTAGTCCGAGTCAGTCACCCATATACGTAGTGACCAGAGTTGATGTTACTCAACTTCGATGATCGTACGAGAACATTTGATTCAACGTGATATGGCCAGGTGCCAAACACTGTTTGATCATCAGTCGGCAACCAGTCTACCGCAGAAAGTAATGGTAACCTACTGCAGGATAATCTTCTGCCGGGTTAGTCATGTCGTTTTCGAGACATGATCGCCCAAGTGTCTATCACGTATAACACCTAACTGACTGACATGGGTGATCATGTCTCGAAAAAGACATGGCTAACACGTCAGTCAGTTACGTGCCATACGTGATACACGCTTGGGCGATCATGTCACGAAAACGACATGACTAACTCGGCAGAAGATTATCCCTCAGTTGGTTGCCATTACTTTCTGCGGTAGACTGGTTGCCGTCCGATGCTATAGAACCCAATCCGTCCAGTTATTTAATCCATAAATGAAGGGAAGAGACGGATTAATACATTTCCCAATGGTCTTTGCGCGTAAGTGAATGCAAGGAATTCAACTGGAATTCGAATTCGGCTCCCCGAATTCCCGTTCCAAGCCGATATCCACTGCACCACAACGAACATTTGATTCAACGAAATATGGCCAGAAGCCGAACATTGTTTGATCAACCAATTCTTCTACTTCTTCTTCATGTACCGTGTCCCTTCAGGACGTAAGCTATCAAGAACTTCCATTTGGCTCTGTTTCTTGTCACTCTCAATAATCTTTCTCTTGGTATCTCTTCCACGCCCCGCTCCGTCAACCATTTGCTCAGGCCTAACAAGTACGTCTCGCGCTGCTTTTCCCTGTCTCTTCTTCCATTTATCCGACCTGTGAGTATCAAGTTCTTCAGGCCCTCCTTTCTCATTACGTGTCCCAGGAACCTCATTTGTCTCTTTCTGATATTTATTATCAGTTTTCTTCTCGTTTACATCCTTTCCAAAACCTCATCGTTGCACACGTCCATGGTATCCTCAGCGTCCTTCTGTAAAACCACATTTATTCTGCCTCAAGCCTCTCCTTCATCTTTGATTAGATCGTTCAGCATTCACTTCCATACAGAAGGACAGATATCACATAGCAATCCAGCACGCTTTTCTTTGCTTCTAATGAGATTTTCCTGTCTTTCAGTACTCTGCTTAGCTTCTGAAATGCGTCTTTGGCCATGCCAATTCGCCTTTGGATCTCCGTGTCGCATTTTCCATCGTCTGTCAAAACATTTCCCAAATATTTGAATTTTTTTACTCGTTTATTTTGACGAAACCTAAAATACACTCATGATACAGAGTTACTGAGTGAGATTGTTGTAAGGAGGTGGGGAATTGAGTAAGAAGAAAACATTATGAGAATTTGATAGACATCGGTTGAAGAGACCAAGATTTGACTCGTCAAAGAGGCTTTTTCTCGGAAATCTGTTCCATAAACTGTTCCGAGGAAGATGCGGAATGTAACTTTCCTCTTATCAAATGAACGCAAAAACTATAATATTACGGTTAATATTATTTTTAATTACAAAAAATGTATTGATGGTCATTTTTTTCTTTTATGAATATATATTTCTGGTAATTTTTTTTTTACAAAAACTATGTATTGCTGGTGATCTATCTAATCTAGACTTATTTATAGATAGAACCGACTTTCTTGAAAATTTGCACAGTTGTACTATAAGCGTCTGCGAGTGTTCTTAGCTAGGTTTTGTGTCAAAGTACCCCCGATAAATATCGAAAATCGAAACTCGAAAGAATCGGGTTATAGAAGGAGTGGTTCGATTTTAATCAAATTTGGTACACTCATAGACAAAGACATAAGAAACGATATTCAGAAGTTTCAAGGTTTCAATTCTTACAATAGTTTAGAAAATTTGATATCGATACCAGGAAATCAAAATTTGACTTACATCCATTCATTTTTCTTTCAGTGTAATATGCTTTTTAATTACAAAAATATATTTATGGTAATCATTTTTTCTAATAAAATGTATGGCCAGTTATATTTTTTATTATTATAAAAATATATTTTATTTTAATGTATTGCTAGCATTGTTCTTTTAGAAAAAATATGTATTACCGGTAATATTTTTTTTATTACAAAAAATATGTATTGCTGGTAATATTCTTTTTATTACAGAAACTATTGCTGGAGTTAGTTTAACATCATGCTCAGAGCTGGTCAAATGTCATCAGTGCTAACATATAATTGTATTTAATTAAAATATTTTCAAATCATTGCCAGAACTTATTTTGTTACTGCATACAGGATTCAAGGAGACAAATGATAATGATTGTATCGCATTTAAGTCTTTGAAGTTAGTAGTTGGCAGGAATTCAAGAAGTGATATGAGAAAATGTTGTTGAGTAGAAAGGGGGAAAAACGGGATTCAATGAGACAAAAGATAATGTTTGTCGTTACATTTAAATTTTTGATGATCATATTTGATAAGAAATCAGGCAGAATGTTTTACAAGCAGGAGTGCAAGAAATTAAACTATTAGAATAGAACTAATGCTTATTGAATTGTGAGACCCATCTGCTAATGATGAACGATATATCAGTTAGTCAATAGTAAAAAATTATAGGTGATACACACTTGGCCGATCCTGTCTCTTTCAATTCATGACTACCTTGGTATAAGATTTTCCGGTGGTAGTTTGACATTTCTTTCTGCGGTAGACTTGTTGCCAATCAAGGCTATAGTACCCAGTCTGTCCTGTTATTTAACTTACAACTGAGGGGTATAGATAAATTCTGTCAAATTCCATACGCGAGACACACTTTTGCGATCAGGTTCCTTTTAATTCATGACTGATTTGGCAGGTTTTTTTTCTTTGCTGTAGCTTAACGTTTGATTCTGCTTAAGACTGGCTTCCACCCAAGGCTATAGGAAGTGACAACTAAACATTGCTATGTCAACACCCCCGATTGAACGCGAGGATAACTCAACACCGATGCAATTCAACATCAGACAAATATAATTTTTTATATCCGAATGAAGGTAAGTTATTAAGGATTGAAAAAAAATTAATTAGTTAATAATTTGCTTTTATTAAGGATTTTGTATTTTTAATAAAGTAAGTATGAGTGTTACGTGATGAGTTGTTCCAGTGTTGACTTGTCCCGATGATGAGTTGTCCAGGTGATGAGTTGTCTCGTTGATGAATTGTCCAGGTGCTAAGTTGTCCATGTGCTGAGATGTCCTAGTTGTCCTAGAAAACGCTAAATAAAAGTTGTCCAGGTGCTATGTTGTCCCGGTGATGAGTTGTCCCGGTAATGAGTTGTCCCGGCGATGAGTTGTCCCGGTAAAGAGTTATCCCGATAATGAGTTGTCCCGGTGATGAGTTGTCCCAGCGATGAGTTGTACAGGTGCTGATTTGTCCTGGTGATGAGTTGTCCAGGTGCTGAGTTGACCCGATGCTGAGTTGTCTCGTTGATGAATTGTCCAGGTGCTGAGTTGCCCCAGTAATAAGTTGTCCAGGTGCTAAGTTGTCCCGGTGATGAGTTGTCCCGGTAATGAGTTGTCCCAGTGATGAGTTGTCTAGGTGCTGAGTTGTCCTGGTGATGAGTTGTCCCGATGATGAGTTGTCCCGGTGATGAGTTGTCCCAGCGATGAGTTGTCCAGGTGCTGATTTATCCCGATGATGACTTGTCCCGGTGATGAGTTCTCCCGGTGCTGAGTTGTCCAGGTGCTGATTTGTCTAGGTGCTGAGTTGCCCACGTGCTGAGTTGTCCACGTGCTAATTTCTCCAGGTGCTTACTTGTCCCCGTGATGTGTTGTCCAGGTGCTGAGTTGTCCCTGTGCTGAGTTGTCCTAGCAATGAGTTGTCCAGGTGTTGATTTGCCCAGTTGCTGAGTTGTCCACCTGCTGATTTGTCCAAGTACTGAGTTTTCCATGTGATGAGTTGTCCCGGTGATGAATTGTCTGAGTGCTGAGTTGTACCGGTGATGAGTTGTCCAGGTGCTGAGCTGTTCTGCTGAGGAGTTGTCCAGGTCATGTGTTGTCCGAGTGCTGATTTGTCCAGGTGATGATTTCTCCCGGTGGTGAGTTGTCCCAGCGCTCAGTTAGTGATGTTCAATTGGCTGTGTTGAGTTGTCCTGCACCAGTCCGTCCTGTTAGTCACCCCATAGCTGAGAGAAGAAGGGATGGATTCATACTTTTCCTAAGTGTATTTACGTGTACGTAAGGAATCCGACTGGAATCTTGTCTCATACTGCACTTAAAATTGTGACATCGAAATACCAACGAGGAACATTAATTTTCTGTCTAAAAGAGCACATCAGGTGGGTGGGTTGATTAACAGATTCATTATGACTTTGGTTTTCAACTATTTTTCTTTGAAGCGTCGTTCATTTGGTTTCCGTATTCTGCATGCTGTTGCGTTGGCAGCGAAACTCTTCTTGACGCGAAAAATGGCATCGGATAATTTATGTCATGTCGCAACCTAGTTAGTCGCATTCATTTTTTTTTTTTTTTTTTGCGAAAAACAATTCTTCTCTACCAGCTATGAGTTAAGTAATAGGGTAGAATAGGCTTTCTAGCCTTGGATGGTAACCAACCAAAAGACTATTCTGAATTCCAAACCGTGGAAGATGTCACGGAAATTGCTTTTATAATAAGACAGTGCAGTTCAGAGAAACGGAAGAAAAGATTAAATGTATTGACAAGGCATGGCAATTTTTTCAAATAGCATCCATAAAAATTACATCCGATAGGCGACATACGCGCAGCATGTACTATCATCACGGAAATTATTTGACCAATGCAAACGTTCGTGCCCGATTTTCATTAACCTTATTTACATTGTTCGGAATGTTGTCCTCATCTTTATTGCCATATTCAAGACGTAATCTAACTCTAACCTTGATTGACAGAAGGTCTAGAAGAATGAAAACGCTAAATAAAAGAAAGAATTGCAAGAGGAATATGTGGAGAGCCATTGTCACTCTCGTCGTAAAGATGCGACCCAAACATTTTTCATTAGAAGCAAAGCAGTAAAGTCACTCGGACGCAAGCGGTTACTGAGTGTTAGAGAATATGAGCAAAACTACTATTAAGGAGAGAGAGAGAGAATGAGAGAGAGAGAGAGGGTGTGTAAGAAAAGAACAAGAATTAAGATCACAGAAGATAATGATTCTTCTTTTTTCTATGTGCCTTGTCCTTTCAGGACGTAGGCGATTTCGGCTTTTGTACACTCTGACGTTGTTAAGGTGAATGGAAGTTTTAACCGAGCTCTTTATTTCTTTAACTGAGATAGGTTGTTCTCGTTCCATGAGTTATGACACTTCCGGATATTTTACTTAACTCCATTTAATTCAACATTCTAAGATTTTTTTTTTGTTCACTGTTTGGCCATGTGTTCTTTCTTGTCACCCTCTTCAGCTACCTTCTGTAGGAGGTCTTGTAGTTTCCTTTCTGTGTCTGCTATCAGCACTGTACCATCTGCGTATCTTATGTTGTTCAAATTGTTGCCTCCGATGAGAAATCTTGGCATAATATTTAGGGTCATCAGAATAGTCTCGCTGTACAAGTTGAATAGTTCAGGTGAAAAGATACATCCTTGTCTTACACCCCTTTCTATCTTTGTATATCTGCTGAATTCGTTACCTGTCCGTATGCAGGCAGTTTGCTGCCAGAAGAGATTCTTGATTACTCTTTAATGATTAACATTTAATTTAAATTTTTTGGGAGATCAAAATTGACAAAAAAAAAGCAAGAAGCTAGAAGAGAGTTCCACGAGGAAGACGTGCGATAGATGAAACTGGTACGTTTATTCTAGCCATTTCAATTGTAAAATGATGAGACTTTGTCGCCAATCTAGACAGTCAATTAAGTGCCATACGTGATAAACAAGTGTGTGATCATGTCTCGAAAGAGACATGATTGACTAGGCAAAAGATTTTCCCACAACAGGTTACCATTATTTCTGCAGTACACTGGTTGCCAGCCAAGGCTATAAAACCCAATCTGTCCTGTTGATTGATTCATAGCTAAAGGGGGAAGAGATGTATTATATTATTAAGTAATAATTAGTGGGGAATCAGTTTGTTACTTTATAACAATATAAGACTGATCCCCTAGTTTATGCCCAGTAGAAGCCTTAATCATGTTTCCAACTATTATATTCAATCAGTTAGTTAAGTGCCATACGTGATACACGCTTGGGTAATCATGTCTCGAAAGAGAAATGACTGACTGGGCAAAAGATTTTCCCACAACAGGTTGCCATTACTTTCTGCAGTAGACTGATTGCCAACCAAGGCTATAAAACCCAATCTATTTTGCTATTTAATCCATGGCTGGAAGGAGAAGCGTGTAAGTAAATGCAACGAATTCAACTGGAATTCGAACTCGGTCCTCCGATTTCTCGTTCTGAGCCGATATCTACTGCACCGTGAATTATAAAAAAAAACAAAAAAACAAGCGAGTCAAACTAATGTTAGTTCTCTTTTTGTAACATAACACCTGACTTCTCATTGTGCAACGGTTTTTGTTTTCTCCTTTTCCAAAACTAGACAACCATAGTTAATACAATTCCATTTGACTTGTATTATATATCTTATCACCTATCGTCGATCTTGTATCAAACAATGGTAAAGTATCGATATGAATTTAATAGCTTGTAATTTACGCTTAACTCAACCTACTAGAGAAATAGTCTTTGTACATTACTTGTAACCAAACTACCAGTAGCTTTTTAAAATTAACTTTTGATTCAACGGTTGATTCGGGGTTATATTAATAAATCCTCTGTCTGGTACTGTTAAAAGCTGAGTTTTAATCTGAAATTTTCTTTGCATAATGTTCATTCTTTACGACTAATAGAGAAACTTTGGGTTAAGTGCAAAGGAAGGAGATTATGCTGAGTTTTAATCTGAAATTTTCATTGCATAATGTTCATTCTTTACGAATATTAGAGAAACTTTGGGTTAAGTGCAAGGAAGGAGATTATGCTGAGTTTTAATCTGAAATTTTCATTGCATAATGTTCATTCTTTACGACTAATAGAGAAACTTTGGGTTAAGTGCAAGGAAGGAGATTATGCTGAGTTTTTAATCTGAAATTTTCATTGCATAATGTTCATTCTTTACGACTAATAGAGAAACTTTGGGTTAAGTGCAAGGAAGGAGATTATGCTGAGTTTTAATCTGAAATTTTCATTGCATAATGTTCATTCTTTACGACTAATAGAGAAACTTTGGGTTAAGTGCAAGGGAGAGATTATGCTGAGTTTTAATCCTGAAATTTTCATTGCATAATGTTCATTCTTTACGACTAATAGAGAAACTTTGGGTTAAGTGCAAGGAAGGAGATTATGCTGAGTTTAATCTGAAATTTTCATTGCATAATGTTCATTCTTTACGACTAATAGAGAAACTTTGGGTTAAGTGCAAGGAAGGAGATTATGCTGAGTTTTAATCTGAAATTTTCATTGCATAATGTTCATTTCTTTACGACTAATAGAGAAACTTTGGGTTAAGTGCAAGGAAGGAGATTATGCTGAGTTTTAATCTGAAATTTTCATTGCATAATGTTCATTCTTTACGACTAATAGAGAAACTTTGGGTTAAGTGCAAGGAAGGAGATTATGCTGAGTTTTAATCTGAAATTTTCATTGCATAATGTTCATTCTTTACGACTAATAAGAAACTTTTTTGGGTTAAGTGCAAAGGGAAGGAAGATTATGCTGAGTTTTTTTAATCTGAAATTTTCATTGCATAATGTTCATTCTCTTTACGACTAATAGAGAAACTTTGGGTTATGCGCAAGGAAGGAGATTATGCTGAGTTTTAATCTGAAATTTTCATTGCATAATGTTCATTCTTTACGACTAATAGAGAAACTTTGGGTTAAGTGCAAGGAAGGAGATTATGCTGAGTTTTAATCTGAAATTTTCATTGCATAATGTTCATTCTTTACGACTAATAGAGAAACTTTGGGTTAAGTGCAAGGAAGGAGATTATGCTGAGTTTTAATCTGAAATTTTCATTGCATAATGTTCATTCTTTACGACTAATAGAGAAACTTTGGGTTAAGTGCAAGGAAGGAGATTATGCTGAGTTTTTAATCTGAAATTTTCATTGCATAATGTTCATTCTTTACGACTAATAGAAAACTTTGGGTTAAGTGCAAGGAAGGAGATTATGCTGAGTTTTAATCTGAAATTTTCATTGCATAATGTTCATTCTTTACGACTAATAGAGAAACTTTGGGTTAAGTGCAAGGAAGGAGATTATGCTGAGTTTTAATCTGAAATTTTCATTGCATAATGTTCATTCTTTACGACTAATAGAGAAACTTTGGGTTATGCGCAAGGAAGGAGATTATGCTGAGTTTTAATCTGAAATTTTCATTGCATAATGTTCATTCTTTACGACTAATAGAGAAACTTTGGGTTAAGTGCAAGGAAGGAGATTATGCTGAGTTTTAATCTGAAATTTTCATTGCATAATGTTCATTCTTTACGACTAATAGAGAAACTTTGGGTTAAGTGCAAGGAAGGAGATTATGCTGAGTTTTAATCTGAAATTTTTCATTGCATAATGTTCATTCTTTACGACTAATAGAGAAACTTTGGGTTAAGTGCAAGGAAAGGAGATTATGCTGAGTTTTAATCTGAAATTTTCATTGCATAATGTTCATTCTTTACGACTAATAGAGAAACTTTGGGTTAAGTGCAAGGAAGGAGATTATGCTGAGTTTTAATCTGAAATTTTCATTGCATAATGTTCATTCTTTACGACTAATAGAAACTTTGGGTTAAGTGCAAGGAAGGAGATTATGCTGAGTTTTAATCTGAAATTTTCATTGCATAATGTTCATTCTTTACGACTAATAGAGAAACTTTGGGTTAAGTGCAAGGAAGGAGATTATGCTGAGTTTTTAATCTGAAATTTTCATTGCATAATGTTCATTCTTTTACGACTAATAGAGAAACTTTGGGTTAAGTGCACAAGGAAGGAGATTATGCTGAGTTTTAATCTGAAATTTTCATTGCATAATGTTCATTCTTTACGACTAATAGAAAACTTTGGGTTAAATTTACAGGGAAGGAGATTATGCTGAGTTTTAATCTGAAATTTTCATTGCATAATGTTCATTCTTTACGACTAATAGAGAAACTTTGGGTTAAGTGCAAGGAAGGAGATTATGCTGAGTTTTAATCTGAAATTTTTCATTGCATAATGTTCATTCTTTACGACTAATAGAGAAACTTTGGGTTAAGTGCAAGGAAGGAGATTATGCTGAGTTTTAATCTGAAATTTTCATTGCATAATGTTCATTCTTTACGACTAATAGAGAAACTTTGGGTTAAGTGCAAGGAAGGAGATTATGCTGAGTTTTAATCTGAAATTTTCATTGCATAATGTTCATTCTTTACGACTAATAGAGAAACTTTGGGTTAAGTGCAAGGAAGGAGATTATGCTGAGTTTTAATCTGAAATTTTCATTGCATAATGTTCATTCTTTACGACTAATAGAGAAACTTTGGGTTAAGTGCAAGGAAGGAGATTATGCTGGGTTTAATCTGAAATTTTCATTGCATAATGTTGTTCTTTACGACTAATAGAGAAACTTTGGGTTAAGTGCAAGGGAAGGAGATTATGCTGAGTTTTAATCTGAAATTTTCATTGCATAATGTTCATTCTTTATGACTAATAGAGAAACTTTGGGTTAAGTGCAAAGAGGGAAGGAGATTATGCTGAGTTTTAATCTGAAATTTTCATTGCATAATGTTCATTCTTTACGACTAATAGAGAAACTTTGGGTTAAGTGCAAGGAAGGAGATTATGCTGAGTTTTAATCTGAAATTTTCATTGCATAATGTTCATTCTTTACGACTAATAGAGAAACTTTGGGTTAAGTGCAAGGAAGGAGATTATGCTGAGTTTTAATCTGAAATTTTCATTGCATAATGTTCATTCTTTACGACTAATAGAGAAACTTTGGGTTAAGTGCAAGGGAAGGAGATTATGCTGAGTTTTAATCTGAAATTTTCATTGCATAATGTTCATTCTTTACGACTAATAGAGAAACTTTGGGTTAAGTGCAAAGGAAGGAGATTATGCTGAGTTTTAATCTGAAATTTTCTTTGCATAATGTTCATTCTTTACGACTAATAGAGAAACTTTGGGTTAAGTGCAAGGAAGGAGATTATGCTGAGTTTTAATCTGAAATTTTCATTGCATAATGTTCATTCTTTACGACTAATAGAGAAACTTTGGGTTAAGTGCAAGGAAGGAGATTATGCTGAGTTTTAATCTGAAATTTTCATTGCATAATGTTCATTCTTTACGACTAATAGAGAAACTTTGGGTTAAGTGCAAGGAAGGAGATTATGCTGAGTTTTAATCTGAAATTTTCTTTGCATAATGTTCATTCTTTACGACTAATAGAGAAACTTTGGGTTAAGTGCAAGGAAGGAGATTATGCTGAGTTTTAATCTAAAATTTTCATTGCACAATATTCATTCTTTACGACTAATAGAGAAACTTTGGGTTAAGTGCAAGGAAGGAGATTATGCTGAAAATATAATTTTCAACGCCATATCACTTAAAGACGTAAGCAAATAAAGTTATTCTAAGTTTTCTTTTACTTTATTTTGAGTGAATTTTCGTGCCTTTTTGGGAATTATAATGGAATTCTTTTCCGTTAATTTTTCCCAGGGTTATCCAAATCCTGCAAACAACTGTAGACAGTGTATCTCCTACTCTGTTATTTAGCCATAGTTGGAGAAGATATATAACTATATATTTTCTAAGAGCCTTAACGCAAAATAAATCGGAACAGTTGTTGATAGATATTTTTGAAATAATATGAAATAATGTCCTTTCCATTATTATTGTTATTAACATTTTTTAAATATTTTGAATTTAGATACTTGAATTTCGGGTATTTTAGGTGGTGCTAAAGAGAATTTATTCCAACCAAGAATATTAACCAAAAATAATTAAGATATTATATCAATAATATTATCTAAAACATAATTAAAGTATTATATTAATAATATTATCCAAAAAATAATTAAATTATTATATTAATAATATTTTTCCAAAAATAATTAAGATATTATATTAATAATATTATCCAAAAAATAATTAAGATATTATATTAATAATATTATCTAAAACATATTTAAGGTATTATATTAATAATATTATCTAAAATATAATTGAGATATTATAATAATAATATTATCTAAAAGATAACTAAGATATATTAATAATATTATCTGAAAAATAATTAAGATATTACATTAATAGTATTATCTAAAAATAATTAAAATATATCAATATTATCCAACAGATAAAATTTGATCATATGTTCATAAGTTGTTCAAGCTTATAACTATTCCCGTATATCTGCATCATTACATTTTCTACATCTCTTAGTTTCGTTGATGGTTCTCCACAGCTTCATTTCTTTATAATCTAGGAACTGCCATAATTTCTTGGGATAAGATTATTTTTATTAATGCTCACCCATTACAACACACAAGAGGCACTCAATGTAGAGTGTTAATGTGCGGAGTTGAAAGAGTCTGAGAAAAAGCAAATGTAGTTTATGAAGTTATGTAGAAAAAATAAGTTAACCTTCAATTGTAGTGAGCGAGAAAACATTTTCTCGAAAGACATCCGCTAAGTAGCAAATCTTGGAAAGAATTCTTACGGATGTTCCTTCTTACGACGGAATAAGAAGGAAATAAAAGAATTTGTTTTTGTTTGTTTGTTTTTTATAATCATATCGCCTCAAACAAGGCAGTCTACTACCACTGGTGCTCAGGGGTTACATAGAAGGAAAGTCATGAGAAAAAGTGACAGGTTACAGGGTGTGTCAGGAAGTGGGTAAGAGAAGGGTTAAGATACTGAGAGTGGAGTAGACGGAGAAAAGAGCATGAGAGAGAGGATGCAAGGTAGCAGCATAGGAGATGATCATTGACTTTAAGTTTAAACTCCTGGGGATTGTAGCTGTCGGGAAGTAAACGGAATGGAATTATCACAGGCGGGAAGTGCGATAAAAGAAGCTGGTGGAGTAGAATTTGCTTTTACATTTTATTGGTTTCACTGTAAAAGGGTGGAACCTAGTTGCTAATCTTGTGGCTCGAGCAAATTCATGCATAGGGGGAACCAGAGAGCTAAGTTCATCGGAGCAGAAGCCGTGAAAGTATTTGGAGAAGACAGAAAAACCACACTGCGCCGGTGAGAAAGTAACTGTATCTGAGCTGCCAGGTTGGGATCTATGACATTAGAGATTCTCCGTTGAATTTTGTCAAAGACCCTTAGGTGGATAGCAGAGGCACCCGCCATTTATGGGTTAAATAATAGGACAGACTGGGTTCTATAGCCTTGGTTGGCAACCAGTCTACTGCAGAAAGCAATGGCAACCTACTGCAGGATAATCTTCTGCCAAGTCAGGCATGTATCTTTCGAGACATGACCGCCTAAAGCGTGGCTCATGTAGAGTACTTGACTGACTGACTGAATCTAATCTTTATTACCATATTCACGTTGTTTCGGTTGTTGTATGCTCCGGTTTTCTTCAGGACGTTGAAATTTGGAACCCGAAGAAGGCCGGATCACACAACAGCTGAAATGTCGTTAATATGTCAATAAATATGTCAATAAAGATGAGGACAACAGTCCGAATTATGTAAAAAGGGTAAATAGTTACAATACCTCTTGTCAGGAATATAAACAGAAACTTCTTGTTCATTATAGATTCGAATAGCTTGCTGATAACATTAAGGAGGCTAATGGGTCAAAACTGCAACAGGTATTCTTAAAAACAAGAAACGCAGTTTACACCTTCCGTAGACTCGGGAAGTGTCTCTACTTCAGGCAATAATTAAACAGTTTTGTCAAGACTGGAGATACTTCTGAGTTGGTGTTCGTAATCACTGGTACAGTAGCATTCTTAGAGTCAAGGCTTGTGGTAAGTCTATGTTGTTATCGGGAACTAAGGAAGCCTAAGCACCATTTTTTCCATTGTTCAGACACGGAAGTACTATATTGGCCATATTATTACAAAAAACACGAGATAGAATATTTACAAATATACAATTCGAACTCGGCTCTCCAATTTCGCATTCTGATCCGATATCCATTACACTACAAATACAAAAAATGCTAGTGCAAAGAAGATAGTGAAAATTATCAATAACTAATTTTACATTATTCAAAATTATTTATCCTGGAAAAAATGTCAGGCATACAGTGCTTGTGTTGCATACATGGATCATTCACCCCTGCCAACACTTGATCTTCGTTCTCTAGGATTGTGGATTACACGCACGTAATCCCAGAAGACATCAGAGGAATCATTTTTCAGACAGCAGACAACCTTTCAGTCATGTATTTCAATTTCTCTTGGAAGGGATTTTGTTTTGGAGGCCTTAATTCCGCTCCTCCTCCTCCATGACTTTGGTTCGAAATGAAAGAGGACAAGATAATGGCCCGTGTAATATTTGGCACTGGGTATTAGGCTATGACATTAGTCCCCAAACTGTCTGATCTAACCCACCCGTGCCTTTTTCTTTTTCAGTATATCCGAGCTCAGTACGAGATCTGTGCCGAATTATAATTCATACACAACCATGAAAAGTATTTACCTTTTACCAGAAAGAAAATGAAAAAAAAAGGCAAGTTAAATTTGATGCTGTTATCGGGGACTAAAGAAACGGAAGCACCGTTTCAAACATTGTTCAGACATGGAAGTACTGTGTCGGCCATATTGTTATGTGGGAATAAAAAGCAGAAAGATCACTTCATCCGACAGAGAAGTAACCAGACTAAACTTTTTTTTTTAATCATATCACCCCAAGCAAGGCGAAAACGCCACTGATCCGCAGGGGGCTACGTAAGAGTGAAAAGATTGGAAAAGAGAAAAACCGGAAATCACATCCTAAACAGAAAACAAGGGATGAGCCTCTTCACCTGTTCAATAGACGTGGGTGGAGTGTGAACCGGGCGATAGTTTAGTCTATCTACTCCAATTAAACTTATTTAGTATTATTACAGACCCCTTTTCAAATTGCAACAATTATATATTTACACCTTCCATAAACGGGGAGAGTATGTCTCCTTCAGGAAATGGTTAAACATTTTTGTCACGACTGGAGATAATTCTGGGTTAGTGTTCGTAATCACTGGTACAGTAGGCTTCTTAGAGTCAAAGCTTGTGATAAGTCTATGTTGTTATCGGGGACTAAAGAAACGGAAGCACCGTTTCATCCATTGTTAAGTTACGGAAGTACTATGTCGGCCATATTGTTATGTGGGAATAAAAGTATCACTTCTGCCGGTAGAGAAGTAACCAGACTTAACTGTGTTGTCGTTATTATTACAAACCCCCTTACCAAGTTGTGACAGCCTGGAGACTTCCCATGCCGTGATAAAGATAAAACAAAGCTTGTGCTCTTGGGGAAGTGGGAAGCCAGGTAAAGGGTGGTCCTTATCATCAAACATAGAATTAGAGGCAAAGTTAATTGCTAAAAGCCTTGTCAAATGGGAATTAAATAACCTCGGCTTCATTTATGTTTGTCGACACTGACACTTTGCCTCTATTTATATTTTTTTATTCGTGATTTCCCAGAACTCACAGCAATGAAGTAATTTGTTTTCAACCTCGTCTTGCACTGACTGTGAATAGCTAGTCTTTGTATTTTCTAGAACCATCTTGCAATGATTGTGGACAATTCGAAATGTAATAAGAGTCCTACTATTTCGTTTTCTTTAGTAGCGATAGTATTAGCGATTACGGTGAGCTATGGCTGCTGCAAATTGTGTCGTGAACGAAGGCTATTTGGTTTCTCTTGGAATGTTTTATTTGGGATAAAGCCAGGGAGGATGCATTCAGAGATGAGGGGGCAATTCTGGATGCTCTGTTTTTAAAGAAAAAATGATAGCGTATCAATATAATATTTGAAGCAGTCCCAGTTTGTTTTTTCACGTACTGAAAATACAACAGGAGATAGGTAAGGTAGGTAACCCTTTGTCGGAAGCATTTAACAGGGCAAGGTAAGAGAAAAAGAGATTTGTGTAATGACAGTAAAGATAGTGGAATCGTGCTCTGCTGCGTTATCCACTGTTTTGATTTCAGAATTGCCCTTCTATATGATTAGCTGTCTCTCAAATCTAGAGTACAGAGTCTGCCCTACGAATTAATCTATACATGCTTGTAAGAAAGGAATGTATAATGCTTTCTAATTAATATTACGAAAGTAAACAGCAGATTAGACCGAAACTTGAACTAGGCTCGCCAATTCCATTTTCTGCACTGATAATCGTTAAGCTACATGCACATTCATGAAAACAATTCTTCTTATTCTCTGCCATGGCACTTAGTAAATTTTGTCTTTTTCCTATCTCTCCTAGATCTCCAACTCCGGTGTACCATCCATTCATACAGACTCGTCGGATAGGTTATGCTCTATCCTCTGTCTCTTTTGCCTTCAATCTGTCTTGTGAGTGTCAAATTTTTAAGTCATCTTTCCTTGTTATGTATTTTTTTTTAATCACTTCAATCCAAGCAAGGTAGCAAAGCCTCTAAGACGCAAGGGGGGGGGGGGGTTACAGGAAGTAAAAATTAAAGTGAAAGTGAAATAAAATAAGAAGACTGGATTGAGGAAATGACAAAAAATAAACAGGACTCAAGAAGATAAAAAAGATTGTAGTCATCAAGGAAGCAAGATATCGGAATGGACTCCCACGGGTAGGAATGCGAGAAAAGAAACTATTGGAGTAGAAGTGATGGTTGTATCTAACTAGTTCAACAATAAAACAGTGAGACCTAGTTACCAATCTAGTAGCACACTTAAATTCACGTAGTTGGGTCACCAAGGAAAAAAGCTCATTGGACCAATTGACATGACTAGAAATTTCAAGTGACTCTTCCTTACGTTAAATATCACTTTTGTTTCCATTTCTGTCGGTGATCACATGTTCTGTTCATGGTATTCTCAGCATCCTTCTGTAGAACTGCATTTCTCTTGCTGAAAATCACTTCTTCATCTACGAGGAAATTACCCAGCGCTCGCAGTCATATAGGTGGATTGATATTATCAAATAGTTTAATCTTCTTTTCTTTGTTTCTAATGATATTTTCCTGTTTCTTAATACTTTGCTTGACTTTTGAAAAGCATCTTTCGCAATCTCAACGTTCTTTCGGATTTATGAGCCACACTTTGCGTTCTTTGTTGAAACGATTCCAAGATTTTTAATTTTTAAATGTAATTCGCATTTGTGATGTTTCTTTTGATGATAACAATAACAACTTTAGTCCTTTCTTCTTGTTTTCCTTTGTTGTCTTCGGCGGGGGGGGGTTCCTGTATTTTTCTTTCTGCGTCGGTAATCAACACTGTGTCATCTTCATATCTTATGTCGTTAAGATTGTTCTAGCACTAATAAATCTTGGTAGGGCTTTTAATTCTCTCGGAATTCCCTCATTGTATCGGTCGAATAAGTCCTGTAATTAAGTCATTCTAACAGCATAGCCTGGCGTTGCTCGGGTGTAATGAAAGCTTTAAAACTAATCCATGGCCCTGGAGCTCAGACTCTTTGGACATTGGCACGAAAGACTAAAAAGCAATAGTTGTTTAAAATTATACCTACTTAGAGCCAAACCCAAAGCAAAAACTAAAACAAAAGAGTTAAAATAAATACAGACATACAGGCAGATAAACGGACACACACAAACATCTTGCCTTTTATATATATATATATTATCGATGTTCTGCACTATTGTAAGAACTGCATTCTTGAAACTTCTGAATGTCGTTTCTTATGTCTTTGTCTATGAGTGTATGAAATTTGATTAAAATCGGACCACTCCTTCTATAACCCGATTTTTTCGATTATCGATTTTCGATATTTATCGGGTGTACCTCGACACAAAACCTAGCTAAGAACACTCGCAGACACTTATAGTACAACTGTGTAAATTTTCAAGAAAATCGGTTCAGCCGTTTCGGAGTCTTTAGGGAACGGACACACACAGATACACACACACACACACACAGCAAAGTTCCATTCATAAATAAGTTTAGATACCTGTCTTACAACATTTTTTATTTTTGTATATGTCATGGTGGTATCACCGACAGACTGAATGAACTCTTCTAACCATTATTTGTACCTCCCCTCACAAGAGGTGAGAGGGAGTAACCTGAAGAGAGCACACTCAGAGCGGCCCGAACTCAGCCGAGAGTCGGTCTACGAACACTGCTACCTTAACGACCATTACGAGTCCCAGTTCTAAGGCCGATGGTCGAATCATAGTACTCCACGCTAACTCGTATTATCGTTCCAACTAACCAAATTCCAAGTATTGTATTCTTTCCGTATTTAATATATATTCGTATTTTCCTATTTGATTGTTTTTGCGTTATTCTTACTGGACCTTTAACCGGGTCCACGACAGTATATTTGGGGTGAACAAAGCAAGTTCTAAATTTAAAACTCAAATGAGACTCATTGTTAGAAATAAACGAATTTTCTCGAATTTACAAACTTTGCTTAATACACACAAAACTTGCGAAATTTCACACCTAGATGCGAAATGTTTGTCGTATAATGGAAAGGCCAGAATCATATCCGCAGGAGATTCCCAAACGAAATAAAAAGACGAAAAGACGACTCATGTCAGAGAGTTAAGATGAGGAGCGTAATTAACACGTACCCTTGACAAAGGTCAAGCGATTGTTATTATTATTGCCTCTCTATTTCTCTCTCATCTCTCACCTTCTTCATTGTTCACCCTTCTAATTGATAACCGCACGGAACTCTTTCAGACTGAGCGAATACTTCAAAGACATTCCTGCTCAACGATAACATACATACATATGTATACATAAACTTATTCTTGCAAGGACTACTAAGAACTCTACCCTTAACTTCTTAATAATATTTCTAATTGAACATTAACTTCTACCAATTCTTCTTATTCTTTTCTATCAATAAATTTCTATTTATTGTGGGGCCTACCTACAAATTAACTCGTCCACACCTTTCTAATATGGCTACCAACTCTGAGTGAAAAGTGACTGAGTCGTAGCCACAGAGTGAGTGAATGAGTGAGTCAGGACGCCTGCGAGAGAAAGTACTCTCCAGTCCACGTTTACCTTTGAACTACGTTTTCCGAGAATATACTATTCAATCTTATATCCGAGTCCGTGTTATCTTTCTATGACCTTTCGGTCATAACACTTAGATAGATAGATAGATAGATAGATAGATAGATAGATAGATAGATAGATAGATAAGAAAGAAAGAAAGAAAGAAAGAAAGAAAGAAAGAAAGAAATGGAAGAACATAGATAGATAGATAGATAGATAGATAGATAGATAGATAGATAGATAGATAGATAATGAACAAACTTAGTATTGCGGGGACCTTCCTACAAATGGACTCGTCCACACCTTTCTAATATGGCTACCAACTCTGAGTGAAAAGTGACTGAGTCGTAGCCACAGAGTGAGTGAATGAGTGAGTCAGGACGCCTGCGAGAGAAAGTACTTGCCAGTCCACGTTTACCTTTGAACTACGTTTTCCGAGAATATACTATTCAATCTTATATCCGAGTCCGTGTTATCTTTCTATGGCCCTTCGGTCATGACACTATTCAAACATGCAAAATGTATGCTTTTATTTTTCCACAAATCCACACATTCCAATTTACGACCACCCTGCTGATAGCCGTTTGATGATAACGAATAATCTGTAAGTTGTAGGGAGTTTGGTGATGTATGACACAAGGCCGAATCAATAAACATTAACCATCTCCCTACGGCTTCATATTTACAGAATTCCTTTTCTATCCGTTTGCAAAATGCTTACTTCCTGTGGTTCTGGATTATTATAATATTCTTCCTAATAAATGGATTTTTACGCCATTAGGGCGCATACATATTGAACTCCCATCAAAGAAATGTTACCAAAAGAAATCAACTCAAATAAAGGTCAAATGTTAATTTAAAGATAAAAAGATTGCTACTCATTATCTGAACACTTAGGATTTAACACGCTAGTGTTGGATGAAGGATAAAGCTTCTTCTTTTATGTGCCCTATCCTTTCAGGACGCAGGCGATCATGGCTTTCCACGTCTCCCTATCCTTGGTGGCTCTTAGCACGCTTTCTTTTGTTATACCACAAAACCCTCGTTCCGTCATCCATTTGATCAGGCCCTTCAAATATGTTATCCGCTGCCTTCCTCTGTCTCTTTTTCCTTCTATCTGGCCTGTCAGTATCAGGTTCTCCAAGCCCTCCTTCCTCATTGCATGCCCCAGGAACTTCAGTTGTCTCTTCCTGATGCTCACTATTAGTTTTCTTTTCAATACCATTCTTTCCGAAACCTCATCATTTGCTCACATATTCGGTCCATGATATCCGCAGCATCCTTCTGTACAACCACATTTCCACTACTTCAAGGTTTTTTCTCATCTTCAATGATATTGTCCAGCATTCACTGCCGTATTGAAGAACTGACATCAGATAGCAATCCAGCACTCTCTTCTTTGTTTCTAGTGAAATTTTCCTGTTTCTTAATACTCTTCTCAACTCCTGGAATGCATCCTTGTGCTTTTGGATCTCAGGAATATAAATGTATAGAAACTGCTGTGACCACAAAGTGAGGGGTCAGTTTATATATTAATTTTAATATGGAACTGATACCCCACTTTATATCCTGCATCCTTCTGTAGAACCGCATTTCCGCTGCTTCAAGTTTTTTTCTCATTTTCGATGATATTGTCCAGCATTCACTGCCGTATTGAAGAACTGACATCACATAGCAATCTAGCAATCTCTTCTTTGTTACTAGGGAAATTTTCCTGTGTCTTTGTACTTTACCCAGCTTCTGGAACGCGTCCTTCGCCATGCCAATTCGCCTTCGAATCTCTGTGTCGCACTTTCCATCTCCTGTTAGAACACTTAAAGCTACAATTCCATTAAATGTGTTATTATCAATTAACATGTACGTTGCGTTAGAATTCTCTTTTGGAAAATGCGGTATCATTTTTCTATATTACTTCAAGCGGAAACAATACGCCAAACCTACTTGCTGTCGGGTTTAAGAGCGATCCATTGCTGCACTATGGAAACGAGCTGCGTTGCTAGAGTCAGATAACGGAGAGTGTTCGTCTTACCGCTAATATAAAATAAATATTCAACGGTACGCCGAAGCAAGATCTATAGATTATTCTGGAAATATAGAGATATTGAGCAATATGGCTATCGTGGGTCTTTCTGTATTCGAAAGATAGGAAAAGAAATCTTATAATTCTTGTCAGTGTGAATCTTGTAAAACCTTTGAGTGTAAAATAGACTTTTTTTTTTTGCTTTATATAAGACAGTGTTTTATTTATGTTTTTAATCTCGACCAAATAGAATTACAACTTAATGGCGAAATTTTACCTCTTATGACAGAAACTTAAAACGCTATGAAAAGAAAGAGAAACAAACAAGGAGATAAAAACAAGAACAGATAAAAGAGACTACAGCTGGATAGATTATATATAGAACAAAGAAAGAAAGAAAGAAAGAAAGAAAGAAAGAAAGAAAAAAGAAAAAATGAAAGAAGGAAAGAATGAAAGAAAGAAAGAAAGAATGAAAAAAGAAAGAAAGAAAGAAGGAAATACACTAAGAAAAAGAAAGAAGCGCGTTAAACATAATAAAGAAAAGAACAGAATGAAAGAAAGAAATAATAAAAGTGAAAAAGAGTGAACACGTGTTTATAAGTGCATCGATGTGTGTGTGTGTGTGTGCGTGTGTGTGTGTGTCTGACAAAGAAAGAAAGAAAGAAAAAGGAGTGAAGGAATTAATGAATTTAAAGCAAGGTACAATATAAGTCAGTCAGTCAAGTGCCATACGTAATACACGCTTGGGCGATCATGTCTTGAATGAAACATGACTGACTGGGCAGAAGATTATTCCGCAGTAGGTTGCCATTGCTTTCTGTGGCAGACTGGTTGCTAGCCAAGGCTATAGAACCCCAGCTGTCCTATTATTTAACCCATAACTGGAGGGAAAAACGGATTAATATCTTTCCCAAGGGTATTTGTGCGTAAGTGAATACAAGGAATTCAACTGGAATTCGAACTCGGCTCCCCGATTTGTCGTTCCGAGTCGATACCCATTGCATCACAAGTTTGATGAGTCTAATGGTGATTACGAAGGTGTCTGAAGTGATCACTATTGACGGCGACATTATTTCTTCATTCATCTTCCCACAGGGACTCAAGATTCAACACGGAGGTCTACATATTGAAGAGGTAATGTTGTCAGAATCAAGTGGGTGGCTGCTTGCAGACCATACACTACCGGCCATAATTATTAGGCCACACCAGTTTTTTTTTAATAAATGATGTATTTCATACTATTTTTAGTATTTGTTGCCAAGTGGATAATCTAAGCTAAACGTATTTATAAATGGAACTTTGACTGTGTGTGTGTGTGTGTCTGTGTCTGTGTGTGTCCATTACCTATAGACTCCGAAACGGCTGAACCGATTTTCTTGAAAATTTACACAGTTGTACTATAAGCGTCTGCGAGTGTTCTTAGCTAGGTTTTGTGTCGAGGTACACCCGATAAATATCGAAAATCGATAATCGAAAAAATCGGGTTATAGAAGGAGTGGTCCGAGTTTAATCAAATTTCATACACTCATAGACAAAGACATAAGAAACGATATTCAGAAGTTTCAAGAATGCAGTTCTTACAATAGTGCAGAAAATCGATAATATATATATATAAAAGGCAAGATGTTTGTGTGTGTGTTTCTGTTTATCTGCCTGTATGCCTGTATTTTTTTCAGCCCTTTTATTTTAGTTTTTGCTTCGAGTTTGGCTCTAAGTAGATATAATTGTAGTTCTTAGTCTCAGCCATGATACCATTTACTCAGAGGACTTATTTAGCCTTCCATATTCAGTTTACGACGAAAAAAGCTTATTTGATATCGATACCAGGAAATCAAAATTTGACTTACATCCATTCATTTTTCTTTCAGTCTACGGTTTCGCTTTAACTGGAAACAACTATTGCTTTTTAGTCTTTCGTGCCAACGTCAAAGAGTCTGAGCTCTAGGACCATGGATTAGTTTTAAAGCTCTCATTACATCCGAGCAACGCCGGGCTATACTGCTAGTTCTAAATGAAAATAGAATGGTTCTTTTGTTATTATTACTTTGCAAAATTTTACAAGGCAAGGAAATAAAGATGAACTCGTTCGAATCACCCTAAATTATCTTCATTCTTTCATTGATGAAACTGCAATAAAGGTATTTATTAAATATTTATAAATTCATTTGATGAACATCTTATTGTGCAGTATTAACAAAAGAACCATTCTATTTTATTTACAATTATTCACTTGGCAATAAATACTAAAAAATAGTATGAAATACATCATTTATTTTTTAAACACTGGGGTGGCCTAATAATTACGGCCGATAGTGTATGTCTGGCAACAGGGTTCTGCACCATGCAACTCAAGCAAAAGAACTCGATTATGCCTGACAGACAATTTCTGCAACCACATCACCATCTACATCTGGGTTTCTAACTCTACAGACTGCAACCCCTTGTGTGGGGCAAAGCTGAGCGAAAGACCAACAAAACTACATGCAACAACAAAGACAAACTAAAGGCCAGGATTATGGCAGCATTCACCAACTTAAATAAGGTGACCGTTCAGAAGAAATACAAGAGATTTATGGAGGCCGTGGTTGACGCCAATGGCGATTTTATTCGAATAAATTTACTTTTTAGTATTCAAGATATTTTTTGTGTCATTTTGGTAAATATATCTGTTAAAATGAGATGTCAATGTTATTTTCATTTTTGCACAATTTTGACGGTAGTTTAAGCATAGATTGTCGTCGAAATTACTCCAATATACAGTACTGTGCAAAAGTATTAGGACAAGAACTATGTTATCTTTTATGATGCATATTGACAGAAAATAAACAATTTAATTAAAGTAATTTTATTTGATTTACTCAACAAATGCATTAACAAGAAAAAATACTTGTTACAAAATAAATTTAATATTTAGTATAATAGCCTTTTGCTTTGAAATAATAAAATAATTGCGACAATTTACCAATCGCACCTAAGATAGATAGATAGATAGATAGATAGATAGATAGATAGATAGATAGATAGATAGATATGCAGTACCGTGCAAAAGTATTAGGACAAGAACTATTTTATCTTTTATAAGGCATATTGACAGAAAATGAACAATTAAATTAAAGTAATTTTATTTGATTTACTCAACAAATGCTTTGACAAGAAAAAAATACTTGTTACAAAATAAATTTAATATTTAGTATAATACCTTTTTGCTTTGATCACAGCCTTCATTCTGTTAGGCATTGACATCACAAGCTTCTTCAATGTATCTAATGGTATCTTATGCCAAGCAGCTTGTATTTGTTCCCAAAGTTTGTCTTGCAAAGTAACATTAGATTTATCAATTTTTTTTAACCACAATACCCATAGATGTTCAACAGAGTAGTTTCAAAATAACTTGTTTAATAGAAAATAGGAAAAATTAAATATAACTTCTTTTTAATACATTTCTTTTGCACCTAGTTTTAAATAATCAATATTTATTAGCAATTTACTTGACTTTTCACCCTGTATTTGAATTTCAGTGAGGTGTTTAGAAAAATCTCCCCTGTCCTAATACTTTTGCACACTACAGGTATTATGCAAAAGTGTTAGGAGTGGGGTGATTTTAAACTTTATTTTGATGCCTCGTAAAGATAAAATAGTTCTTGTCCTAATACTTTTGCACAATACTGTATGTATATTTGTTTAAGTATGTTTGATAAAGAAAGAAACAAAAAGAGAAAAGAAGAAACAAACAAAGAAATAAACAAACAAACGAACGAAAAAAGAAGGGTCGATGGGTTTAGAGCAGCGAACAAATAGTTTTTGGATGTTTTTCTTTTGATATTGTCACTGATTCCACGGAGAAAGTGAGCATCGAAAATGTCTCACTGTTATATATATATATATATATATATATATATATATATATATATATATATAGTCACTTATCATCATCACCATGCCGATTAGGGGCACGGACACAGGCGGGAAAACACGCAACTATTCAAACCACAGGTCGATTTTTTTCTCCCTTCGCATCTGTAAACTAGTCCACAGAAAAAATAGCAACTCTCTCTCTCCCTCTCTCTCTCTTACAAATGACAGAATATAAGTAAATAACAAAGTAGAAACGTATCTCAATCTCACCTGTTTCACTTTTATTTAGAGACTCTTCAGAGATTAAGATAAAGAATGAAGATTTTTTACAAAGTGACATTATACTAGTATATTTTGATTTGGAGTTGATTTTTATTGATCAGATATATGGGGTCCTGGGTATGACTGTAAACTGCATCCAGCAGCAAGGTCTCTGATTGGGAGGTTGTGAGAAGCATGGAACCACCTCTTAATTGTCGTTGTTCCTAGGTCTACCCTGACTGTAGCCTGTTAGGGTGCCAGCTATGGGCAAATAGTTAACCCCCAAACTGAGATCAAAACACTATGAAAGTATAAAAATACACTTTTATAGAAATATATGCATGAAAATAGACTTTTATAGAAACATATGACATTTTTGAAGAAAAAATTACCATAACACATTTTTAAAAGAAAAATGTTATACTCAGCAAAACAAATTTTGAATACAAAACCAGAAGCCTTTTTCAGTTTTCTAAATAAAATAAATAAAGTTTTCATTAAAATTTGACTTTCATAGAAAAATATTACATTTTTGAAGGAAAAATATTATTACCATAAAACATTTTTGAAGGAAAAACAAAATCACTGCCATAATATATTTTTGAAAGAAGAAAATTATTACCAGCAATACATTTTTGTATACAAAACTAGAAGGCATCCTTATTTTTTCTAATATATAATATAGAATAAAATTTTCATCACAACTAACTAAATCAACCTTCTCTCTCATTAAAAGTATTTGTCTATGAGTGTATCAAATTTGATTAAAATCGGACCACTCCTTCTATAAACCGATTTTTTCGGGTATCGATTTTCGATATTTATCGGGCGTACCTCGACACCAAAATGAGCTAAGAACACTCGCAGACGCTTATAGTACAACTGTGTAAATTTTCAAGAAAATAGGTTCACAGACAAAGTTCCATTTATAAATATATAAATAATTATAATATTATTTCATCTCAATCAAGGCAAAAAAGCAGGGAGTTCGAGTGAGAAAACAAAAAAGGTACAGGGGATGTCGAAGAAAAGTTAAGAGATGGATGGGAATCTAGTAGATAAAATATAACAATTGGTGCTGCATTTAAATATTTGGCGATTTTAGCTATCAAGGAAGCAAGCACATGGAAGTAAGTTTCATAAATGGGAAGTGCGAGAAAAGAAACTATTAGAGTAGAAGAGAGAGTTACATGTAACTATTTCGACGTTAAAAGGAAGGGACCTTAATGCTAATCTAGAAGCTCGAGTCAATAAATGTGGCCGATTTACCAATTAAAAAAAGCACGTCAGAGCAGTTGTAATGAAAATAATTATGGAAAAGACAGAGGGAAGCCACATCACATTAGGGACAAAGTCGCTAAAGATGGGCTGCCAAAATAGGATCGATTATATTGCACATCCTAAAATAGATTTTGTCGAGAACCTCCAGATGAATACCAGGAGCACTCGGCCGGATATGGCAACAGTATTCAATGCACGGGTGAATGGTATATTTATAAATGAGCAAAATGGATCTTCACGAGAAAAACTTCCTAGCCGAACATATGTTTGTTTATATGTTTGTATGCGTATTAATACGCATGTGAAGTGTATTAAAACGATGGAAAATTTCAAATATATGCGTGTGGAAAACATGGAACGAGATACAGGAAACTACACAAGGAAATAAGGAGCAAATGTAGATAGGCTAAAGAGGAATGGCTCAACAAGAAATGTGCAGAAGTAGAGATATTGAGCAGGACTAATAAAGCAGACACGCATAAAGAAATAAGGAAAGTAACAGGACAAAAAACATGCTCCTCAACAGGAGCTATAAAATCCAAGAATGGAACGATCATATTGGAGAAAGAGCGATGGGGAGAATATATAAAAGATCTTTTCCACGACAAGAGAGAGCAACTGATAATACACAAAGATGAGTACGGACCGGAAATATTAAAGTCCGAAGTGGAAGCTGCAATGGCCAAACTGAATAGAAACAAAGAAGCTGGACCAGACCTAATTGTTATAAAGCTGCCGATAGCCCTGGTAGAATTCGGCATAGAGAAAATTACAGAAATAATAAATGAAATTTGTAATAGTGGTGAAATAACAGACGACCTAAACAAGTCGATTTTCATAGTACTGCTTAAAAAGCCAGGTGTAAACTAGTGTAAATTCCACCAAACAATTAGTTTAATGAGCCACATTACAAAACTGATCTGACGAACCCTGATGAATAGCGTGAGAAGCAGAATCAGGCTAGAGATAGGATAAGAACAGTGCGGATTCATCAAAGACACCGGGACAGGGAACGCCATATTTATGATTAGGATCTCTCTGAAAGGACAATACAAAAAAAAGAGACGTGTACCTATGTTTTATAGATTATGCGAAGGCCTTCGACAAAGTACGCCACAAAGAATTGCTCATCAACCTCGACATATTTAGGAAAGACATTAGAGTAATCAAGAATCTCTACTGGCAGTAAACCACCTGCATGCGGACAGGAGACGAATTCGGCAGATATACAAAGATAGAAAGGGACGTAAGACAAGGATGTGTCTTTTCACCGGATCTATTCAACTTGTACAGCGAGACTATTCTGAGGACCTTAGAAGTTATACCAAGATTCGTCATCGGAGGCCACATTCTGAACAACATAAGGTACGCAGATGATACAGTGCTGATAGCAGACACGGAAAGGAAACTACAAGACCTTCTACAGCTAAAGAAAGGAAAAAGAAAAGACTACAAATAAACTGCAAGAAAACCAAATGCATCGTCATCAGCAAAAAGGGCAGCCCAAAATGACAAATACAAGTGTGGGAAACTAAAATCAAGCAGGTACAAAAATTTAAATAGCTGGGAAATGTTCTAACAGAAGACGGAAAGTGCGACACTGAGATCCGAAGGCGAATTGGCATGGCGAAGGACGCTTTCCAGAAGTTGAGTGAAATATTAAGAGACAGGAAAATTTTACTAGAAACAAAGAAGAGAGTACTGGATTACAATGTGATGTCAGTTCTTCAATATGGCAGTGAATGCTAGACAATCTCGTCAAAGATGAAGGAAAAAATTGAAGCAACTGAAATGTGGTTCTACAGAAGGATGATTCGCATATCATGGACCGAGCACGTTAACAATGATGAGGTTTTGGAAAGGATGGAAAGGAAAAGGATATTAATACTGAGCATCAGGAAAAGACAGATAAAGTTCCTGGGAGATGTAATGAAGAAGGAGGGCTTAGAGAATATGATACTCACAGGCCAGATAGAGGCAAAGAGAGACAGCGGAAAGCAGCCTGTAATATATTTGACGGGCCTGAGCAGGTGCATGGCAGAGCAGGTAACAGAAGAGAGCGTGCTAAGAGCCACAAGAAATAGAGAGACGTGTAAGGCCATGATCGCCTACGTCCTGAAAGGACATGGCCCAAAGAAGAAGAAGAGGGGGGAATCTTTTAGATGGTAATGTGTGTCAATATGGACAAAGTTCAAAAGTACTTATGCAGTAGTGAATGAGATTATTTTGTACCCTACTACCCATTCAACCCCATTTTCGCTGCTCTATCAATATTTTTTATGGCATAAGTTCAGACAGGCGGCATTCCTTAGTTCTACCAGTACAGACCTTCACAGCTAAGAATTCTCATACCACGTACACAGGTACGAACCTATCATCATTCATTTTGTATTCCATTGGTAAGGTAGAATTTCCGTTCAGACAGCTTCTTCCCAAGAGACGCTACTTTGGCTCACGAACATAAAAATGAATATGAAAATACACTACCGGCCATAATTATTAGGCCACCACAGTATTTTAAAACAAATATGTATTTCATACTATTTTTTAGTATTTATTGCCAAGTGAATAATTTTAAATGAAAATAGAATGGTTCTTTTGTTAATACTGCACAATAACATATGCATCAAATGAATTTATAAATATTTAATAATTACCTATATTGCAGTTTCATCAATAAAAGAATGAAGAAAATTTAGACTGATTTGAACGAGTTCATCTTTGCTTGCTTGTCTTGTAAAATTTTGCAAATAACAACAAAAGAAGCATGCTATTTTCATTTCGAATTATCCACTTAAAAATAGAATGAAATACATCATTTCTTCTTTTAAAAAAACTGGGGTTGCCTAATAATTATGGCCGGTAGTGTATTTTAACAGAGAATTGATAAATAACCTGAAATAATGAGAAAATGAATAATTCTGAATTAGAATGTCCTTAAATTATTTCCATTAGTTGCTAGAGAGTTTTGATGCAGGAGTTTTATAGGAGTTTCGTCAAATACTCGGACAACAAATATAGACATGGGTCAGACTGTGGGTCAGACTGTGGGTCAGACTGGGTAAATTTAAGTAAATATCTATGAATACACATAGGTATAAACTATCTGCATTTGGGTTTATGAAAGAAAGAAAGAAAGAAAGAAAGAAAGAAAGAAAGAAAGAAAGAAAGAAAGAAGAGAGGGAGTAACAGAGAAAAGGATGGAAAGAATGAGAAGGAAGAAAGAATAGAGAATGATAAAAGAAAGAAAGAAGGAAAGAAAGAAAGAAGGAAAGAAAGAAAGAAGGAAAGAAAGAAAAACATTGTTTCCTTTCTTTCTTTCTTTTTTTCATACTTCATTTACTTTTCTTCTTTCTTTTCTGTCTGTCTCTTTCTTTATTTCTTCGTTTCTAAAGAAAGAAAAAAGAGAGGGAGTAACAGAGAAAAGGGTGGAAAGAATGGGAAGGAAGAAAGAATAGAGAATGATAAAAGAAAGAAAGAAAACGAAGAAGAAAATAAGTTCTTTCGCTTTCTTTTTTCTTTCTTTTTTTTTCTTTCCTCGGTATTTTTCTTTCCTTCTTTCTCTGTCTTTCATTTTTCCTTACAAAGAAAAAAATGCGAAAGGATAGAAAATGGTGGAGGAAAAAAAAAATGACAACGAAGAAACAAATGAAAGAAAAAGGATGAAGAAAAAATGAAAGAAAAAGAACGAAAAAAAATGAAAGAAAAAGGACGAAGAAAAGAATGAAAGAAAAAGGACGAAGAAAAATGAGAGAAAAAGGACGAAGAAAAAAGGAAAGAAAACGAAGAAAAAATGAAAGAAAATGAACGAAAAAAAAATGAAAGAAAAAGGACGAAAAAAATGAAAGAAAAGGTACGAAGAAAGAAATGAAAGAAAAAGAACGAAGAAAGAACTGAAAGAAAAAGGATGAAGAAAAAATGAAAACAAGGAAGAAAAAATGACAAAAAGGATGAAGAAAGAAATGAAAGAAAAAGAACGAGGAAAAAATGAAAGAAAAAAGACGAAGAAAGAGATGGGTTCGCTTTATTCTTTTTTCCTTCCTTCCCTTTATTTTTCATTCTTTTTTTCTTTCTTTGTTCTATTTATTTTCTTATTTTTTTTTTGTCTTTTATTTCTCATAAAGAAAGAAAGAGAAAGCAGACACCAAGTAAAGAAAGAAAATAGAGTCTGGGTCAGAAATAGAAAGAGCGAAAAGAAAATTCGGTAAAAGAAATGTCACTAAAAATATCAAGGGATGGAGAAAAGAACTTCAACGAATTTTGCACTTAAAACAGCAGGTCAGATGCACTCTTATGCCGATGCATAGACATGAAAAAACGAGTGACCAGGAAAAGTATTTACAAGAATTTTATTTCGGATTTTTTTCCCATCATTCTCCCTTTATTCCTGTCATTGTCTGTATTTAGTTAACGTTCCATTTGTTTCCTAACAACACTAGTCATCATCCGATAGAATTAAGATTGATCAAGACAGTTCAGCCATTTGCTTTTGGAAGAGTATAATTGATTGCGACTTGGAAAATGGAATGGAAGAAGATGGCTGCGCATTTTTACAAAATATCTCCACGCCCGCATATAGAAAAAGAACTTTGTGTGTTAATTATACTGCAACAAATGCAAATAAAATTAAAATTTTTAATATATCTAACGATCGCAATTCAAACGTGAGAATTTTTTTTAACTGCCTCCAGTCTATCAAATATGTTTATCCTTTGTTTCATATTTACGATAGGAATTCGGGTTGCTTCTAGCGTCATCTTATTCTCTTTCACTCCCTTTTTATCTTCCGTCTTAGTAGCATTATCGCCTTGCTTAAAGGTGAAATGGTTTTTTAAAAAATCACTATGATAAAAAATGAAGGTAATTTCAGTCAGTCAGTTAAGTGCCATACATGATACACGTTTGGGCGATCATGTCTCGAAAGAGACATGACTGACTGGGTAGAAGATTATCCCGCAGTAAGTTGCCGTTGCTTTCTGCGGTAGACTGGTTGCCAACAAATGCTACAGAACCCAATCTGTCATGTTATTTAACCCATAACTGGAGAGAAGAGACGGATTAATACCTTTCCCAAGGGCATTTGTGCGTAAGTGAATGCAATGAATTCAACTGGAATTCGAACTCGGCACGCCGATTTCTCGTTCCGAGCAGATATTCACTGCACTACAACGCACGAAGGTAATTTAATCAAGCAAAAAAAATGGTGTATTACACCTATATCTTGGCTGGAGATTCCTAATCCTCACTTTTCCGTCAGAGTTCAAAGGCGTTTACGCAGCCTTGTGAGTGATGAATTATTTTCCAACATACAACCCTAGCCTTTTGCTACTCTACCACTAGTTTCATGACAAATTTTGATATGAACTACAATCTCTAATTCCGCCAGTTCAGATCATCGGTGCTCAGACCCGTCATACCACGAACACATCGTCGACTCATCTTTATTCTTCTGGGGAAAACACTACTGAGAGAAAATTTTCCCTACGAACTTAACCTCTTCAAGTCTAGAGACTAAAAATATCTATCCTAGATATTCTCATAGATATGGCCTTCTTATTTCTTTCTTTGCGCTCTTACAACTTAAATCAGTAATCCACTGACTTTTATACCTCTTTGGCAGTATAAAACATGATTTAATAACCCAGATTATAATGTACTAGCAGTATAGCCCGGCTTTGCTCGGGTGTAATGAAAGCTTTAAAACTAATCCATGATCGTGGATCTCAGATCTCTTTGGACGTTGGCACGAAAGACTAAAGAAATAATGATAGATAGATAGATAGATAGATAGATAGATAGATAGATAGATAGATTGGTTAATCTAAATCTAAACTTATTTATAAATGGTACTTTGTCTGTGTGTGTGTCTGTGTGTGTATTCGTTACCTATAGACTCCGAAACGGCTGAACCGATTTTCTTGAAAATTTACACAGATGTACTATAAGCATCTGCGAGTGTTCTTAGCTGTTTTGTGTCGAAGTACTCCAGATAAATATCGAAAATCGATACCCGAAAAAATCGGTTTATAGAAGGAGTGGTCCGATTTTAATCAAATTTGATACACTCATAGACAAAGACATAAGAAACAATATTCAGAAGTTTCAAGGTTGCAGTTCTTACAATAGTGCAGAAAATGTGGCATTGATACCAGGAAATCAAAATTTGACTTACATCCATTCATTTTTCTTTCAGTCTATGGTTTCCCTTTAACTGGAAACAACTATTGCTTTTTAGTCTTTCGTGCCAACGTCCAAAGTGTTTGAGCTCCAGGACAATGGATTAGTTTTAAAGCTTTCATTACACCCGAGCAACGCCGGCCTATACTGCTAGTAATATCATATGTACGAATATGGAGCAAAATGGCCGCTGATCAATGAGGTTTGATGAATAAGGCTGTTTACATACTTGAAACTCTGTCACGAGAGCATCTCAACTACAAGGGGTTTCAAGCACACCCCTCTTTAACACTAAACACCAATTCTGAAAGCCTGGACTTTTACTTCTTCAGATTAGGACGGACACTTTGCTTACTACACACTCACTTCTTGGAATCCCAACAGACCGTATAATTTCCCCCCAAGCTTCTGCACACGGCCCTCTTCAGTCCGTAATGATGATTGGTGCTTATATTCGGCAGCTCTCCTTTTCACTCGCTTTCTTTTCTCTAAATTATCTTCATAATGGTCGTCGTCATGAAACTCCTACTGTCCGGACATTCAAACTGGCATCTCTTTGCTTCAACCTCTGAATTTTGCTCCTACTTGGCATCATTAAGCAAGTTATGTTCTTCTGCCGACTGTATCCTGCATCTCAACAGACTTGCATTTTTCCCGCCCCGTGTCTCACTTCATTCCCACCTTCTCACGCGATAACCCCTGCCCCATTTCCCTATAATATTTTTTCATCACTTTTTCTTTGTCTTCTTTTTTTTATTCGAAACATTTTTTAATTTTTTCTTTAGACAATTCTTACACATTATTCTTCTTCAGTTCTTTTCTTCTCTCTGTTTCTCTCTCCCACATTGATTGTTGTCGTTAGTGTTTTCCTTCTTTTTAATGCTGTTTTTTCGTCCTTTTTTCTTTCTTTCTTTCTTTTTTCTTTCTTTCTTTCTTTTTCTGTCCCTCTCTTCTACATTTGATGTCATCGCTGATGTTTTTTTGACCTTGTTGTTCATTCTTCTTTTCTTTCTTTCTTTCTTTCTTTTTTCTTTCTTTCTTTCTTTCTTTCGTTCGTTCGTTCGTTTGTTCTTTCTTTCTTTCTTTTGTTCGTTCGTTCGTTCGCTCTTTCTTTCTTTATTTCTTTATTTTTTTCCTTTCTCCTACATTTGTTATTATCGCTGGTGTTTTTTGATGCTGTTGTCTTTCTTTCTTTCTTTCTTTCATTCGGTCGTTCGTTCTCTTTTTTTTTCTTCTTTTCTTTTCTTTTCCCTGTTTCTCTCTTCTACATTTGTTGTTGTCGCTGGTGTTTTTTTTAAGTTGTTGCTAGATCTTTCTTTCTTTCTTTCTTTCTTTTTATCTTTACCTCATTCGTTCGTTTCGTCTTTTTTTCTTTCGTTTCCTTCTTTTCTTTTTTTGTACCTAGTTTCTCGCTCCTACATTTGTTGTTGTCATTGATGTTTTTCTTCTTTTCTTTTTCCTTTATTTCCTTATTACTTTTTTCTTTTCTCGTTCTTTTGTTCTTTTTTGTCTTTCTTTTCTTTTCTTTGTTCCTTTCTCCAACGTTTTGTGTTTTCCTCGCTGTTGTTCTTCTTTCTTTTCTTTGTTCCGCTCTCCAACATTTTCTGTTTTCCTCGCTGTTTTTGTTCTTTCTTTTCTGTTCCTCTCTCCAACATTTTGTGTTTTCCTCGCTGTTGTTCTTCTTTCTTTTCTTTGTTCCTCTCTCCAACGTTTTGTGTTTTCCTCGCTGTTTTAGTTCTTTCTTTTCTGTTCCTCTCTCCAACATTTTCTGTTTTCCTCGCTGTTGTTCTTATTTCTTTTCTTTGTTCCTCTCTCCAACATTTTGTGTTTTCCTCGCTCTTGTTCTTTCTTTCTTTTCTTTGTTAATCTCTCCAACATTTTGTGTTTTCCTCGCTCTTGTTCTTTCTTTCTTTTCTTTGTTCCTCTCTCCAACATTTTGTATTTTCCTCGCTGTTTTTGTTCTTTCTTTTCTGTTCCTCTCTCCAACGATTTGTTTTTCCCTCGCTGTTGTTCTTCTTTCTTTTCTTTGTTCCTCTCTCCAACATTTTGTGTTTTCCTCGCTGTTGTTCTTCTTTCTTTTCTTTGTTCCTCTCTCAAACATTTTGTGTTTTCCTCGCTGTTTTTGTTCTTTCTTTTCTTTGTTCCTCTCTCCAACATTTTCTGTTTTCCTCGATGTTTTTGTTCATTTTTTTCTGTTCCTCTCTCCAACATTTTCTGTTTTCCTCGCTGTTGTTCTTCTTTCTTTTCTTTGTTCCTCTCGCCAACATTTTGTGTTTTCCTCGCTGTTTTAGTTCTTTCTTTTCTGTTCCTCTCTCCAACATTTTCTGTTTTCCTCGCTGTTGTTCTGATTTCTTTTCTTTGTTCCTCTCTCCAACATTTTGTGTTTTCCTCGCTCTTGTTCTTTCTTTCTTTTCTTTGTTAATCTCTCCAACATTTTGTGTTTTCCTCGCTCTTGTTCTTTCTTTCTTTTCTTTGTTCCTCTCTCCAACATTTTGTATTTTCCTCGCTGTTTTTGTTCTTTCTTTTCTGTTCCTCTCTCCAACGATTTGTTTTTCCCTCGCTGTTGTTCTTCTTTCTTTTCTTTGTTCCTCTCTCCAACATTTTGTGTTTTCCTCGCTGTTGTTCTTCTTTCTTTTCTTTGATCCTCTCTCAAACATTTTGTGTTTTCCTCGCTGTTTTTGTTCTTTCTTTTCTGTTCCTCTCTCCAACGATTTGTTTTTCCCTCGCTGTTGTTCTTCTTTCTTTTCTTTGTTCCTCTCTCCAACATTTTGTGTTTTCCTCGCTGTTTTTGTTCTTTCTTTTCTGTTCCTCTCTCCAACATTTTCTGTTTTCCTCGATGTTTTTGTTCTTTTTTTTTCTGTTCCTCTCTCCAACATTTTCTGTTTTCCCCGCTGTTGTTCTTCTTTCTTTTCTTTGTTCCTCTCTCCAACATTTTGTGTTTTCCTCGCTGTTGTTCTTCTTTCTTTTCTTTGTTCCTCTTTCAAACATTTTGTGTTTTCCTCGCTGTTTTTGTTCTTTCTTTTCTTTGTTCCTCTCTCCAACTTTTTGTGTTTTCCTTGCTGTTTTTGTTCTTTCATTTCTGTTCCTCTCTCCAACATTTTCTGTTTTCCTCGATGTTTTTGTTCTTTCTTTTCTGTTCCTCTCTCCAACATTTTCTGTTTTCCTCGATGTTTTTGTTCTTTCTTTACTGTTCCTCTCTCCAACATTTTCTGTTTTCCTCGCTGTTTTTGTTCTTTCTTTTCTGTTACTCTCTCCAACATTTTGTGTTTTCCTCGCTGTTGTTCTTCTTTCTTTTTTTTTGTTCCTCTCTCTAACAAATTTTGTTTTCCTCGCTGTTGTTCTTCTTTCTTTTCTTTGTTCCTCTTTCAAACATTTTGTGTTTTCCTTGCTGTTTTTGTTCTTTCTTTTCTTTGTTCCTCTCTCCAACATTTTGTGTTTTCCTCGCTGTTGTTCTTCTTTCTTTTCTTTGTTCCTCTTTCAAACATTTTGTGTTTTCCTCGCTGTTTTTGTTCTTTCTTTTCTTTGTTCCTCTCTCCAACATTTTGTGTTTTCCTCGCTGTTTTTGTTCTTTCATTTCTGTTCCTCTCTCCAACATTTTCTGTTTTCCTCGATGTTTTTGTTCTTTCTTTTATGTTCCTCTCTCCAACATTTTCTGTTTTCCTCGATGTTTTTGTTCTTTCTTTTCTGTTCCTCTCTCCAACATTTTCTGTTTTCTTCGCTGTTTTTGTTCTTTCTTTTCTGTTACTCTCTCCAACATTTTGTGTTTTCCTCGCTGTTGTTCTTCTTTCTTTTCTTTGTTCCTCTCTCCAACATTTTGTGTTTTCCTCGCTGTTGTTCTTCTTTCTTTTCTTTGTTCCTCTCTCCAACATTTTGTGTTTTCCTCGCTGTTGTTCTTCTTTCTTTTCTTTGTTCCTTTCTACAACATTTTGTGTTTTCCTCGCTGTTGTTCTTCTTTCTTTTCTTTGTTCCTCTCTCAAACATTTTGTGTTTTCCTCGCTGTTTTTGTTCTTTCTTTTCTGTTCCTCTCTCCAACATTTTCTGTTTTCCTCGATGTTTTTGTTCATTTTTTTCTGTTCCTCTCTCCAACATTTTCTGTTTTCCTCGCTGTTGTTCTTCTTTCTTTTCTTTGTTCCTCTCGCCAACATTTTGTGTTTCCTCGCTGTTCTTCTTTCTTTTCTTTGTTTCTCTCTCCAACATTTTGTGCTTTCCTCGCTGTTCTTCTTTCTTTTCTTTGTTCCTCTCTCCAACATTTTGTGCTTTCCTCGCTGTTGTTCTTCTTTCTTTTCTTTGTTCCTCTCTCCAACATTTTGTGTTTTCCTCGCTGTTGTTCTTCTTTCTTTTCTTTGTTCCTCTCTCAAACATTTTGTGTTTTCCTCGCTGTTCTTCTTTCTTTTCTTTGTTCCTCTCTCCAACATTTTTTACACGTCTTTCTTCTTTTTTGTGAGATTTCTTTCTATTTTTTAATTATTTTTTCATTTTCTTATTTTTATTCGTATTTTATCTTTCTTCTTCCCCTTTCCTTCACTCTTTTTTTATTTCTTCTTCTTCTTCTTCTTCTTCTTCTTCTTCTTCTTCTTCTTCTTCTTCTTCTTCTTCTTCTTCTTCTTCATTATCATCTTCTTTCCATTCTCTCGTATTATTTCTTTCATTTTTATTCTCATTTTATATTTCTTCTTTCTGATCCATTTTTTTTTATTCTTTCCTGATTCATTCCTGATTTTTCTTCTTTTCCTTCTTCATATTAATTTTATACTCCTCTTCTTTATTAGATATATTTTTCCTTTTTTTTTCACTTTCAATTCTTTCTAAGTGATTTATTTCCTCTTTTCTTTCCCTTCCTTCTTTCATATCTCTCATCTTTTGCTTTCCTCATCTTCTTATCCTTATTTCAATGTTTATTGACACTGCCATTATTAAGGACCCCCCACCATTTTTCCTCTTTTCCGAACACTCATTAAGAATAACAAGGATAAACCTACGCCTCGGGGGACTTGGGGAAATAAACCCACAGCTCAGTCTGGAAATCATGGAAGCGTTAATTTTTCGGATAAGCATTTCTGGAATGTATCCTCCTTTTTCCTTTTTCCAACCAAATCTGGGCTCAAACTACAAATCACATCACACATTAGCTGTAAACACACACACACACACACACACACACACACATATGCACACATGAAAACATGTTATGTCTAAGACAAGTTTTGAAGACCCACTTCCAACACGTTTATTAAAAGTTACATAGCTTTGTTTTATTTCCTATGTACGTATTTAGTTCGAATTCCAGTAGAATTCCTTGCATTCATTTACGCGCTAATGCCCTTAGGAAAGGTATTAATCCGTCACTTGCCTCCAGCTATGGGTTAAATAACAGGACAGATTGGGTTCTATAGCCTTGGCTGGCAACCAGTCTACCGCAGAAAGCAATGGCAACCGACTGCAGGATAATCTTCTGCCCAGTCTCTTTCGAGACATGATCGCCTAAAGCGTATATCACGTATGGCACTTAACTGACTGACTGAATATAATAGTCGAAAACATGATTAAGGCTTCTACTGGGTATAAATTGGGGGATCAGTTTTATATTGTTATGACGTAATAAACTGACCCCTCACTAATTAATACTTAATAAAATAATGCATCTCTTTCACCTCTAGCTAAGATTCAAATAACAGGACAGATTGGGTTCTATAGCCTTGGCTGGCTACCAGTCTACCGCAGAAAGCAATGGCAACGTACTGAGGGATAATCTTCTACCCAGTCAGTCATGTCTCTTTCGAGACATTATCGCCCAAGCTAATACATTTCCCAAGGGTATTTGTCCGTAAGTGAAAATTTACCTTGCAAAAATACGGGGGTCATTCAATAAATAAGGTGAATTTTTCGGTTTAAGGATTTCGAATAGAGGTAGAAGTTTTTTTTTCAATCCGCAAAAAAATTAAAACCTCTTGAAAAAGAAGTAAAGGAAAAAAATTTAAAAAAATAAGCTTCTATCTGTATTAGAAGTCCTTATACCGAAAATTCACCTTATTTATTGAATGACCCTTGTAGAAGTCCTTATACCGAAAAATTCACCTTATTTATTGAATGACCCTCGTAGAAGTCCTTATACGGAAAAATTCACCTTATTTATTGAATTGCCCTCGTAGAAGTCCTTATACCGAAAAATTCACCTTATTTATTGAATTGCCCTCGTAGAAGTCCTTATACCGAAAGATTCACCTTATTTATTGAATTGCCCTCGTAGAAGTCCTTATATCGAAAAATTCACCTTATTTATTGAATGACCCTCGTAGAAGTCCTTATACCGAAAAATTCACCTTATTTATTGAATGACCCTCGTAGAAGTCCTTATACCGAAAAATTCACCTTATTTATTGAATGAACCTCTTACTGTCGTAGTGTGGAAAGAAAGAACTATATATAAACTACAAGAAAATTGAATGTATGGTAATCAGTAAAAAGCGAAGCATAAAATGTCAAATCAAATTAGGGGATACTAACATCAAGCACCTGCAGAAATTTAAATACTTCGAAGTGTCCTAACAGGATACAGGATATGCGACACTGAGATCCGAAGACGTATTGGCATGGCCAAGAATTCATTCCAGAAGCTGAGTAAAGTATTGAGAGACAGGAAAATTTCGCTGGAAACAAAGAAGAAAGTACTGGATTAATTTGTGATGTCTGTCCTTCAATATGGCAGTGAATGCTGGGCAATATCATCAAAGATGAACAGAAGACTTGAAGCAACCGAAATGTTGTTCTACAGAAGGATGCTGAGCATACCATGGACAGAACATGTGAACAACGAAGAGCTTTTGGAGAGGATGAGGAAACTTATACTTAACATCAGGAAAAGACAACTTTCTGGAACATGTAGTGAGAAAGAAGGGCTTGGAGAATTTGATGCTCACGAGACGGATAGAGGAAATGAGAAACAAGAGAAATTAACGCGTGATATACTTAAGAGACTTGAATAGATGGACAGTGTGTTTTGAGAGGGGTAAACAAAAGAAAGACAGTTAAGAGCTACAATGTTTAGGGAGATGTGGAGGGCCAGGATTGCTTAAGTCCTGGGCAAACACGATATATAGAAGTCGTACTATTATGTGGTTGGTTTTTATGTTGGGTATATTTTGCCACACCCTCTACATCATGGCAGACAGTAAATCTACCCTCCAGTTCTCTAAAGTATCTTCTTTCCTAAAAGATATACTCCTTTCCAAAGCCAACATAAATGACCATAAGTTTTTTAAAAAAATGAAAAGAAATGAAAGCCCATTATTTTTTTTTAAATAAGTAAATACATAAATAATTCAACAAGTTAAAATATAAGAATAAATAATAATTACATTAATAATTATATATATATATATATATATATATATATATATATATATTAAAAAAGGATTAATTCAAAGATGTTGAATGGCCATTTCGACATCATGTCGAAATGGCCATTCAACATCTTTGAATTAATCCTTTTTTAATATATATTTGCTCTGTAATATTTTATTACATGGAGCTCTCTTCCTGTATCATTTTTTAATATTAAAATAAATTTTTAATATTAATTAGGATCGGGTTTTTTGGAATTTACCTTCCTGCTTTTTTCCCTTGGATTGAAGTATCTGAATTAAAATATATATATATATATATATATATATATATATATATATATATATATATAATTATATCGCCCCAAGCAAGGCATTTTACTGCCACTATTTTGCAGAGGTTATATAGGAGGAAAGTTATTAGAAAGAGTGACAGGTTATAGGGGGTGTCAGGAAGTGGGTAAAAGAAGGATGATTGTGGCCATAAAGTGAGGGATCAGCTTATATATCGATTGTAATGTAGAATTGATCCCCCACTTTATATCCACATTATAATAGTATAGAATTTCTTTTTTATAATCATATCACCCCAAGCAAGACATTTTACTGCCACTGTTTTGCAGGGTGATACATAGGAGGAAAGTTATGAGAAAGAGTGACAGGTTATGGGGGTGTCAGGAGATGGGTAAGAGAAGGATTAGAATACTGATGAGAGTGGAGTAGATGGAGAAAGGAGCATAAGAGAGAGGATGCAGGTTAGTGAGATAGGAAATGACTATTCACTTTAAATTTAAATTCTTGGAAAACAAGTAAATGGAAGGGAATTCCACAGGTGAGAAATGCGAGAAAAGAAGCTGATGGAGTAGAATATGTGTTTACAATTTATTGGTTTCACAGTAAAAGGGTGGGACCTAGTTGCTAATCTTGTTGCTCGAGTAAATTCATATATAGAGGGCACCAGTGCGCTAAGTTCATCAGAGTAGAAGCCGTGAACGTATTTGTAGAAGAGACACAGGGAAGCCACATTGCACCGGTGAGAAAGTGACTGTATCCGAGCCGCCAAGTCGGGATCTATGACATTACAGATTCTCCGTTGGATCTTGTCAAGGACACCCAGGCGGATAGCAGGAGCACCCGACCAGATATGACAGCAGTATTCAATGCACGGGCAGATGGTAGATTTATGTATGTGCGGGATTGTTCCAAGCGGAAAAAAACTTCCTGGCCCTACACAGATAACCGACATTCTTAGCAGCGGATTTAACTCCGGATTATATATATATATATATATATATATATATATATATATACTTTTGTATTGAGCACTTTCTTAAAAATAGTGTTTCTTTTGACAAGGAATATTATTCCAACAATACTTGTATATATATATATATATATATAATCAACCTTTATTCAATGAATAGCGCATATATAATATAAAAGAAAAAACGAAAAATATAAACAGTCAATTGCTGATACCCCTGACGAGTAAACAGAGTGATTGTTGGAGGATCCATCTCCGAAACTTTGGAGTCGGAATATTGAAGGTGATGCCAATTAGCTAAGTGACAAATTTTATATTTGTAATAATTCATTAAAAATCTACCATCTGCCCGTGTATTGAATAATGCTGTGACATCTGGTTGGTTGCCCCTGCTATTCATCTCGGGGTTCTTGACAAAATCTAGCAGAGGATCTGCAATGTAATCAATCCCGACTTGGTAGGCCAACTTCAGTCACTTTCTCACCGGCGTAATGTGGCTTCCCTCTGCCTCTTCTACAAATACTTTCACAGCTTCTTCAATGAGTTTAGCTCACTAGTGCCCCCTTTGCATGAATTTACTCTAGCTACTGGACTAGCAATTAGGTCCCACCCTTTTACAGTGAAACCAATAACATGTAACCGCAACTTCTACTCTCTCAGCTTCTTTTCTCGCACTTCCTGCCTGTGGAATTCCCTTCCGTATACTTGCTTCCCTGACAGCTACAATCTCCAAGAATTTAAATGTAAGGTCAATTGCCATCTCTTATCTCCTTGGTTCGCATCCTTTCTCTTATGTTCCTTTCCATGTCCACTCTAATCTCATACAGCTCTCTTCACACCAGTGTTCTCATCCTTCTCTTACCCATTCTCTGACACCCCGTATAACTTGTTCCTCTTTCTCATCACTTTTTTTATGTAACTCCCTGCTTATCGGTGGCAGTACTTTCCATTTGTGGAACACACTTTCATTTTTTTACTTTCTTGATAGCTAAAATCTGCACAAGTTTAAATTCAACGTCAATCGCCATCTTTTATCTCCTTGATTCCTCATCCATCACTCATCTTTTCTTCGACATTCCATGCACCCATTTTCACTCACTGTAACGTCCTGCGCACCAGTGTCTTTTCTGACTTGCTTGGGGTAAAATGATTATTAAAAAAAGGAGTACTAAAAGAACATGTCCGCTGAGATCTCTTTTTCGCCCTCAAAAGATGTGTCATTAGCAACACTTAAACTAACACCTGAACCAATGAACTAAAAGCAATTCTATTCGTCATCGACGCTCTCTTAGCACATCCAATCACTGTTTGCGACTGCCAATCACACCCACTTGTAATAATAACAGAAATTGTTCACTTAGTCCCCCATTTTTAAAAGGTACAAACATGGACTGATTTTATTCCTTTCACTCTGTCTTCTCCCGATCCGTTCCTCCAATGAATACCGAAGACAAAAACAAAAATGAACCCTGATTGTATCGCAGACGGGGAATTGGTGCCTGAAACAAGAACAATCCCGTACATAGAGGAAGTATTGTCTCTTAGCTACAGGCAATTGACCTAATGAATACTTATGACAGCAGATGACAAAAAGGACACAATAACGAGTCTGTGGGGACAAGGGCGAAAAGGAAGGGAAAGTAAACATGCAAAATAAAAAACTGAATGAATGAGCACATGGGGGGGGGGGGGCAAATGAATAGGAAGGAATAATGTTAAGAAGAAAAAAAATTATGAAGGACGAAGAAAAAAAGACAAAAATTAGAGATAAAAAGAAGCAATGAAGAAATCAGAGAATTTGCGTTTCAAAAACTCAATGGTTCGCCGTAGCTGAATAAAGGTACTTTAAGTTAATAATCTAGCAGGGAGTGTGGAACCCTGGTTTGAGGTTAAAGGCCATATTCTACTATTCAATGTTTAAAATGTAGAAAGGGATGAGATCAAACATGATCACGCTAAAAAGCAAACAGTACATACACAAATACATATATATATTAAATTACTTAGTTTTTGGTCACAAGGAAATTAGACTAGTGCACAGCTGTATTAAAAAATGTTCAATACAGTTATATTGTAGAGCCATTTATTATTTATTAGTTATTGCATGTAGTCTGAAGACAGCACATGGTAGAAATGTAGGTCGCGTAATAACTCGTTTACAAATAAAGAATATGTGTGCGTGTGTGTGTGTGTGTGTGTGTGTGTGTGTGTGTGTGTGTGTGTGTGTGTGTGTCCATTATAAATATCCAGTGTGTATATATATATATGTATATCCATTAAAAAACATTTAAAGTGATATATACATACATACATATATATATATATATATATATATATATATATATATATATATATATATATATATAGTATTTACATTATTCGGACTATCAACAACAACAAAATTGCAATACTCTGGAATAAAAGGGTTACTGGACATTAGGTTTATAAGTCCCAAAAGGTCAGTTCTTGTCCTTAAGGATATATACCCCAGTGGATATAGACGTTGGTTAGTTCCTGTGACTTGACCCGAAGAGTTGTGGGTTCAATCCCAGGCTGCAGCAATGGTGAACAAGTAACTTACAGGGTTAGTATATTTATTTATTTCCGTATTCTGGCCTGAATATTCTAGAAATCTTATTAATGAAAGACAAATTTGCGAACTGCGTTTGCTATTTTTGGTAACTGTTGCCGATGCTTAGCAGAGTTTTATGTCAACACAAGATAAAATCGTCGCTGATGGTGGATGTTTTTGTGTTAACGTCCTTGTAACCTCTCTGAAAATGGGCTTATGTGAGCCGAAAGCTTCGAACCAACCTAATAAAAAATTATCCAAATGTTGGAGAATTTTTGTCTCTATTTTCAACTGAAATTAAAGCCAAAATACAATGTTTAGAACGGCTCGTGATTAAACATAATAAACATTCATTGTCTCTTATATTTAACAGTATAGGTTTAGAAAATTATCTGCTGCCTCGATACACTATATATATATATATATATATAATCTATGCAAAGTAAAGTAAACGACGTGTTCCCATTCTCTCCTTGAATGAAAAAATGGGTTTCAAGAATATCTTAAAGGAAAGTGACTCTTATGTATAATTTTATTATATTACTATACTAGCAGTATAGCCCGGCGTTGCTCGGGTGCAATGAAAGCTTTAAAACTAATCCATGGTCCTGGAGCTCAGACACTTTGGACGTTGGCACGAAAGACTAAAAAGCAATAGTTGTTTCCAGTTAAAGCGAAACCGTAGACTGAAAGAAAAATGAATGGATGTAAGTCAAATTTTGATTTCCGGGTATCGATAACAAATACGTTTTTTTCATCGTAAACTGAATTTTGAAGGCTAAATAAATCCTCTGAGTAAATGGTATCAAGGCTGAGACTAAGAACTACAATTATACCTACTTAGAGCCAAACCCGAAGTAAAAACTAAAATAAAAGTGCTGAAAAAATTCAGACATACAGGCAGATAAACAGATACATACACAAACATCTTGCCTTATATATATATATATATATATATATATATATATATATATATATATATATATATTATCGATTTTCTGCACTATTGTAAGAACTGCAACCTTGAAACTTCTGAATATCGTTTCTTATGTCTTTGTCTATGAGTGTATCAAATTTGATTAAAAATTGGACCACTCCTTCTATAACCCGATCTTTTTCGATTATCGATTTTCGATTATCGGTTTTCGATATTTATCGGGGGTACCTTGACACAAAACTTAGCTAAGAACACTCGCAACTGTGTAAATTTTCAAGAAAATCGGATCAGCCGTTTCAGAGTCTATAGGTAACGTATACACACACAGACACACACACACACACAGACAAAGTTCCATTTGTAAATAAGTTTAGATTTAACAGTAAATGCAACAGAAGAGTATTATCCGACTAGTGCTTGTGTTGGTTGTCCAGCGTTCAATCAATGCGACTGTTCTCTCAAGGCCTCCTCTCCTGTCAATCTTATAGTAGGCGGAACAGTCCAACATAGACTCTTTAGAGGGAGGACAAAAGACAGATAATTAAGCAAATGAAGACGTAAAGAACCATGATTGACTACATCCTGAATGGATACGGAAATTGAAACTGTAGAGAAAAAAACGTTAAATTACTACATTCTCTTTCCTAAGAAACCATGGAAATTTGCAGATAATTAAGAAAAGAAAGTTGTGGAGATCCATGGTTAGCTATGTGCTGAATTGATATAGCAGACTGAAGAAGCGAGACACTTCACCACTGTTTTACTCTGGAAGTCAACATAATTCTCAGATAATAAATAAAAGAAATCTGGCCTGAGACATAATTTCCACCTTGAGGAGACAAGTCATTTTTTAAATTGATTTTAAGTGCGTCTGCCTAAATGTGTATTTATATGTATGTGTGTTTGAGCCTAAATGTGTATGTGTGTTTGAGCATCTGAAAAAGCACACAGTGCATCGTATGAATGCAGCACCTGTTTCAGTTGTAGTAACAAAGACAAACGAAGTGGGAAAATTGAGGTTAGAAGAAATAATTTTAAAAAGAAAAACAGTGGGCGGGGACCCAAATCAGAATCGTGTAAAGTGAAAGTGAAAGTAGAAGCAAGCTCTGATTGGATGATAAAACGGCCGACCGACAAATATGTGCGTAAAAGTCTATGGCATCGTCGTATGCAGAAAAGAAGTGAGTCAGTATTTCTTAACATCTTTTTAGCACTTATATTTATTTTATACAAGGCCTTGGGTTCACGCAGGGCGTCTTTGTCACCGCAGATTCGAAGAAACAACTTCATAAATAGATCGTTTTTCTCACTTTCTTCCGGTATTGAAGATCTTATTGAAATAAATAAATTCATCGATTAGTTGATTGGTTCTTGGCAAGAGTTTATATCTTTAATACTGAAATTCGCACAATACAAGGCTGGAGAGCAATTCAAGTTAGAGGGTTGCTGTTAAACTACTAATGACTAATGAATCATTAATTTGCAAATGTTTCCCAATGTAAGGCTCAAGAGCTGTTTGATCAGCTGTTGTATCCTGGTACACTTGTAGTTTTTTTGTCAACCAATTTGTGTATCTACTTACATTTACACTACCGACCATAATTATTAGGCCACCCCAGGTTTTTTTTAAAGACATGATGTATTTCATACTATTTGTTAGTATTAATTGCCAAGTGGATAATTCTAAATGAAAATAGAATGGTTCTTTTGTCATTATTACTTTGAAAATTTTACAAGGCAAGGAAGCAAAGATGAACTCGTCCGAATCACCCTAAATTTTCTTCATTCTTTCATTGATGAAACTGCAATATAGATAATTATTAAATATTTATAAATTCATTTGATGCACATGTTATTGTGCAGTATTAACAAAAGAACCATTTTATTTTCATTTAAAATTATTTACTTGGCAATAAATACTAAAAAATTGTATGAAATACATTATTTTTTAAACACTGGGGTGGCCTAATAATTATGGCTGGTAGTGTATATCTTTGTCAGCCTATAAACTTTTCAGTTGACTGACATGTTTTGGGGTTATTGTCACATCACGTTCAAACACCAGTTCCTGTACCTTCTCTGAAGTTAAGCTTGGTCAGTACCTATATGAGTGACCGCTTGGGAATAGCTGGTCATGTAAGCTTACATTTTCAGTTGTGTGATGAATAATGGCGATGAATTGTTAATCAAGGAGCCGAGTTCCAATTCCAGTTGGGTTCGTTATATACACTTATGCGAAAATACCCTTGGAGAAGATACGTATCTACCCGTATTTTACTCCCAATAAACCCTTGTATCTTAATGGCTTTATCGTCTTGCTTGATGTGAAGTGATTACAAAAATGCAAACAGATTTTGTAAGCTCTCCATACTAATAAACAGAGCATTAGTCAGTTAGTTAAGTGCCATACGTGATACACGTTGGACGATCATGTCTCTTTCGAGACATGATTGACTGGGCAGTATTTTCCTGCAGTCGATTGCCGTTACTTTCTGCGGTAGTCTGGTTGCCAAAAAAGCCTACAGAACAAGAAATAGATTAATACTGTTCCCAAATGTACGTGCACATAATTGAATGCAACGAATACAAATACAAAATTTAAAAAATTAAAACTTAATGTATCACTAAACCATTATTATTTTTAAAAAAAAGAAAAGTCTTCCAATCTAAAAAATATTTTTTGGTTTTAAATAACCAACAAAGGGTTGATAAGCCTAGAAAACGAATTAAATGATATTTACAATGAGATAAATTGAATGATTCAGTAATCAGTTGGTTCCTTCAGGGTTGTGCAAAACTTTCTGGCGCCTTTAGGGGTTCGGGTGGGGTGGTGGTGATCGGGGACTGAATACAAAGAAAGAAACTGTTTTAGCTAGAAACTTATGCACACAGCACACACCTAATACGTTCAAAGAAATATATTTGTTTAATGGCTGGCTGCTATATTTTTGTATGATTATGCTGACTGATAAGGAAAGAAGGCTTAGAGAATTTGACGCTCATAGAGCATACTGAAGGCAAACAGGGTTAATAGAAACAGTGAGTTATCTATTTATCGTTACAAGCTAAAACAGGACGTTACCGTCTAAGAAATTATACAGAACTTGAGAGAGGATATTTTAGTTTATCCAAATATAGATTTCACTAAAAATCGAAAGCACACTCGTTATATATATATATATATATATAGAGAGAGAGAGGGTGTCCATAAAGTGTGGGTGCACTTCAAAAAATTTATAATTTTATTTCTATTTGTGATAGAAATAATCTGTAAAAAATGTTATAAAGTTTCATGTTTCAACAAGATGAAGCTCCTTGTCACTTTGCTCTGCGTGTTAGTTTCTAAATCAAAAATTTTCTAACAGAAGGGGTGGAGCATTTTATTGTCCTCCACGTTCGCCAAGTTTGACTCCATTAGATTTTTTATGGGGACATGTGAAAACAATTGTGTATGCAACCAAATCTAGTTAATTTGAAGATTTAAAAGCAAAAATAACTAATGTGATTTCAAGCATTACTGTAAATCAGTTGGCAAATGTTTCCCGTCAACTGCAAAATCGTATTACCCTTTGTATTGCTAATGATGAACGACATATGGAAACTTAAATAAAATTTCAATAAAACCTTAAAAAATATAGATTTACTTTTTTCTGATCCTTTTTACAAATCATTTCTATCGTAAATACAAATAAAGTTATAAATTTTTTCAAGTGCACATGAACTTTATGGACACCCTATATATATATATGTGTGTGTGTGTGTGTGTGTGTGTGTGTGTGTGTGTGTGTGTGTGTTGCTAAATTTAAGGGACAATGAATGTCTATTAGGTTTAATCATGAGTCGTTCTAAGCATCGTATTTTTCGCTTTAATTTCAGGTGAAAATAAAGATAAAAATTATCCAACATTTGGATATTATTTTATTAAGTTGGTTCTAAGCTTTTGGCTCACATGAGCCATCTTAAGAGTGGTTACAGGGACATTAACAAAAACAAACACCCTCCATCAAAGACGATTTTATGTTGTGTTGACATAAAACTTTGCTAAGCAACCATAACAGTTACCACATTGTAAACGCAGTTTGTAAATTTGTAATGCGGTTCTATGACGTCACACCGCGCGAGAGCCCGAAATGTTAACAGAACCATATATTTAAATGCAATGTAGTATGTTATGACCAGATTTAAACGTGACTTTATTAAGTATGTCTTGTTTTAATTTAATGTAGATGACCTCCAATATATGAAGGTTATATTTAGTGTGGGTAAGAGTGAGTATTATTGTATTGTTGACTAAAATCTGTCTGATATGACCTACATGGCTATGTTTTTTCTAAGAAATGTTGTTTAATTGAACTCTGATCAGAAAGGTGACAGATAAGTCTACGGGAGAGTGTGATTGTAGTGAAATCAATATATTTAGTGGGTTTATTATTAGTATCAGAGATACAATCTCTGAACGGGCATGTAAATTTATACACTACATTGGTTTTCTAGATAATTTTTGTCTTTATTTTCAACTGAAATTAAAGCCAAAATACGATGTTTATAGCGGCTCATGATTAAACATAATAGACATTCATTGTCTCTTATATTTAACAGCATCTGTTTAGAAAATTATCTGCTGCCTCAATACACTATATATATATATATATATATATATATATATATATATAGTGTATGAGGGGCGCATTTGTTTTGGGATGGTGTTTAGTAGATTTCAAGAACTTTGGTTTTGTTTTCTTTAAACTTAGCAGAGAGGAAATGTAAAGTTCCTAGCCAAGCGAAAACCGGAATTCCATGCAGAGCATCACGTGCTTCGTCGACCATCATTCTTTCCAGTGTCTGAATGAGTCATCATCGTCGGGAACGTCGTCATCATGGAGGGTTATTCTCTTTGTCCTGAGTCATTGTCCTCATTACATGAATACCACCGCCATCGAAACTTTTCTTTTCGTTCTTTTATGTTCAACTAGCAATATTGCCCGGCGTTGCTCGGGTGTAATGAAAGCTTTAAAACTAATCCATGGTCCTGGAGCTCAGACTCAGCCTAAAGAATATTTGAAATAATAAAATAATTGCGACAATTTACCAATCGCACCTAGTATATATATATATATATATATATATATATATATATATATATATATATATATTATGGATGTAAGTCAAATTTTGATTACCTAGTATCGATATCAAATAAGTTTTTTTTCGTCGTAAACTGACTTTTGAAGGCTAAATAAGTCCTCTGAGTAAATGGTATCATTGCTGAGACTAGGAAACTACAATTAGACCTACTTAGAGCCAAACCCGAAGCAAAAACTAAAATAAAAGGGCTGAAAAAATACAGACATACAGGCAGATAAACAGACACACACACACACAAACATCTTGCCTTTTATTTATATATATATATATATATATATATATACTAACAAAATACAAGATCGTAAGCTAGCGGCGGCGACACAACGGCTCGTCAGGGCCTGACGAGCCGTTGTGCGAAACCGCGGTAGGTCTTGGCGATCTTGCTATTTTGTTAGTGTGTTTGCTCTGCGTTACTGCCTTCTAGTTAAATACTTTTCGGTTGTGTGTATCGAGCACTTTTCTTTTCTGGTTGTTTGTTCCGTTAGAGGGTTTTTTTTCTTTTTACTGGGAGGAACCGTATGTATTGTCGGTCCCACGCAGTTTTCTTTTTTTCCCCCTCTTTGCCCAAAGCTTTATAGCCGAGGACAATAACGGATTTAGATTCTGCTGGTCATTCATGGTCTTAGAAAGTCCCTTCTATAAAATTTTGAGATTAGAATACATGCAGAGTCGGTTTAATAATAATTATTATTATTATTATTATTATTATATATATATATATATATATATATTATTGATTTTCTGCACTATTGTAAGAACTACAACCTTGAAACTTCTGAATATCGTTTCTTATGCCTTTGTCTATGAGTGTATCAAATTTGATTAAAATCGGACCACTCTTTCTATAACCCTATTTTAATCGATTATCGATTTTCGATATTTATCGGAGGTACCTCGACACAAAACCTAGCTAAGAACACTCGTAGATGCTTATAGTACAACTGTATAAATTTTCAAGAAAATCGGTTCAGCCGTTTCAGAGTCTATAGGTAACGGATACACGCACACAGACACACACACACGCACACACGCACACACAGACACACACACACACACACACAGACACACACAGAGAAAGAGTTCCATTTATAAATAAGTTTAAATTAGATAGATTTAGATTTGTACCGCAATCAAAGATGTGGCTTAGATATGAATATAAATCTATAAATATGAGAGGCTGGTGAAGAGTTCTTAGCCCAACAAAGAAGAAATCCTTTGTAATTTTTTGTTTTGCGTGTATTTTATGAAATGTTATGAAAAAGAACCAGCCAAAAATTTTCGTTACGCCCTCGTATATATATTTCCAGGTGAAGAGGACTCAAGGTTTTACTATTTTGAGTGCACTGGCATTTATTTTATTATAAACAGTGCTCAATATAATAAATATACAGCTTAATATAATTATATAGTTATGAATTAATTGTACATTGCGACATGGAAATTTCTATGTTTCGAGATAGATTCTCTTCATCAGGCAATGTTTGACGTTGGTTGTACAAATGATTTAAATTTAAATACAAAAACCTTCGGTTTACTGCTTATGTATGTGTGAAGATATAAAATTTACATGTGCGTTTCTTTCAACTAATCACAGCGAAGATTCATTTTGGAATTTGGCCCCAAAGAATACATACTAACTTTTTGCTTTTTTTTTTTCCTTTTTTCCTTCCCTTATCTTACTTTTCTCCTTTCTTCTTTTCACTCCTTAACGGTCAACAATGAAAATCTTCGTTAAAAGAATTAGAACACTCTGTACATTGTACATAACACGTTACAAGTCTGCTTTCTTCTACCCAGCGTTCATAGCTCAGAGGTAGAATCGCCGACTGACGCCAATTCGGTCGGGTTTCAATCCTGAATACAAAAGCAATCGTATGTATAACCTTACTGATGAGCTGTTATATATATATATATATATATATATATATATATATATATATATATATATATTAATCATATCACCCCGAGCAAGGCGGTAACGCCACTGATGAGCAGATTATTTAAAACTAGGTGTAAAAGAAATTTATTAAAAAAGGTTATATTTAATTTTTTCGATTTTCTATTAAACAAGTTATTTTGAAACTACTATATTGAACATCTATGGGATATTTTGGATAAAAAATTTGATAAATCTAATGTTACTTTGCCAGAAACACTTTGGGAACCAATACAAGCTACTTGGCAGGAGATACCATTAGATACATTAAATAAGCTTGTGATGCCAATGCCTGATGAATGAAGGCGGTGATCATATCAAAAGGCTATTATACTCAATATTAAATTTATTTTGGAACAAGTATTTTTTCTTATTAAAGCATTTGGTGAGTAAATCAAATAAAATGTCTTTAATTAAATTGTTTATTTTCTGTCAATATGCCTCATAAAAGATAAAACAATTCTTGTCCTAATACTTTTGCACAGTACTATATGTATATATAGTACTATATATATATATATATATATATATATATATATATATATATATATATAAGACAAATAATAACAATATAATGTTACTAATTAATTCTGATTCTGCTTTGTTTTGTATTATAAGTGACTGCATAGTGACTTTATTGCCACTCTGCAGTGAAACAGGCTTGTATATGGATGACTAATTAATTATACTCTCATTACGATTGGACTCTCCAGAAAGGTAAAATTTTAAAAACAGTTACTACTTCTGCGATTTACGCATTACTCTTTAGTAATGAATTGAGTTTTCCCGTGACTGGCGTGTGTATAAATCGTATATTTATAACACGCTAAAATTTCCTCCTCTCCGCCATGCGTCAATAGGTTAAACTGACACCAAATCGGTCGAGTTTCGATCCCGGCTAGAAGCAAGTGGATGTCTAGCCACACTGAATAGCTCGAAACAGGCTTGTATGAGGATGACTAACATTTATATATATATGCTTCTGCATGACTAATATATATATATATATATATATATATATATATATATATATATATATATAGTCGTCCGCAGACAGATCTGTTTCGCTGTATCACAGCTTATCAGTACGGTTAGACATCCGCTTGAAACCCGACCGAATTGGCTTCAGTCGCCGATTCAACCTCTGAGCTATGGGCGCTCGGTAGAAGGAGGCAGACTCTTAGCGTGTGATATATCATGTATACACACGCCAATAGCTGAGAGTGCTCTAATTCATTACTGAATGAACGATGCGTAGATGTTAGAGTAGCTACTCTTTTTTCAATGTCTACCATTCTTCCATCTTCTTTGCCATCCATTTGCTCAAGTACTTTACGCGTTGCTTTCCTCTGTCTCTTTTTTCTTCTAACTGTCCTGTGAGTATCAGATTCTCCAACCCTCTTTCCTTATTACATGTCCGAAAAACTTCAACTGTATTTTCTTGATGTTAAATACCAGTTTCCTTTTCGTTTCAATCCTTTCCAAAACCTCGTCGTTGCTCACATGTTAGGTCAAATGTACAGCCAAAAGTTTTGCAACACTATGTAAAAGTATAAGTTTCAGATATTTTTGAATACCGAAAGTGATTTTAACCATGAATAATCAATAAATAGGATGTGCTTAATTCGCTTATGCAAATTATAAGTGATTCGCCTGGGCGAGTTCTCGACTCTATGAAATGAGATGGAATATTTTTTCTGGGGAGAAGAAAAAAGAATAGCGTAGAGTTTGAACCGTATTTTTTTTTTTTTTTTGAACCACATATTCGGCAGACAGAGTGAAGTGAAAAGCGGAGAGAAGAGATTGGACAGTAATTCTTTTTTTTTTTTAAACCACATTATTCATTCTGTACATCTAACTGTGATCCAAATGGGAAAAAGTCATTGTTCCAAATCCAAACAATCTGCAATCGTTGCTTTACACAAAGCCGGTCTTAGCTGTCGTTAGATTGCCAAACAATTGAATTTAACATCAAAATTTAACATACATCATAATAAATATATTTTTTACTTTGAAATAGTTTAAATTACTATAAAATTCTAAAGAAAAAAATATTTTAAAATGCTAAAGCAAAAATAGTTGTGTTTTGTTATCGATAACAAGATTTTTATGGTGATGCAAAACATTTGGCCAGAGCTGTAAATCTTTTTCACAACTAACATCTAACATTGCCTGATGAGGACAGAGAAATCTCGAAACATAGAAATTTCCGTGTCGCAATGTATTTTTAATTCATAATTATATGATTATATTTTGCTTTACAATATTTATTGGATTGAGCACCTTTTATAAAAAAGAAAAAGGTAGGTGACAGAGAACTCAAAATCGTAAAACCTTGGGTCCTCTTTACCTGAATTTATATATATATATATATATATATATATGTGTGTGTGTGTGTGTGTGTGTGTGTGTGTGTGTGTGTGTGTGTGTGTGTGTGCAGGGCCGTAGATGATGCTAAAAAAAACACCGGACACAGAGAAAATTGCCCCGATTTATTAGTTGACAATGTGATGACGTCATCAGTGTCATCCGTTTCCAGAAACTATGATTTTTACGGATTTTTTCGGCTATTCCAAAAGAAACTAGGCACAGAAAGTGAACGAAAGCAGGAAATCGGGTTCGGACTTTCTGAGTATAACCAGTCTTTTCTCCCAAAATTAATAAATAAACAAACTGCGTTCATTCGGATGTTTTCTTCGTTTTTCTTTCTTTCTTTCTTTCTTTCTTTCTTTCTTTCTTTCTTTCTTTCTTTCTTTCTTCGTGAATTGCTTAGTTTGATTTCTGACGAAGACATTTTTCCTTGCCCGGATTTTCACTATGATTGCACGGATCGGCCCGGACCCGTGCCCGATGTGCCCGGTAATCAGATACGGACACATGTGTGTGTGTGTGTGTGTGTGTGTGTGTGTGTGTGTGTGTGTGTGTGTGTGTGTGCGTGCGTGCGTGCGTGTGCGCGCGCGCGCGTGTGTAATATTTTGTGCCTTTTTCTTTTTTCGTTGTTAATTTTAATCACTCGATTTCATTTCTTATCATACGTACATGATCAAATAAAATGCATTAATAAGTACTTAATGCATTAAAATGCATTAAGTACTTATTAATCTAAAGATATAAAAGGAAATGACATTTTTGGACACTCAGCTTAAAGAGAAGATACAACTTATAGAATATAGAAAAAACGTATCGAATAGAAAAGAAATAGAGACGAACAAGAAAAGACAATGCTTAATCCTTAAGAAGAAACTGAGTGAGACATTGTGGGCGTGGCTGTAATAAAATGACATCACGTCCAGAGGTAACAACTTTAAGAGAGCACAAGCGGCTCTTTGCGTTCGTTGCAAAATCAATTAATTTTCCGCTTCTCTTTCCTTTGTTTGCCTCTCTTGTCCAGGATGGACAAAGGAGAACGCATTTTGTTCATTGTGTCTTTCTTCTTCCCCGCCGGGAGGTAAAGAGTGATAAACTGAAGATGATAACACTCAATTGTAATGGCGAATATGCATGGTCACACCAGAGGCTGTTCAAATGCGCACGCAATGTATAGATTAATTCACTTGCCTTGTATGCATTTACCGTCGTAAAACCTACAGAACCACGCATACGCATGATGATGGGGAACTGCAATTACACCCGGGGTCGTCTTTAGCACTAGGACGCAAGTACACGTCCATTCATTCGATGCTTCGAAGAATAGAGGGCCAATCTTATATATCTACATTTTCATTTCTATGTTCTATGTCCCTTCAGGGCGTTCACAATCATGGCTATCCCCAACTTCTTGTCTTTTGTAGCCTTTAGTAAAATTTGTCGTTTTACTATCTCTCCTAATCCCTGTTCTACCAACCATTTATACATGCTCGTTAAATAGGTCATGGGCTGTTTTCCTCTGTTCCTCTTGCCTTCAATATGTATGGGCGTCCAAAACCTTAGGATATTTCCGAGAGGGTGCTGAAAGCTTACCAGAATGCTTGGTCATTGAAAGATTGGTTTGATAATTGTTTAAAGCTAGTAAATTTTCAGATCATCATTTTTTTGTTTTTTGTTGTTTTTTTTTCTTTCTGTGCCTCTTCTACAAATACTTCCACGTCTTCTACTCCAATGAACATAGTTCACTGGTGCCCCTTATGTATGAATTTACACAAGCTACTAGCCTAGCAATTAGGCCCCAGCCTTTTACAGTGAAACCGATAAAATGTAACCGCAATTTCTACTCTAATAGCTTCTTTTCTCGCACTTCCCGCATGTGGAATTCCCTTCCGTGTACTTGCTTCCCCGACAGCTACAATCTCCAGGAATTTAAATGTGAGGTCAATAGTCATCTCCTATCTCACTAACTCGTATCCTTTCTCTCAAGCTCTTTTCTCCATCCACTCCACCCCCGCATTAAACTCGTATTCCCATCCGTCTATTACCCTCCTCCTGACACCCCTATAACTAACCCCTCTTTCTCATCATTTTTTCCTATGTAACCCCCTGCGCAACAGTGGCAGTAAGACTGCCTTGCCTGGGGTGAAATTATTAAAAAAAGATGAATAGTCGGTGGAGGGGCTGTTTGCTAAGAAAATCAACGTACAAAATCTTCGGCTTTGACTCGGCTCGAACATTGATCTTTAGCAACAGAGAGACCTAACCGACGATTTCAACAGCGAGGAAAGACACAGCTTTCAAATACTTTCATATTAATGCACAAAAAAGTGCACACGTGAATACATACACACATATGCACATGAATACATACACGCAGGAATATGTACACCCGTACACATATGAATACCTTCAACTCCCGCCTGTGGAATTCTCTTCCATTTACTTGCTTCCCGGACAGCTACAATCTCCAAGAATTTAAATATAAGGTCAATAGATATCTCCTATCACACTAACTCGCACCCATTCTCACAAGCTCTTTTTCCATCTACTCCACCCCATCCTCGGTATTCTTATCCGTTTATTATACTCCTCCTGACATTTCTTATGACTAACCCCTCTTTCTCATCACTTTCCTCCTATGTAACCCCCTGCGCAACAGTGGCAGTAGAATGCCTTGCTTGGGGTGAGATGATTTTAAATAATACATAGAGACACGTACACACATGAATACAAACACAAGAATACATACACACATACAGATATGAATACATGCATACATGCAGAAATATATACATACACACATGAATATATGCTCAAATAGACACATACACACACTTACAGTCATGTATACATGCACACAAGAATACATGCACACATGAATGATACACACGTGAAAAATAAACACGTGAATACATACACACATATACACACATAAATACATACACATAGGAATACATACACATATACAAACATGAATACATGCACACGTAAATACATACACATATACATACATATAAAAATACACATATGAATACATACACATACGTGTACATATGAATACATATACACACCCTATACGTGAATAAATGCATACACACACACGACTACATACGCGCACATACACATAGTAATATACACGCAGTTATACATAAACAAATGTACACACATTAGTACTGACACACAGGATGCATACACAGATACACACTTAAATACATACAAAAACAGACGCGCAGGAATCCATGAAAGCATATGAACACTGATATACACATATGCATACACACATGCATGCATACACACGTACACAGATGAATGCATACACACACATACAGGATACCCAGATAGTCTTTTTAGATAACTCCTGTTTTCTAGAGTAGTTAGCCAATCCTTGTTGCAGACTCCAGCTCATTCGGGCACATTTGTATTGGGATGGTCAAAGACGTATTCTAAAAGTTAATCAGAGTATTAAGAGACAGGAAAATTTCGTTGGAAACAAAGAAACGAATACTGGACTGGGGCATGATATCCGTCCTTCTAGATGGCAGCGAATGCTGGAAAATCTCCTCGGAGATGAAGGTGAGACTCGAAACAACAGAGATGTGGTACTACAGAAGGATGCTGAGGATACCATAGAACGAACGTCTGAGATTTTGGAGAGAATGGGAACAAAAAGTATACTTATACTTAACATAAAGAAGAGACAGTTAAAGTTTCTGGGACAAGTAATGAAGAAGAAGGGCTTGGAAAATTTTATACTCACAGGGCGGATGGAGGAAAAGAGGAACAGTGGAAAACTGCGTGTGACATACTTCATGGGCTTGAGCAAATAAATGGCAGTGGAGAGTTTGGGAGAAATAAGAAAACAAAATTTATTAAAAGCTTTAAAGGACAGGATTCCCTACGTCCTGAACTGTCGCGGCATATAAAAGAGGAATGGTTCATGAGAACTATTGGTTATTTACGACCCACTAGCCAAGTATATCAGGATCATATGTTCAGTGGGTGCCTGCGGTTATAGGTATTCTTCTTCTATGTGCCTTGTCCCTTCAGGGCGTAGGCGATCATGGCCTTCCACTTTTCCCTATCCCTAGCTCTAAGCACGCTTTCTCCTGTTCCATCACCCAAACCCCGCTCTGCCATCCACTAGCTCAAGACCATAAATCTAGAACATAAATGTATAGAAACTAGCATGGCCACAAAATGAGGGATTAGTTTGTATATTGATTATAATATAGAATTGATCCCCCACTTTATATCCATATTGTAATTTCTTATAATCATTTGGCATGCATCTTCTCCTTCTTCTTCTTCCATGTACCTTGTCCCTTCAGGAAGTAGGCGATCATGGGCTTCCACGTTTCCCTATCCCTGGTGGCTCTGAGCACGCCTTCTCCTGTTACACCATGAAACCCTCGTTCCATCATCCACCTGATTAGGTTCTTCAAATATATTATCCGCTGCTTTCTCCTGTCTCTTTTTCCCTCTATCTGACCTGTTAGTATCGGGTTCTTCAAGCCATCTTTTCTCATTGCACGTACCAGGAACTTCAGCTGTCTCTTCCTGATGCTCAGTATTAATTTCCTTTTTGTTTCCATCATTTCCAAGATCTCATCATTGCTCACATGCTCGATCCATGATATTCGCAGCATCCTTCTGTAGAACCACATTTCAGTTGCTTCAAGTTTTTCCTTCGTGGTATTGTCCAGCATTCACTGCCATATTGAAGGACAGACAGCACGTAGCAATCCAGTAATCTCTCCTTAGTTTCTAGCGAAACTGTCCTGTTTCTTAATACTTTACTCAACTTCTGGAATGCTTCCTTCGCCATGCCAATTCGCCTTCGGATCTCTGTGTCGCACTTTCCGTCTTCTGTTATAACGCTTCCCAGGTATTTAAATTTTTGTACCTGCTTGATTCTGGTATCCCCGACCTGTATTTGACATTTTGGGCTACCCTTTTTACTGATGACCATAGTTTTTGATTTTGAGGTGATACAATAATTTTTGATTTTGAGGTGTGGGACTGTTTTCCTTAAAGAAATTAAATGACCAAGTATCACATTGTGATAGATATGGCGAACAAACCACTCTATTTACTTCACGTACGTAGATATATAATTCAGTCAGTTAAGTGCCATATGTGATACACGCTTTCGACTCATGACTAACGAGGGAGATTTTCCCGCAGTAGGTTGCCATTTCTTTCTGTGGTAGACTGATTGCCAACCAAGGCTACAGAACCCAATCTGCCCTGCTATTTAACTCATAGCTGGAGGGAGAAGAGGTGGATTAATACCTTTACAAAGGGTATTTGCTCGTAAGTGAATGCAACGCATTCAACTAGAATTCGAACTCAGCTCTCCGATTTATCATTCGGAGTCTATATCCATTGCACCACAACGCACATGCAATTAGATTTCCGTGGGCTTAAAACAGGCATAACGGCTTTAACAATTTTCAACTCTGGCGCTTTTCAAAATCTTTTTAAATTAACTAGTAGCAATTAGTAACGATAGTGTTTTGTATTACGGCAGAAAGTAATTAGCTCAGTCTATATACGCACACAAGGCCCCCCACACACACACACAAACATACACGCACACACACACACACACACACACACAAACACACATACAGAGTCCCAATACACAAAGGCACTTTTCCAAACTAATAATTAACCAACTAGTATGAGACCACTCAGTCAGTTAAGTGCCATACGTGATACACGCTTTGGGCGATCATGTCTTTTTCGAGACATGACTGACTGGGCCGAAGATTATCCTGCAGTAGGTTGTCATTGCTTTCTGCAGTAGACTGGTTACCAGTTAAGGCTATAAGACCCAATCTATCCTGTTATTTGACTCATAGCTAGGGGGGGGAGAGATGCATTATATTATTAAGTAGTATTTAGTGAGGGGGTCAGGTTATTACTTCATAACAATAGAAAACCGATCTCCTGCCTAATGCACAGTAGAAGCCTTAATCATGTTTCCAACTATTATATTCAGTCAGTCAATTAAATAATATGTGATACACGCTTTGGGCGACCATTTTTCGAAAGAGACATGACTGACTGGACAGAAGATTATCCGCGGTAGACTGGTTGCCAGTCAAGGCTATAGAACCCAGTCTGTCCTATTATTTAATCTATAACTGGAGGGAAGAGACGGATTAATACCTTTCCCAATGGTATTTGTGCGCAAGTGAATGCAAGGAATTCAACTGGAATTCGAACTCGGCACCCCGATTTGTTATTCCAAGTCGATATCCACTGCACCACAACCTACCAAACGAAATCAAAACTGCAGAGGTCGGCCTACTAACAGAAATGGTGATTTTTAAATGATGTCATCTAAAATGTATTCCATCTATTGTGGATTATAAATGGCAGATACGGGATGCAGAGTTCGAATCACTTACAGGAGAATTTGAATAGAGAGCTAGTTTTTTTTTTTTGTTTTTTGTTTTTTTAATGTAGAATGGCGAAGTCATAAGAGGCTTGCGCAAGGCGCAGAGTATCCAGGGTCAGCTGAAAAGACTAGAAAGGTGACAAAAGAGTGAATCGAGAAACAGAGAAACGGGAATTTTTTTTCTTTCTTTTCTAACACCGCTTCCTTTTCCTTGCGCGCATGCGTGTTGTGCCTTTAAACATTTTTTTCTCTTTCTTTCTGATTTCAGTTTTCTGCATTTAATAGTTGTCTCTCCTTTCCTTAAATTAACTCTTATTTAATTAATTAATAAATTAATTAATATAAGAAATTCACTCATTCATTAATATATTCATTCTCTTTCCAAATCTATTTTTGGGTGTAAAATATAACTTTTTCTCCTTGAAGAAAATTAATATATTAAGGAATGAGTGAATTAATAACTAATTTCTTATTTTAATTAATTAATACTTAATATATATATATATATATATATATATATATATATATATATATATAAACACGCATAAACACAAACTTATACATATACAATCATGTATGCATAAATATATATACACTAAATTACATTAATTCTTATTGTAATATATATATTACAGAAAATTCCAGAGATTAACGAAATGGAATTAACAGCCGGCATATTTAATTTATTTGTTTGATCCATATTTTTAATCGATACTCGTATTTGAGTAGATATTCTGTTTTCAATTAAAAATATTAATTAAATCCGGCCGGTAGAAATATATATGCTGTTTAATTAAAAACAGAACATCTATTCAAATACGAGTATCGATTAAAAATGATGTTCAAACAAATAAATTTAAATACACTCTATCTTTGATGTCGGTCACTTTATTTGCATACCTTTAATACTATATTTTTATCATATATATATATATATATATATATATATATATATATATATACTACCGACCATAAATTTTGGACCACTTAGATTTATTCTCTAAGAGAAAGAAATAACAAATTTTATGTCTTAGAAGAATAAATATAGATATATTTCATTGTTGCTCACAATTGTACAATAATTAAAACCAAAATTAACATAGTGTAATTTCAAATTTAATTAATGTTAATTCATCAAAGAAACCACCACCAGCCTTTATTACTGCAGAGCAAATCCTTGGCATTCTTTCTAATAACTTATAAAAATAAGTTGGTGAAAGTGATTTCCAAGCATCCTGCAAGCATTTAAACAACATTTGTTCATTTTTAGGAAGTTCATTTCGAACTGTACGATCAATTTTATCCCTTATTCTCCTTCTATAATAGTGGTTTCTTAACTGCTACACAGCCTTTAAGCCCAGCAGAATAAAGTCGTCTCTTAACAGTCGTAACAGATACTGGGTGTTGCCGAGTAGAATTCATTTCAATTGTTAATTCCGGAGCGGTTTTACTTTTATTCCTTCTGCTTATGATCAAGTGCCTATCCTCTACAACAGATGTCACTCTGGCCCTAACAGATCTTAATCTGTCAATATTTAACTCAGTTTCACGAAGTCGTTGAAGGCAATATTCCACGCCATTTTTTGATAGGCTTAATTTTTTTAGCGGTAACACGTTCAGAATATCATTCGAAAGAATTTCAACCTGAGCTCTTTTTTCAATGCTAATCTGTTTCTTCCTTGCCATTTATACCGTAGTAATATGGTTTACAAAAATAAATTATACCATAATTATGATATCTGAATAAATCTGAAGTTTTGGCAAAAACTTGATCACAATAAGAGGAGTCAAGTCGCAAAATGAGTAAATGTTTACTTTAAAGTTGAAAAGAATATTTTTCTTTTACTTGACATCTGCATCAGAATAACAAAAAATACAAACTCGGCGAATTTGATTCTGCTAAAAATGAACTTTTATAAACTTTGTGAAAAAAATTTGGGTGGTCCCAAACTTATAGTCGGTAGTATATATATATATATATATATATATATATATATATATATATCAGCATGCAGTGTGGGTATAGAAGAATCCAAAGGAGTATCCTGTACATACAGTGGTAGGAGAACTCTCTAAGAGAGCTCTAAACATATATGCATGTAAATACATATAGAGCAAATATAAGAAAAATTAAGGCAGACACGTTATTTCATGGTGAATCGGGGGTATAGGCCTATTTCAGGCGAACCATCATCAGCTTCCGTCTTTATTTTACAAAGGATTTTACACAACTGAAGATGGTTCGCCTGAAATAGGCCTATACCCCCGATTCACCATGAAATAACGTGTCTGCCTTAATTTTTCTTATATATATATATATATATATATATATATATATATATATATAAAGAGAGGGAGAGAGAGAGAGAGCGCGCGGGTCAGACTGACTGACAGAGAAAAGTAGAGTGAAAGAGATAGCGATATAGTGTGTAAAGATTAAAACCGGAGTTAAAAATGTAAAAACTCGCAATTGGATTGAATCTCATTTTTTTTAAATATCTTGTATAATTTTAGAAGTAATTTTTTTAGATTTAATTTAAATTTAAATTAGCCTTTTAAATAAATTTTAAATCAAATTAAAATTTAAATTAAATTTAAATTTAAATTAAATTTAAATTTAAATTTAAATTTAATTTAAATTTAAAATATAATTTTAGAAGAAATTTTTTAAATATCTTATATAATTTTAGAACTAATTTTTTTTAAATGTAATTTAAATTTAAATTTAAATTAGCCTTTTAAATTAATTTTAAATTTAAAATATAATTTTAGAAGTAATTGTTTTTAGATATCTTGTATACTTTTAGAAGTAATTTTTTAAATATAATTTAAATTTAAATTTGAATTATCCTTTTAAATTAATTTTAAATTTAAATTTAAATTTAAAATATAATTTTAGAAGTATTTTTTTTAAATATCTTGCATAATTTTAGAAGTAATTCTCCTTCATCTCAACAAGAGAATATATGAGAATATAAATGTATCAAAATAATGATTTGATACCACAGAACAGGAATATGGATTTAAATAAACATAATTTCATGTTCTTTTTTTAATTAAAAAAAATATATATTTAAAAAAATGAACATGAAATTATGTTTATTTAAACCCATATATATATAGTCATCCGCAGACAGATCTGTTTCGCTGTACCACAGCTCATCAGTACGGTTAGACAGACAATATATATATATATATATATATATATATATATATATATATATATATATATATATAGGTATGCTATATTTCTTGGTAAGAGCACTCAATATTATGGATAGCGTGTATGTAAATATAAGTATAAAATGGACATTGAAGTCAACATTCAGAGGCGACAATCTTTTTCATGCTTTAACTCAATTCTCACGTGATATGCGTTGTGTTTTTGCTCGACAATTTATAAATTCAGGTCAGTGATGCATTATTGATAGTCTGTTCTATTATTCTAATGGTTATTTTGATGGACGGTAACGGTTATGTTTCGAATTATTCTAGGGTCTATTGAGTGCGAATAATTGTGGATCCTGATTCAGTTTTGAGGCTATTTATTGTGTTTATTAACATTTTTTATTGATTATTTTATTGTTATTCTTCCGCTTAGTTGCAAATAGTTTAAAACAGGAGTTGATAAATTTTTGCTTTCATTACAGAAAAATAAATGTTGGTGATACCTATATTATTCACAGTCGATCATGTCAAAATGCTTACCTTGTATGGAAGAAATTCTAAAGTTATAGGTTAACAGCAAGGAAGTTTTTCGGAACAAGAAGGTCAATTGTATATAGAATCAGAAAGAGAGAATTAAAATTTCTGGATGACATAATGAGAAAAGAGTTCAAAACTGAGAAATGTTCTAACAGAGAACGGTAAGTGCGACACTGAGATCGAAAGGCGAATTGGCATGACCAAAGATATACACCCCAGTAGCTGAATAGAGTGTTGAGAGAGGAAAATTTCGCTAGAAACAAACAAGAGAGTACTGGATTGTTATGTGATGTCCGTCCTTCAAAATTGGAGTGAATGCTGGACAATTTACCCAAAGATGAAGGAGGGACTTGAAGCAGCCAAAATGTGGTCATACAGAAGGATGCTGAGGATATCGTGCACCGAACATGTGAGCAACAACGAGGTTCTGGAGAGGATGGAAACGAAAAGGAGTTTAGATATTAGTTTAATAACTAACATCAGGAAAAGACAGCCGAAGTTCCTGGAATATGTAATGAGAAAGAAGAGCTTGGGAAATCTGATACTCACAAGTCAGATAGAGAATGGAAACAAAAAGGAAACTAATACTTAACATCAGGAAAAGACAGCTGAAGTTTCTGGGACATGTAATGAGGAATGAGGGCTTGGAGAATCTGATACTCACGGGTCAGATAGAGGATGGAAACGAAAAAGAAACTGATACTTAACATCAGGAAAAACAGCTGAAGTTCCTGGCACATGTAATGAGGACTGAGGGCTTGGCAAATCTGATACTCACTGGTCAGATAGAGGATGGAAACGAAAAGGAAACTAATAATTAACATCAGGAAAAGACAGCTGAAGTTCCTGGGACATGTAATGAGGAAGGAGTGTTTTGAGAACCTGATACTCACAAGTCAGATAGAGGGAAAGAGCGGGTGAAAGCAAGTGGATGGCAGAGCGGGGTTCTGGAGGGCTAACAGAAAGAAGCTTGTTAAGAGCTACTAGAGATAAGAAGATGTGGAAGGCCATGATCGCCTACGTTCCGAAGGGACACGGCACACAGAAGAAAAAGAAGATTGTTTCTCAGGGTTGACTTTAAGACAATCGGGTCCATTGCTTCCAATGAGCTTCCCGCCCTGCTAATATTATAGAATGTAATCTAATCTGCATTGCGGGTTTTGTCAAAAAAAGAAATGACTAATTTTATTCTGAATTCATTAAAACACCAATCGCATTTGTTGAAGTAATGTATATTTTTAAACTGTTTGATATACTTGAATTAATTAATTATTGTAACAATAATTATAATATTCACGATTTCCTTATAAGGAAACTTTTGGCATTCACCGATTGAGCAGACAGTATCATTGTCGGTTGAAATTTATAAAAAAAGTTTCTTAAAACAATTTCTAAGTAAAACAATTTACTTAAGTCCAGTTGCTGTTATTGCTCTTACCAGAATTGATAAGAGCATTGTTTGGAGTGATGTGGAATATAAACATCTCGATTATGTCATTTTTTCTCTTCGAGTTACATATGATAGCCAAGGCTGTAGACTTATTGATAACCTCTCCTATTTATCCACAGTGATATGGAGTCAATTTATAGCGGACTAACATAGCAGACGAAATGGGGCTGATAAATTGTGAAGAAAGAAATATATTTGAATATGTATTTGGTAGTATGAGGGTGAGTGAAAAATTAATGCAATTTGTTTTATTATATTCGATCAGTGAAAAAGTTCTTGCTTCGATTTTCATTGTTTTTTTGTTTTTGTTTTGTTTTTGTTTTTTGTTTGTTTGTTTTTTTGTTTTTTTTTGTCTAATCAGACATGAAAGTAATGGCAAACTACTTCAGGAAAATCTTCTGCCCTGTCAGTCGTGTCTCTTTCGAGTCATGATAGCCCAAGTGTGTATCACGTATGGCATCTGGTATCGAAAATGGAGTGGTGGTACTTAAGTAAAATTAATAATTTAGCATTCTAGTTGCACAAAGTTCGAAGAAGGATGATTCTCGCCGGAATTGACAGAATACATTCACGCAAAAACTACCAGAGGAAGTCGTTATATACAGCTGACAGTTTAGGTATTTCTAAATGGGCTTGACGCCATTGAACAACTCAAAAATATAGACTGGCATCTAGGTCTCACCCATTTATTGTTGAAATAGCTCAATGCAAACCATTCAACTCCAACAGTTTTTTTCTTCTTGTACTTCTCGCCTGTAGGACTCCCTTTCATTTATTTGCTTCTCTGATAACTCAGTCAGTTAATTGCCATACGGGATACACGCTTCGGCGATCATGTCTCGAAAGAGACATGACTGATTGGTCAGAAGGTTGTCATTACTTTTTGCGGTAGACTGGTTGCAAGCCAAGGCTATAAAATCCAATCTGTCTTGTTATTACTGGATGGAAGAGAGAGATTAATACATTTCCCAAGAGTATTTGTGCGTAAGTGAATGCAAGGAATTCAACTAGAATTCGAACTCGGCACCCCGATCTCTCGTTCCGAGTCGATATCCACTGCACCACAAAGGCACATCCTCTCTGATAACTACAATGTTCAAAAAATTTAAATGCAACGTCAGTCGCCAGTTTCTATATTCTTGAATCCCGTTTATCATTTGTCCTTTACTCAATCCTTCCTATACTTAGTCTTTTCTCCCACTTTCACCCTATGTAACCCCCTGCGTACGACTAGAACTTTCGCTTTGCTTAGGGTTAGTCAGTTAAGTGAAACACGCTTGGGTGATCATATCACGAAAGACTGGGCAGGATATTTTCCCGTAGTAGGATGCCATTACTTTCTGTAGTAGACTGATTGCCAACCAAGGCTATAGATCCCAATCTGTCCTGCTATTTAACCCATAGCTGGAGGGAAAAGCGACAGATTAATAGCTTTTCCAAGGGTATTTGCACTTAAGTGAATGCAACGAGCTCAACTGGAATTCAAACTCAGCTCTACGATTTTTCGTTCCAAGCCGATAGCTACTGCACCACAACGCATATCCACATTGCGTGGGGTAAAAGGATTAAATAAATTTAAATGCAACATCAATCACCATCTTCAATCTTTTGGAATCCTGTTCATCTTTGCTTAGTCTTTTTCATTTTGACTCCCTTTAAACCCTGTCCGTACTCGTGGCATTCCCCGCCTTACTTTAAACCCTGTCCGTACTCGTGGCATTCCCCGCCTTACTTCTGATTAAATGATAAAAAAACAATTCTGTTAAAAAAGGTCGAATTAACAAACAATGTCAACAACATTTAAATTTGTAAAATTTTCAAAGAATCTCAAGTTAAGTGCCACGTGTGATACAGATTTCTTTCGAAACATGACTGGCCGAACAGAAGATTTTCCTCCGCTAGGTTGCCATTACTTTCTGCGCTAGACTGGTTGCCAACCAAGGCCGAGGAACCTAAACTGTACTGCTATTTAACCCATAGCTAAAGGGAAAAAAACGGATTAATACCTTTCCCGGGTGTTTTTGCGAAAAATATCCAAAACACCACTAAGTACATTCAAAGAATGACGTGATTAAATTACAATATTTCATCTTTAAGTACAGACATGTTTACAGTTGGCAACGTTTCTTTATTGAAAAGGTCTATTTATGATTTATTTTTTTCTATTTTTGTCTCTGACTGAATTTGGAAGACAAAAACAATGCTATTTTCATTTATATTGTACATCTAAATGAATGTACAGCTCTGGACAAAAGTTTTGCAACACCATAAAAAATCGTGTTATCGATAACAAAACAATTAATTTGCTTTAGCATCTTAAAATAATGTTTTGCTTTAGCATTTTATAATAATTTAAACTATTTCAAAGTAAAACAAAAATTATTTATTATGATGTATGTTAAATTTTGATGTTAAATCCAATTGTTTGTCAATCTGACGGCTTCGGGTAAAGCAACGATTGCAGATCGTTTGGATTCGGAACAATGACTTTTTCCCATTTTCATCACAATTAGATGTACAGAATGAATAATTTGGTTTTTAAAAAAATTACTGTCCAATCTCTTCTCTCGGCTTCGCTTTTCACTTTAATCTGTCTGCCGAATATGCGGTTCAAAAAGAAAATACGGTTCAAAAAGAAAATACGGTTCAAACGCTACCCTCTTCTTTTTTCTTCTCCCCAGGAAAAACATTCCATCTTATTTCATAGAGTTGAGAACTCGCCCATGCAAATCACTTAAAATTTGCGTAAGCGAATCAAATACATCCTATTTATTGATTACTAGCAGTATAGACCGGCGTTGCTCGGGTGTAATAAAAGCTGTAAAACTAATCCATGGTCCTGGAGCTCAGACTCTTTAGAAAGACTAAAAAGCAATAGTTGTTTCCAGTTAAAGCGAAACCGTAGACTGAAAGAAAAATGAATGGATGTAAATCAAATTTTGGTTTCCTGGTATCGATATCAAATTTTCTTCACTATTGCAAGAACTGCAACTTTGAAACTTCTGAATGTCGTTTCTAATGTCGTTGTCTATGAGTGTATCAAATTTGATTAAAATCGGAACACTCCTTCTATAACCCGATTTTTTTTTATTATCAATTTTCGATATATATCAGGGGTACCTCGACACAAAACCAAGCTAAGAACACCCGCAGATGCTTATATAGTACAACTGTATAAATTTTCAAGAAAATTGGTTCAGCGGTTTCGAAGTCTATAGGTAACGGATACACACACACACACACACACACACACACACACACACACACACACACACACAGACACAAAGTTCCATTTATAAATAAGTTTAGATCTATCTATCTATCTATCTATCCATCTATCTCAGTCTGTTCATATCTATCTATCTATCTATCTATCTATCTATCTATCTATCTATCTATCTCAGTCTGTCCATATCTATCTATCTATCTATCTATCTATCTATCTATCTATCTCAGTCTGTCCATATCTATCTATCTATCTATCTATCTATCTATCTATCTATCTCAGTCTGTCCATATCTATCTATCTATCTCAGTCTGTCCATATCTATCTATCTATCTATCTATCTATCTATCTATCTATCTATCTATCTCAGTCTGTTCATATCTATCTATCTATCTATCTATCTATCTATCTATCTATCTATCTCAGTCTGTTCTATCTATCTATCTATCTATCTATCTATCTATCTATCTATCTCAGTCTGTTCATATCTATCTATCTATCTATCTATCTATCTATCTATCTATCTATCTATCTATCTCAGTCTGTTCATATCTATCTATCTATCTATCTATCTATCTATCTATCTATCTATCTATCTATCTGTATGTCATTCTTTTTTTGATTCTGTTTCCCTCCATTTTTGTTTCCCATTCCTTTCAAACCAATCTTTATCTCTCTCTTTCCTCACCCCTTTCTCTCCCTCCACCTACCACTTTCTCTCCCTCTCCTTGCCCCTCCCTCTCAATCTTCCTCTCCCTACCCCTTACCCCCTTTTCTCTCTCTGGCCAATTTCAAGTCTTATCCACAGCCTGAGTAATATGACGTAATCGCTGATTGTTCTAAATTGGCTTTGTATTGTACGATGGCCTTATGAATGTGAATGTGACATTGGCCAGGCACGAACTTAATCATCAATTCTCTTTACTTCGTACAAATGCATGTGTGTATATATGCATGTGCAACTTTGCATACATATTGCTTTACATTAAACCATCTAGTAACAGTTACTTAAACTTGCCTGTCTATGAAATGTATAGATATGTGTTTGCGTGAGTTCATACTTAATAAAATATGGCTATGACATGTATAGTGAATGGTCGGCGTAGAGGTGGGGAGGGGCGTGATTGCGTCGATTTCCCTACGTTTTTTTTGTATACATTTACATGCGAGGTACATTTTCATTCTCCCATTTCTTTTCTAGTTTGTTAGACTTCCGTTGAAGCGGCGATGTTTGGCGACGTTTTTAAAGTGTGGCGCGCAACGTATTGAAAAATTAATAAGCTCCAAGTTAATGACGCCGATAAAAAAATAAATTAGTAAATAACAGTTCTTCAGTCCTTATACTTGCTTGAATATATATGTAAACATTGGTCGTCTTTATACTTGAGTCTATATGTAATCATTTGTTGCGTTTATACATGAGTCTATATGTAAACATTGGTCGTCTTTATACTTGAGTCTATATGTAATCATTTGTTGCGTTTAATACATTTGAGTTCTATATGTAAACATTGGTCGTCTTTATACTTGAGTCTATATGTAATCATTTGTTGCGTTTATACATTTGAGTCTATATGTAAACATTGGTCGTCTTTATACTTGAGTCTATATGTAATCATTTGTTGCGTTTATACATGAGTCTATATGTAAACATTGGTCGTCTTTATACTTGAGTCTATATGTAATCATTTGTTGCGTTTATACATGAATCTATATGTAAACATTGGTCGTCTTTATACTTGAGTCTATATGTAATCATTTGTTGCGTTTATACATGAGTCTATATGTAAACATTGGTCGTCTTTATACTTGAGTCTATATGTAATCATTTGTTGCGTTTATACATGAGTCTATATGTAAACATTGGTCGTCTTTATACTTGAGTCTATATGTAATCATTTGTTGCGTTTATACATGAGTCTATATGTAAACATTGGTTTTAGTAGTAATTCAGCCAATAACAAATAGTTGTGTTTATACCGGAGTTTGCCCCTATAATTTAGCTTATAGGTAAACTTTACTAGTTATTATGCTTGAGCTTACATGCAATTGCTGCTACTGTTTATACTTAAGCTTATGTGTAAACATTTCTTGTGATTATACTTAAGTCCAGGGATAAATTCTGGCCGTGTTTATACATTATCCTATAGGTAAATAGTGTAGTTATATTTAACCTTACAGGTAGATGTTGTTCGCGTTTATACCTGAACGCTACTGAAGAAGATTATTGTGTCTATACTTGAGTTCATGGACACCTATTTACTTGGTTAATACTTGAGTCCAGCCTTTGAGATCGACCCAGTCGATTAAAAACTTAATTGGGCGATTAAAGTTTATTGCTTTACTCACCCGCGGTCGATTAAAAATCTCGCAATGAAACGTGTCCCTTCAAATATTGAAAAAGGAAATCTGATTCCTTTTACAACTGAAAGGCATGTCATTGAAGATTCACAAGTTACTTAGAATGACCTACAGTGACATTATTGAACTCTTTCGTCTTATGCGTGGCGCCTGATTTACAATTAATGCTTCTAGAGTGGGGCCAAAATGTCTCTGTCACCTAGATTAAAGACGCTCACAGATTTTTAGAAACACATTTGGAAAAATATTATCCTTGATTCAACATCTATATTTTCTCCCCACTTACGAAAAGTAAAAACGAACATTTGAAAGAAAGAAAAAATACGCATACTTCTTTCAACCACGCACCGAAAAACACTTATACAAGTAATTTTTTTAGAGAAAACCATTGAGGAAATCAAATTTGTTATTTTTTTTTAATCATCTATGAGATGGAATTTGTAGTCAAACAGAAAAAAGAAACTACGAATTTATGTACCTCTACTCAGTTGCCAACAAAACAACATATCATAATGTTAAAAATTAAAACTTAATAAAAACAAAGTTTTATCATCAAAATGTTTATGCTATTATTAAAAGGAATGATCAAATTTTGTTGTTTTTTTTTTTTAATTTTTAAATCCTTTCTAACACGTTCGAAATTTTAATTAAAATTTCATCTTTTGTTTTCCGTCAGCGATTCCCGCTATGTTGACGTAAGGCGTCTATTAAGAAAATGGAGTCGATCGAGTAAAATGATTTGGGGGCGAGTAAATTTTCCCTCGTTCTCGACCGCCGGTCGAGTGATTTCTTTTTCAAATCTCAAAGGCTGGTCCTCACATCATCCTGCTTTCACTTTTATTAATCGAAACGGTTAATACTCTGCCTTGCTTCACTTCAGTATCGTTTCTGTTAATTCGCCACAAATAAGATAACGCTCTTCTTCAAGTGCCGTGTCCCTTCAAGACGCAGGCGATCATGGACTTCTACTTGGCCCAGTCGCTTGTGGCTCTCAATATCTTTCCTCTTGGTATCTTTCCCAAACCCCGCTCCGCCATACATTTACTCAAGCCTATCATATATGTCTCTGTCTCTCTTTTCTTCTTTCCGTCCTGTGAGTATTAAATTCTCCAGGCTCTCCTTCCTCATTACATGTCCAAGGAACCTCATCTGTCTCTTCCTGATGTTAAGTATGAGTTTTCTTCTCGTCTGCATCTTCTCCAACACTCCATCATTGCTCAGGTGCTCAGTCTATGGTATCCTCAGCATCCTTCTGTAGAACCACATTTCTGCTGCCTCGTGCCTATGCTTTATCTTTGAGGAAATCGTCCGTCTTCACTGTCATAAAGACAAACAGATATCACATAGCAATCCAGAAATCTTTTCTTTGTCTCCAATGAGATTTCCCTGCCTCGCACTACTCTGGTTAGGTTTTGAAATGCATCCTTTGCCATGCCAATGCGTCTTCGAATCTCCAAGTTACACTTTCTATCCTCTGTTATAACGCTTCCCAGGTATTTAAATTTCTTTACTTGAATTTTAGTTTCTTCGACCTGTAGTTGGCATTTTGGGCCCTTCTTTTTGCTGATGACTACACATTTCGTTTTCTTGAAGTCTATGCTTCGTCCTTTCTTCTCGCTTTCCTTTGCTACCTTCTGTAGGACGGCCTGCATTTTCTTTTCCGTGTTTACTATCAGCACCGTGTCATTCGCGTATTGCAAATATGCTTCCCTTTGTCTGTTCTATAAATACTTCCATGGCTCCTGCTCCAACGAACTTAAGTAACTGGTACCTCCGCAGCAGGTGTTTACTCGTACAACCAGACTGGCATCTGGGTCTCACACATTTACAGTTAGATCAACCAAATGCAGATTCAATTCTACTCTTTTAGCTTCTTTTCTCGCACTTTCCGCCTGTGGAACTCGCTTCCTTATTCTTGCTTTACTGACGGCTACAACCTCCAGGAATTTAAATGCAAGGTCATTACTCATCTCTTAACTACTTGACCCTAGTTCTTTCGACACCGCCCTGTATATCCTTTCCTTTCTCTCCACCTTTGCAACTGTCATCACACCTGGATTCCCATCCTTCTCTTGCTCCTTCTAACTGGTTCGTCCGTCTCCTCAATCTCCTCATCTTTTTTCTCTTTGTAGCCCCCGTGCACATCAGTGGCGTTACCGCCTTGCTCGGGGTGATATGATTTAAAAAAAAAAAAAGAAAAAAGTTAATTCACCGCAAAAATTCTAAATTCTAAATCAGTTTTTAAGAACTCAGATGAACTGTCTGATCCTGCAAATTATGAATTTTTTTAGTGTCGTGGACCCGATTAAAGGTCCAGCAAGAATAATACAAAACAACCAAAATAGAAAATAACAAATATATATTAAACACGGCAAAATACAGCACTTGGAATTTTGTTAGTAGAACGATAATACGGGTTAGTGAGTAATAATATAATTCGACCCTCAAACTGAGACTCGTAATAGTTGTTATGGTAGCAGTGTTCGTAGACAACTCTCGGCGATGTTCAGGGCGCTCTCCTCAGGCTACCATCACAGGCAATCGCTCCTACCCCCATTATCATGGATCAGGCTAGTCTCCCTGAGAGCAAAACACTGAGCCTCCTCGGGTTAACTCTCACAACAGACCTCAAGTGGAATGACTATATCGAATCCATAGCTTAATCCTAATTCGGTGTTTTGAAACGGTAAAATCAGTTATTTAAGTTAGACACCACTTATGGTAGAAACCTAGGTCGCGTAATAACTCGTTTACAAATGGAAATATATATATCAGAAACTTTTTTTTTTAAGCACAAACATTTTAAATCTTAATTTACATGTTCCAACATCTTCAGCATTTCTCTTCTTCGGTACAGAATTATAACCAACACAGTTGTTTATTTCTTCATTTTTCTCGCCTACACATTTACTTCCATAGTGCTTTTTAACTTTGTCATTCAGTTGCCAGATAGATAGATAGATAGATAGATAGATAGATAGATAGATAAGAACAGACTGAGATAGATAGATAGATAGATAGATAGATAGATAGATAAGGAACAGACTGAGAGATAGATAGATAGATAGATAGATAGATAGATAGATAGATAAGGAACAGACTGAGATAGATAGATAGATAGATAGATAGATAGATAGATAGATAGATAGATAGATAGATAGATAAGGAACAGACTGAGATAGATAGATAGATAGATAGATAGATAGATAGATAGATAGATAGATAGATAGATAGATAGATAGATAGATAGATAAGGAACAGACTTAGATAGATAGATAGATAGATAGATAGATAGATAGATAGATAGATAGATAGATAGATAGATAAGAACAGACTGAGAGAGAGAGAGATAGAGAGATAGATTTTATATTTTCTCGATGCACGCGTTGTCTGAAGCCGTGGAGATACTGGAAGTCAATTAAAAAAATTCACGGAATTTTCAGAGATCTTATGGAGAATGGCACGCCGAAACTTCTTCGGTTTGATGTTGCACAAATGGAGGTTAGCTTTGATTATGTCTTTATATCGTTTTTTCGGTCAGACTTGATGTCGTCTGCTACATAGCAGCTCTTCATACAACAGACGTCTGGGAATGCGAAGTTGTTCCATGCGGATGACGTGGCCATTCCATCGGACTTATGCCTTGATAAAATTTGATTCAATTTTGATTGTGTGCGCACCGTCCCAAATTTCAAGGGTTGCGATTTTACGTGATTCAAGAAAGGGGTCGAAAAACCCTTAGGGGAAACTTTTCCAATTTTCTTGATGTGTCTGCGATACAAAGTCCAGGTATAGGAGAGAAGGACAGATGATTGCGTGGTACACTTTTTCTAAAAGCTCCTGAAGAAAAAATTAAGAAAGACCCGTTATTTCATGGTAAATCGGAAGTATTGGGCCTATTTTAGGCGAACCATCATCAGCTTCCGTCTTTATTGTACAGAAGATTTTACACGAATAAAATTCACAAAGACCCCCAAAAAATGTCCTACTACTTTATATACAGGTTACTCCTTTGGATTCTTCTATATCTACACCGCACACTGCCATATATATATATATATATATATATTAATTCTTTCACCCCAAGTAAGGCATTCTACAAAGTCCAGGTATAGGAGAGAAGGACAGATGATTGCGTGGTACACCTTTTCTAAAAGCTCCTGTTAATTGGACCGAACAATTAAAAAAATGTCCATGTAGGAAACTCTAGAGTAGAGGTGGTTAACATAACATCAATCATCTCAGTGACAAATCTTATTTGTATTAATCTTATTAATATCCTTTTGCTGATATTGAGCACTTTACTGTAAAGACTGCTTACCTGAAACGTCTATTCTTTTATATTTCCACTGACAGCATTTTGTGCTTTACAATATATCTCCTATTGCTATATATATATATATATATATATATATATATATATATATATATATATATTGTAACTAAGTTGTTGAACTCGTAGGTTTATTTACCTTTTTGTTCATGCATTAACTTTTATAAAGAGTGCTCGATACAAATGTAGAGCGTTATACTGTAATGGTTGTTACAATGTTTTTAAATTCATAGTATCACTACACAAAAAATTTCTCATCTTTCGAAGCCAGCCCATTATGATTTGGCTTCATCCTCAGGTGATTTTTTATATACAAGTATGGGTGGAATAATGTTCCTTGTCCAAAGAAATACTATTTTTTAAAAAGTGCTCAATACAAAGTAGAGCTAATAATATTTATTCAGAAATTATAACATGGATATGTTACAATATCACTGCAAAAGTAGTTATTTTGTTTCGACACTTTTGTGTCTTGTCAAGTGATGTGGTTTATTTTAAATTGAATTGTTTTAAAAGGTTAAAAACAAGCAATATAATATATGAATAACTTTCTAAATCTACTAAATTGTTAAACTAAATTTTTTTTAAATTTTGCAATTTTTAAATAAAGTAGATATAATAGTTAATTAATAATGCTGATCTCAATTTTATCAAATTTTAATACCAATGCCGACCAAGATTATTTTTAAGTCTGCCTACATATTCTCCAAATTAGAAGTTGCTTTACTCTGATTGGCCCATATTCTACATACATATTTGCTTGTTTTTAAACTTTTAAAACCATTCAATTTAAAATAAACCACATCACTTAACAAGACACAAGAAGTGTCGAAACAAAATAGCTACTTTTGTAGTGATATTGTAACATATCCATGTTATAATTTCTGAACAAATATTATGAGTGGTGTCTTCAGAAGATTTTTAATAACTGATTTTACCTTTTACCGTTTTTCGTTTTAAGAATGCTCTTGTAACGGTGTTTTATTTGAACGTTCACGTGGCAGGGAATTTATGAACGCGCATTGTTTAAATTCAAACGAATTATGACGTTTTCATCCATGGTTGTATGTACCTAAGAGGTATTTCTTAGTGTGGATGCATTTTGTCATAATCTCTGTTCTTCCATTTAACAGTTCGTCCTTATTCGAGTATGTCATAATTTCCAATTTTTCTTCTTGGCACAGTCTACATGTTTGTCCATCGTTATAAGGCTTGACCATTTTTACAATGCTCCACGTTATGTGTGAATCTTTTGTATATTTTGATTTCAATTTCCAGACGTGGTTAACCAATTTTGTATTGTTTTTTTTAATTTTTCTATTTTAAATGTAGTTCTGTGGTTGAACCACCTGGTCTTAAAAGTGTCTTTGGTTGAGCCCAAATATATTTTGTTTTGTCCATCTGGGTCATGTACTTCTGCCTTATAAATTATTTCTTTTGTGTTGCAGAGACCTTGAAGTGGACATTTATTTTTGTCCCTGCAGTTGCATTCTTTGTTGGTGGTTTTGTTTTGTACGATGCTATTTAAGTTTCTGGCGTTTTGTTTTTTTATGAAACTATCTAAATTATTAGTGCAACTATCACTTAGTTTGATTGTGTTTCTGTTGAAAATTTTGTTTAATTCTGATTCTTTTGGAAAGTGCTTATCTATTAATTCAAAAAATATATGTCCTATTTTGGTCTTTACTTCTAAATTAAATGGTGGGTTGAACCAGATAATGTTTTGTTTTTTATTGTTGTTTTTGATTTGTCTGTTTGGTTGAGAATTATACTGTAAAATGTTTTTATGACCAGAATTTCTTAGTGCATCCTTATATATTTTTTTCTTTTCATTAAATATTGATTTGTTTGACGAATTATTAAATAGTCTGTGTTCTATTTCTTTGTAAATGTGTTTAATTATATTATTTGGATGATTGGACTTTGTATTTATGTATGATAACTTAGTGTTTGTTTTCATGTATAGCGAGATATTTCCAGTTTGTAAATTAAGTTCTACATCTAAATATTGTACCACTTTATTACTTGTGTCCACTGTAATATCGAAACCTAGTTCTTTGAATAATTTAAAAAGCTGTTTCCCTATTTTATCATTCATTCTTTTGTTGTCTGGTGCTATTATTAATCCGTCATATCTATATAATCCGTGGTTGTCAATATGGATTATTTTGTTTATTTTGTTTAAAATGTATATTCCCATCAATTCTGAGATTTCTGCTCCATCATACGATCCTTGTGGTACATCGAATGCTCCGTTGTTGGATTTCTTGATCCTATATATATATATATATATATATATATATATATATATATATATATATATATATATGAAACAAAACTTCGATGTTTAAATTCGTTGAATAGCCATTTCTACGAGGACTTCCTCGCGTTTTCAGCAACTAAATATTTATTTAATCAAATTTAAATGACAAAAGATTTTATACCGGCAGAAGTAAAAAAAATTCCATCCACAGGAAAATAAAAAGGGAAGGGATTCATATTTTTTTTAATTTAAAAAAGTAAATAGGGAATCAGACATATACCTATGTTTATTATTAGAAGACACTCTGGCTCTGTAATTAGAATATAATAATTGCATTGAGCTCTCCACCTCGATCAATTTTAATAGTAATGAAATCAATATTAATTAGGATCGGGTTTTTGGAATTTACCTACCTGATTATCCCTTTGGATTAAAAATATAAATATCTATAGTCATCAGCAGACAGATCTGTTTCGCTGTATCACAGCTCATCAGTACGGTTTGACATCCAATTGCTTTTATTCAGGGTTGAAACCCGACCGAATTGACATCAGTCGGCGATCCTACCTGTGAACTATGGGCACTTGGTAGAAAAAGGCAGGCTTTTAGCGTGTGATATACCATGTAAACATACGCTAGTAACTGAGAGTGTTCTAATTCATTACTGAATGAACGATGCGTAGAAGTAATACAAATTAATGGGTTGGCAGTCCACTGTTTGTAATGATTTACTTTATTAAGAGTGCTCGATACATAGTAGAGCATTATATATGATTCCCTATATATATATATATAGTCAGTCGGCGACTCTACCTCTGAGCTACGGGCGCTCGGTAGAAGGAGGCAAACTTTTTACCCTGCATATTATCATTATACACGCCCAATAGCTGAGAGTGTTCTAATTCATTGTTGAATGAACGATGCGTAGATGCCAGAGTAGCTACTATTTTTCAAAGTCTGCCATTTTTCCAGAGTGCTCAATCAGAGTGTGAGAGCGTAAATATGGTTCACTGTATACAATTGAAAGGAAATAGTGAGAAGGTTTAGAGTGAGTGCTAA